>CM024753.1:51494211-51911399 GCA_014218235.1 Colocasia esculenta | reverse complement strand
TTCTAATCATCCAGAAACTTTCCCCATTCTATTCCATGGCCTCTTCTGGTGTTTCCGGCAGCGTCGAGGCTACGGAGCTGGTTTCTCACTGCAGAGCAGCAAGAAAAGAGTTACCTTAGTGAAGATGAAGCTGTGTGGAAATAAGGCTGTAGATGTTGCAGATTTGTAGAAAAATGGGATGGGTAGTGTAGTTGCAACAATGGAAAAAGATGAAGTGGTCAAAGATAGTAACTATATCAGAGGTGAGTTCCAGATCTCGTCAAAGCTTCTATGTGTGCCTGAAGACTGAGGAAGAAGGGTCCTTGACATCATCTGTCAAAGGAACCCAGATTAGAATCTCATATACTCTTTTGAGTCTCTATTTGGAGTTTGCACCACCGGTCACAGAGGGGTTCACACTGTGGACACCAGGCTAAAGGATTAGGGATATTGGTCCCGAGTTTAAGCTTAAGGAGGAAGTTGGATATCAAACTCGATGAACACTTCAACCGCCTCTTGCACTTTATGGTTTGTCAGATTCTGGTCCCCAGAAGCACTACTTTCTCAACTTGTACCAAGGCAGATTCAGATATGATGTTCGGGACCATCCAGAACCAAGAAATAAACAGGCAGAAGTTATTTTGGAAAGGATGAGTTTGCATCTGCTCAGATTTGGGACAAAAAGAAGAAATTAAATGTGTCCCTTCCATATGCTCACCTACTCACCAAGGTTTTTCAACATTATGGTATAAATTTGTCTGGAGCAGGTGCTAGAGAAGATGGGGCAGGCAAATCCGCAGCAGAAATTTGAAGAAGAGCGGATTCTCTCTGGTTAATGGTATATGGACCAAGACTTCAGTGAGCGAAGTTGAAGCCATCATCGGCGAAGTCCAAGAGGTTCAGCAAGCAGTAGCAGACAGATCAATTCAGGAAGAGGCAATTGAGCAAATAGACACCAGGGCAGAAGCACCAACAACAGCACCAGCAGAAGAAGCAGCAGGCAGCAGAATAGAGGATATTCCTCTTAAGCACTTGAACCTATTGAGCAATCGCAAGTGATTGCCCCTCCAACTTCTATGTAGGGTCAGTCCTCAGAAGAGTGCTAGACTCCATTCCAAGCACTCAGAGTGTGCCAGAGGTTGCTCTTGAAGAAGAAGTTGTGGCATCAAGCCACACTGCAGATGTGGTGAGGAGGATGCTCCCATTCAAGGGGAGTAGGAGATTGTGAGCAAAAATGTGGAAGGAGTAACCACTCCTATTCAAGAAGGTCAAGTTGTTGAAGAACAAGAAGCTTATCAGGGGGAGCACACAGCCAATGTCCCCAATGTTGATGAGTTCAAAGAAGGCATTGTGGAAAGTGCCTCAGATGACAGTGATGACTCTGTGGAGCACGTTGAAAGGGCAAGAGAAGTCAAGGGAAAGAAGGGGCTCAGGAAACTCCTCTCCTTACCTGGCGGCCACATCAAAAGAAGAAGAAGTTAAAGATAAATATGAAGCCTGTTATAAAAAGATTGGATGAGCAAGGCAAAATTCTATGCTCAATGCAATCGGATATCCAGTCAATCTTCTTAGCCAGAGTTCAGCAACCAAGGAGATTGGAGCCTTGACCTCTAACATCCAATCTTTGAAAAATGATTTTGGAATGGTCAAGCAAGTTTTCAGATGGATGAGAAATGGAGTTTGGCAGTATCAAAAAGCTTGTGACTGAAATTTCTGCCCCTTATACTCCTTCTGGGCCATCAGGGCCACCTCTAGAGAAGCCAGCAGGGCCATCCGGGCAATCTAAGAATGTGGTAGGGCCATCAGGGCCATCTGAAAATGTGGCAGGGCCATCAGGGCCATCTGAGAATGTGGTTGGGCCATCAGGGCCAGGGGTTGTTGATCAGGTGGCAGCTGTAGAATCTGGGCAAACAGGGCCAACTGAGGATATGTCAGGGCCAACCGGGCCAGTGGTTACTGAAGCTGATCATGTCAGGACAGAAGAAGAAGCTATAGCTTCTGAGCCCCCAGCTCTTCTCCCATTCAGACACCAGCTCCTTCCTCAGCACCATCCTCCTCCACAAGCACCTCCAGCTCACCTACCTTTAAACAACCTGTACCTAGAACCATTCATCTCCAACACTTTTTCCCATGAACCTTCCTCATCTCCTGCCATTTCTACATCAATTCCACCACCTCCTCATATTCTTGAAGACCCTCTAGTCTCATCATCAGCTAGAGCCTTCTCTTCCTCTTGTCCTTCTTTAGAGGGACAGTCCATCACACCTCCTTTACCCATCAATCATTTCTCCATCCTCCTACTCCTCCTTCCTTTGTCATCTTTATACCTGAAGGTGCACAATCGAAGGTCCCTTTCTCAATAAATTGAGGATGAGTCAGAAATTACACCATCCACAGAAATGATTCTTCTAGTCCTGTCTCTAAAAAGAGGAAAACTCTCTAACACTCTTGCTCTTCCCACCGAACCTAAATTTCCTTCCTCCCCCCCCCCTTTTTTGGTTTTCCCTCACAGTTGAAAATCGGAGAAAACCAATCTACTGTGAATATCTCAAAAATGTATCTTTGCCACCCTTTTGGTATTCCTTTTCTCAAACCTCACTGATCACCTCAATGTTGTCCTTCCCTATAATCACTTTTCAAAAGACTATCAATCAAAATCTTCTAAATGGCTGAATGCAAGACTGAAGATCAGTGGGCTAAAGGGCATAAGGCTCTCTACAAGAAGTTTCTTCTTATTGAAGTTCGAAAAGTTTCCACCCGGGATCATCACTCACTTCTCTGAGGGTTTGTCATCCATCATCAGTCTACCTGGGCGCCTTTTATTCAAAGGAAGTTAAGCTCATCAGGTACTTCCAACTCTTCATGACTATCGGTATCTTCACAAGCTACCTGAAGTGCCGTTGGGTCAATTCCAGGGAGCCATTGCTTGTTGAAAGTTGAAAATCCAGTAAATTGCTCCTTCAAAGTGGATTTCGCTACCTTGCAAATTCCAGACACTATGTTTCTCCCTAAGCTGCACTCCTTGGTCATAGACTCCTCAGTTGGTCCTGTAATTTTGATAGATTTGCTCGTGTCATGGGTAGGATCTCAGCTCAGCATGGTCGTCTCCCTCCTTCCCAAGATTCATCTTCAGAGAATATCATCTAGGTCATATTTCCTCTAAAGTTCTTGCACCTTTGCTATCTGAATGTGAAAGGCTTTCTCCTACTGACTGGGAAAAGCACTATAATCAGTGGCCCTTCATCTGGAATGAATCAAAAGCACTATAATCAGTCTGCCTTCAAACTGGGAAAAACCTACTCTTATAGCTGAAGCCTTTTTGGACATGAACTCTATCAATTAGTTCAAGAACCTACCTTCAGTGGGTCGAGCGGTACAAGCTGTTTTTGGCCTTGAAGAAAGATCTTCTGCAACATCAGATCCACTACCCTGTCAGATCAACCAATTTCTTCGGTTTGCCAGCTTTGGATCTTTCTTCTCCTTCAAAGAATCTCTTGGCAAAGATAAATATGCTAATTTTCTAGAAGATCAGCGCCAACTTCACATCAAGAGGATGCTTCCAGACATGGGTCATCTTACTCTATTGCTTTTGGGGTTTTCCAGACCTATTTTGAGGAGCAGGAATGCAAGGCTTTGCGCATTATTCAGTGGCATGCCTCCCTTCTATCTACTGCTTTCTACCTTCATGTAACCCCTCAAGATAAATAAAAGTTCTTTGCTCTTATCTCTCTTTATCTCTCTTCTTTGTCTCCGAATGATTCCTTTTGTTTAATGACAAAAAAGGGGGAGAAATATAAGATTTCTGAAAAAAAAACATCTCTTATATTTTATTTCACAATTTATTTAGATTTATTTTAGAACATCTTTTATTGGTGGGATATTTTGTCATCACCAAAAAGGGAGAGATTATTGATCAGATTTTCCTCATGTAATTTAAATGAATTAAATATCTATTTTGGTGATTACAAAACTAAGATAATGTGCATTTCTAACATATCTTCAATAAGATTTGAGCACAGAAAACTAACAAAGAAAAACAAGCTAAACTGGTAAGTATTCTTCATACCAGCATTTACAGTTCAAAGCATATAATTTTCTAAGTACACATCGACTCTCTAGTTGTTATAACGATTTCCTTAGAATCATAACAATTTCCTCATTCACATCGATTTTGGTTCTATAACGATTTCATACGTCATCACTATTCTATTGAAGTCTATCTCATAATGATTCACTAAGAGACCGCACGATTTGCCTCTCATAATGATTCGCTAAGAGATCGCAACGATTTGCCTCTCATAATGATTCGCTAAGAGATTGCAACGACTTGGCTCATAACGATTTGGTCGTTGCATCGATTGATAAGTGAGAACAACGATTTGCTCTCACAACGACTTGGTTCATAACGATTTGGTCGTCGCATCGATTGATAAGTGAGAACAACGATTTTCTCACAACAACTTGGATCATAACGATTTGGTCGTTGCATCGATTTGATAAGTGAGAACAACGATTTGCTCTCACAACGATTTCGGTTTCACAACGACTCATTAGTTTCATAACGATTCGATAAGTAACACAATGACACAGTCACTGTAACGATTCATTAAGTTACACAACGACTTGGTCGCAGTAACGATTCGATACATTAAACAACGATTGGTTCACTATATCGACTCGATAAGTGAAACAACGATTTGCTCATAACGATGCTGATAGTATCAAACGATTCAGTTATTAATGCAGAACAATTTGTGTTACATCAAATTGTTTATGAATGTATAACAATTCACATGAACACGACTCATCCACACATCAGTTTCATAAGCTAGTTATGCTCGCATATCGATTTCATTGTCTATATCGACTTGATATTCAAATCTATTCTCAGATAATTTGAAAAGTCAATGTCTTCCCTCGCTTTTCTCTCACATTCATGTATTTATTATGACTGATCATATCAATGCACTGCACGCAAACGATATCTTCTATTCCATGCTTATACTGTAACATCCTTTTAGAAGACAGAATGGAACTTCTATTTTGATATAAATCATTCTAACGTTGACTGACAACAAGAGACAGCCTAGCTATCTATTGTTTTAGGATTTAATGCGTGCAGGTCTCTGACAGAACACCTCAATACAACGTTGGACAATATGGAAGATAACGGACATCAAAGAAGATTTCTCTCTCTTGTTGCGTGCATGGAAACCTAAAGACTGTTGAACAAGAAGCTCTACAGTGACATGCAGTCTAACGTAAACAAAAGCTTAGAGAAAAAGACACTTCAACGTTCAAATTTCAAATAGAAGTCATATAAAAGACTGAAGCTCCAGAAACACACAACACTTACGACAATCTTTTACAAGCTTCCAGCGAGCATCTGAAAGAGCGAAGTTTCACTCCTTTGATTGTCTAGCTCTTAGATCTCTACATTCATTGTGTTAGTCTTGAGAGCTTCTGTAAACTGAGAGTGTTCCTCATCGTAGAAGTCTCCCCTCAGTCATTGCTTCAGATCGAGCGTTGGTCCTTAAGCTTGATCTAGGGGCGTATCCTCCATTGAATACATTCCTGTGTTCTTTCCCTTCGTGTTGAAGGAAGATCTGGTAGGTTCCAGGGTGTTTATTCCCTTCGTATAGAAGGAAGACCTGGTGGGATCCGTGGTGTTGTAATTCCTCTTCAAGTTGTGAAGAGAAGACCAGCTAAGGTTGGGTGTGTAAGTGTCCTTGAGGGGGACTGTACCCTTGGGTAGTGAAATCCTGAGTTGTTGCTCAGGGACTGGACGTAGGACTCCTATGGAGAGGAGGTCCGAACCAGGATAAATTCCATGTGTTTGTGTGTTTGATTGCCTTGTGTTTTTATCCTCTTTTTACTAACACTAACAGTCATTGAAGTGTGTTGTGTGATAGTTTTTCTGGACATGTTTTAAAAGTGATCAAAATTTTAAGAATCCCATTCACCCCCCCTCTGGGCTTGCTAGTTGGGCAGACATCCCACTGGTCTGCCTCCCTCTTGGTGTTGCGACACGGTGTGCGTCACAACATCAGAGGAGGCATTCGCCCGATCGGGAGTGATTGTGTCATGACACACCGCCTGACGCAATTGCGTCGCGATTCGGTAGTCAGACACGATCATGTCACAATGCATTCCCCATTGTGATAGGGTTGTTGTCGTGGTGCCTCTGCTCGTCGCGATGGTATCGCAACGGCCGAGGAGGACGTGATAGTGCCTGTGTTGCCTCGGCTGGTTGTCGGTGTTTTCGTGGTTCTGGTTGGGGTGTCGGTGTGTGCCCTAGAGCTGGCTTGCCTTGGGACCTTTGGGTGGAGAACGCGCCAGGTTACCTTGCTGCATTCAGTGACTGAAGGTGACACCTTTGTGGCCTGTCCTAGCGGCGGTGCCAGGAGGTCGTGTCTGTCTAATAACGATTGACCGGTGGTCAATTATTAGCAGAGTGACGGGCTTTCATTACCGACTGGTGGTGTGTTTCGAGGTTCTGTCTTGCTCATGCATGCCTTGGTTGGCTGATGGCCCTCTCGAGGGTCCATGCTTGCCTCGGGCTTGATGTGCTTGTTGTGTGTTACAGCCAGCAGTTTGGTATAGTTCTTGTTGTGCTTGTCTCTATTTCCTGGGACCCCCATCCCCGTGATCTCGTTGAGGGAGTACTCAAGGCTACAGATGTGCTTGAGTCTACAACCTAGTTGGCAGACTCTAGTAGCGGAGGGGGAAACGAGGTTTGGACAGCAGGTCGAGTTGTTTGTAGAGCTCTCTTGCCTGGGGCGGGACGCCGAGGTCGTCGAGGTATTTTCTTCCCAGAGCAGCCTAGATAGTCCTTTTTCTCACTACCTTACTTTGTGTGGTTCCAGAACCACATAGTGGTGCTAGGTGTAGGGCCGCAGCTTGGCCTGGCTACGGTGGTGTGTGTTCTAGTGGTGTTCTGTGGCGGCTCTGTCTCGCTCTTCTGGGAAGGTTGGAGGCAGCAGCCAGCTGGCGAGTAGAGGGAGTGACGGCGTACCCTCCTCCTAGCTACTAGTGGTGGTGGCTTGGTGGTTGTTGTTGTTGTGACGTCAGTCCCTTGCCGTGTTTAGTGTGATCTATTTCCCTAGATTGCACGACAGTTATAGTCTGTCTGTGCATAGTTTCTGTGGGCATCGTTGGTCTATCCTGGTTGGCCCATGCTTTTGGTGGTTTTGCATTGCGTGTTCTCTCAATGTGCCTTGTGCAGGCCCCGACCGTTGTTCTGTAGTCCCGTTCCCTGGTGCCAGTCCGTGGTGGCACTGGCATGTGTGGTTTCCCAACCTCGTGGTGTGTCCGGGGTCTGGGGTGGTCTGCTTGTGGCCCTCAACCTCGTTTAGGTCTGAGGTGGTCATGCTTGCGGTGAGACGTCCTTCTCACGTAGTGTTCTATGTTCAGCGGATGTGCCGAGGCTTGTGTTTCCGTGTTGTGTCTGACTTTGTTGGTTCCTGCGAGAGTCATGTGTGGCCCTACATCGGTTGTTGGTTGTGGTGATATTCTCTTTTCGCTTCTTTGTAGTATCATGTTATAGGGGTTCCTCACTTTATTGCTTTCTAGTGTAGTTTCCTGTTTTCGGACTTCCTGTTGCTCTGGTCGGTAAGGGACTGGTAATCCCTACTAGGTCTTGTTCACGAGGCTCACCCCCCCTACTCTCTTCAGTTACGGGCTCGTCGTCGCAGGAGCTTAGTGTCGGACGGTTTGCAGAGATGGTTGTGGCGCCGTGTGTTGTCAGCAACAGTAAGAGTGAGTGTTGTGAGTTGTACCTGAGTGACTTGAGAGTTGTGCTTTGCAACTTCTCATAGTATGCCCCTTAAAGACTGCACCTTTCTTCTTGTACCTGTACTTTTATTTGGGACATGTTGTACAAACTTTTGTATGTTGTACAAACAGTTGTAGTTATTTGAACTGGTGCTTATTTCACTAGACTATTCTTCTAACCCTTCCGGGTCTTCGAATTTGTGGGTGGCAGCGTGAACTTTAGGGTCTCTGGCGAGGGTTCAAGAGGTCGGGTCGTTACAAGTGTCTTCTCCTCCTTGTCTATTTTCCCATCTAATTTTCAGTAACTCTATTTCTTTATTTCTTAATTTATGTGTTCATCATCCTGTGAATTGAACTGGATATTCTGGCATAGACATGTCTAGCTTCAAATCATTTCTGGTGTAACTGACTATTTGTGAAGGATCCCAGATATATTTTTCAACATGGAGACATGGAAAACATCATGTGCACTATGAATCCGCTGGAAGCTCTACTCTGTAAGTTGTTTCTCCAATTCTTTCTAGAATTCAGAATGGACCGACATATCTCGATCTTAATTTACCTTTCTTGCTGAATCTTAAAACACCTTTAGTCGGAGAAACCTTTAAAAATACATAATCACCACTTCAAACTGCACTGGCCTCCGTCTTGTATCTGCATAACTCTTCTGATGACTTTGTGTTGTCTGAAGTTTTTCCCTTATAATTTGACCATTTTCGATCATTGTGGAATTAATTGTGGTCCCATAACCTGCCTCTCTTCTACCTCATGCCAATTCAAAGGTGTTCTATATGGTCTTCCATATAAAGCTTCATACTGTGTCATTCCAATGCTTGCATGATAACTATTGTTATAAGCGAACTCCACCATTCCTAAATGATGTTCCCAGCTGCCTCCCATGCTAAACAACAAGCTCGCAACATATCTTTTATGGTCTAAATGTTCTTTCTGTTTGCCCATCTATTTATAGATGATAAGCTGAACTATATCTTAACTCAATACCAATTACTCACTGTAAACTCCTCCAGAAACTCGATGTAAACCTTGGATCTCTATCTGAAACTATAGTCCCTGTAATGCCATGCAATGGTACTATTCTATCCACATATAGTCTAGCCAATCGATCAACTGTCCAAGACATGCTTATAGCTAATAACCTGCATACTTTTGTCAATCGATCAACAAAAACCCAAATTCCATTAAGACCTGATGTTGTTCTTGGTAACCCTACCACAAAATCCATAGCAATATCATCTCATTTTCACTGTGGAATCATCAATGGCTGCAACAATCCTCTTGGTCTCTGGTGCTCTGCTTTTACTTGCTAATAATCAAAACATCTTTCTATAAATTCTGCTATTTCTTTCTTCATATTTGGCCACCAAAAATGTTTCTTGACATCTTGATACATCTTGTATTGTCTGGATGAATTGAATATTTGGACCTGTGTGCTTCCTCCAATACTTTCTACTTTATCTCTACTTCTACTAGAACATATAATTGACATCTGAACCTAACCACACAATCATTATTATTGGTAACATCTTCCATCTTCACAATCTCAACCAAATTCTCATCTATTCTTTGAGCTTCTGCTATCTACCAATATAATGATGGTTCCACTGCACTGCTGGCCAATACTGCTCGCTGTTGATTATTCGGAATAAACAGGGAATTCGGAATAAACAGGGAATTCTATGCTATATCCTCATATAAACTTCCACTCCTTTATCATCATCTGACTCAAAACTGCTTTTTTCTTAAAGCATCTGCAACTACATTAGCCTTACCTAGGTGATATGCCAAACTAAAATCATAATCTTTCAAATATTCCATTCATTTGCGCTATCTGAGATTCAAATCTTTTGAGAGAAATATACCTTAAACTCTTAATCTGTGAAAATTTCAAACATTTCCCCATACAAATAATGCCTCCATAGCTTTAAAGAAAATACCACTGCTGCTAATTCCAAATCATGTGCTAGATAATTCTCTTCATGAACTGCCTGGATACATATTGCTACAACTTTTCCATAATGTATCAACACTGCTCCGAGCCCTCTCTTAAAAGCATCTGTATATAATACAAATCCTTCACTGTCTGACGGTAACTCCAATATAGGTGTTGAAGTGAGTCTTCTCTTTAATTCCATGAAGCTTCGACGACAATCTGCTGACCACACAAACAACACTCCTTTCCTGGTTAACTTTGTCATAGGGGCTGCAATTTTTTACAAACCCTGAATGAAACACCTATAATATCCTACAAAACCTAGAAAACTTCTGATTTCTAAAACTATCTTTGGTTCTTCCCATTTCATGACTGCTTCATCTTTGGCTGGATCCACAGCTACTCCTTCTCTAGAAATCACATGACCCCGAAATTGAATTTCATGTAACCAAAACTCACACTTACTGAACTTAGCATACAATTGATGCTCCCGCAAAGTCTGCAAAATGATCCTTAAATGTGTTGCATGCTCTTCCTTTGATGTTGAATACACCATATATCATCTATGATACCACAATGAACTTATCCAAATATGGGTGAAATATTCTATTCTTCAAATTCATAAAAGTTGTTGGTGCATTTGTCAACCCAAACGGCATAACCACAAACTCATAATGACCATACCTTGTCCTGAAAGTTATTTTTATCAATATCCTCCTCTCTAATCCTCAACTGGTGATACTGTGACCTCAAATCAATCATAGAGAATACATTAGCTAACTGCAATTGATCAACAAATAATATATTCTTGGAAGTGGATACTTATTCTTAATAGTACCTTGTTCAACTGACGATAATCTATACACATTCTGAAGCTGCCATCCTTTTTCCTAACAAACAATACTGAGCACCCTGTGGTGAATGACTGGGCCTAATGAAACCATTCTCTAACAATTTTTGCAACAGTTTCTTCAATTCTTTCAATTCAGCTGGTGCCATTCTGTATGGTGCCTTCGAAATCGACATACTACCGGTTGTAATTTCACTTAAAATCCACCTCTATGTGCAGAGCTAACCCTGACAAATCTTTGGGAACACATCTGCAAATTCTTTGACCACTTGAACATCTCCACAGACTTATCTGACCCAACTAAACTTATTGAAGCTAAATATGCTACACATCCCGCATTAATTAACCTTCTAGCTCTAAGTACATAAATAATACATTTGAGAGTGTAAAACGACATACCTTGAAATTCAAATACTGTTCCATTGGGATGACAAAATCTGACTCTCTTCTTCCTACAATCCACTATTGCTCCAGGCCTCTAACCAATCCATTCCCAAAATCATATCATACTCTTTCAACTGCAATGCATACAGTTTGACTGAAATTGATTTCCCTGAATCACTATTGTAACTTCATCTAAATAACTAGAAATGAACATATACCCATCTGAAGGAACTTCTACAATCAACTCACACGGTTTCTCATCTAAAGGATGAACCATACTATCCATAAAATCTTCAGAAATAAAGGAATCAATGCACCTGGATCTATCAACACTCTTGCAGAAAATTCAAAGATAGGTAATATACCTTCAATTAAATTAGATGCCTTTTCTTGTACTCTAGTGATTACCATAACTCATCCTCGACCCCTCTAGAAAAGGCGGACCTCTACCTCGATCTGCCGGAGGTTGCTAGGGTTGCTGTTGCTGCTGTAGTGCTGCTCTACCATAATTGTACTCTTTGGGATAAGGACAATCCTGATTAAATGTCCTAATTTACCACAAACTAACACCTATAATCAAGAGGAACCGCAAGTTGTCTAGCTGTACTATATTGATTATGCTGGTTTTAAGCTTGATAGAAAAAGTACTAGTGACTTGTGTTTATATCTAGGTGGATGCCTAATCTTGGGCTACTAAAAAGCAACATTCAGTAGCTCTATCCACTGTAGAGGCTGAATATATTGCGGCTGGTTGTTGTGTGCACTCAAGTTCTTTGGGTGAAACACTAGCTCCTAGACTATAATCACAAATTAAGTTGTATTCCTATTCTGTGTCATAACACTAGTGCAATCAATTTGTCTAAAAACTCAATTCAGCATTCACGAACAAAACACATTGAAATAAGGCACCATTTTCTAAGAGATGAGTTTTCTAAGAAATCAGTTGAGCTTCACTTCATTGAAATAGAAAAACAAGTTGGAGATATTTTCACTAAGCCTATCTCAGAAAATAGATTTTCATCCTTAAGGAGAGAGCTTGGTTTGTGCAAGTTTTCACATCTTTGATATCTTCCATCTCCTTTTTTGCAAAAAAAAGCCTTCTTACTCGTACTAATAAATTCCTACTTCTCACATTGCATTGGTATTCTTGGTATATCAAATAGTGATTTGAAGAAAGGCAAGTCAGGCTTGTCTGGGCACTTTCACTATGCGGAGTATATGTCTCCGCCAAGTATCAAGAACTTTTTTATGCAATTGTTGAGGGAGAGCCTTGTCTTTCAACAAAACACTCTTGATGATTCTACTCTCACTTCACTTAACTCTTCCTTCATCAACAATCTTCACTCACTCTTGATGATTCTACTCTACTTGAAAGGGGGAGTCACTATTAATTCTTCACACACTTTCCTTGATTGCTTGTCCATTTTGAGCCTAACCAATTAGAATTTTTGAGTCCTTGTGCTATTTTTATATGATAGACTTAAGACACTCAAACTAAACTAATTATGTACTTAGTTTAATTTCAAAGATTCACTTTCATATCAAGGTTGTGTCATCTTAATACTGAATGTCTTTAAAATGATTTGCAAAACACATGTAGGCATATGAGTGGCTTTAATGTTTAACATGTGCATGTTTAAACTTCATTTTTACCACATGGTAAGAACAATATATATACGTTGGTAGTCATGACTTTTTTTTGTCAAAGCAAATATAATCCTGTAAAACATCAAAAAAAAATGAACAACAATATGGAAAGATATAAACAGAGCAATGGAAATTCTTGTACCACTGAGTAACCAGGCCATCTCACCTAAAAAGTGAATTGTCTCGCATCAAAAAGTGGAAAACAAAATTTTCAACTCTGTGTAAGATAGTGAAAGTTAAACCACTGAGTAATCAGAAGGTCTTGCATCTGGTAAATGTGATCTCTTGCACTGAAAGGTGAGATTTAACTAATTTATTCTTGTATTTCTTTTCCAGTAAAAACGAAAGGAACTTCAAATAGACAGGACAGAAAAGCACAAGACCTGAATAAAGTTCCTGTATACTAAATTTAGATCTATTATTCTTCATTGTGTTAAATACAAATCTCATAACCTCCTTGTTAAATACTTCTGATCACTCATACAGGTCACTTTGACTCACAATTGTATCATTATTTTTACTACATTTAGACCATTATGTCTTGCTATGCTTTGTGTTGAGTGTGTCTTTGTCATTAAACTTTGTTCCAAAATTGCAAAATATAATAATTTCTCTCATATGTTAATATCACTTTGCCTCACTCATTTTGATCATTTCTGAACATTCCTTTCCACAACTTCATTCCTTGATCTCCTACCATTTATATTTCATATCTATCTTTTTTATGCTGTCAAAAAGGGGGAGAAGATCAAGAGCTTATGGCCTAATGGGGGAGTTAATGCATGAGATAAAGAATAAGTTTCTGGGAGAAAAAATATGAAGAGAAAAAGTTTGAGCATTTATTTTATCATTATCAAAAAGGGGGAGAATGTTGTGTTGAGTGTGTATTTGAATTTCTTAATGATGATTTTTTAATGATGACCAATGGACATCACTCAGACTTTAATTTGATGATGATATATTGTACATATTGTAAATATTACAATAATGACTAAACAACATATTTCTATACTTAATATTTCATATTTTACTGATAGTGACATGTTTTGATGGCCACTCTTCATATATACAGGTTTACAAAGTTTTGTCAAACTAGTGTCGACTCTAGTTGAAAGTCAGGTCGACATTAGCTACCAGTCCAGTCGACTCTAGTTGACACAAAAGTCTGCCGAGTAAGCTCCTAAAGAACAAGTTACAGTAGTGTAGACACTAGTTGAAAATCAGGTCGGCACTAGTATCCTTCCAGTGAACCTTATTTGAGAAATACACAGGAGCTCGACACTAGCTGTTGATCAGGTCGACACCATTTGAAAGTCAGATCGACACTAGCTGTCTGTCAGGTCAACACTAGTGTTCTACCAGTAAGCGGGAGCTGATATTTGGTCAGTAGTGTCGACACACATGGAAACTTGAGCTGACTCACTTTGCGTGAAAACTTAGAAACACGTAGATTATGATATCTAAAGGCTATGATTTATTTCTGAAAACTTTTTGAGAGATTCTATTAGTACCAAAATGCCCTTTCATCCAAGTGTTAATGAGGAAAAGGACTTTTGGACACGTGGCAGCCTTGGGTGCATTCTAGGTTTCTTTGCACATCTCTCCCACGTAAAAGGGACTGCACAGAGGCTATAAAAGGTCCTATCTCATATGAAGTAGCCATCCATCGAAATCCCACACATAAGACGTGGGGATCAAGCCAAGCAGTAAGAGAAAGCATTGGAGTGCTAAAAGAGGAGCAGATTAAGAAGAAGAGCAGCAGAGAAAGAAGGAGGAATCGTGCAAGGAGAAGTGAAAATAGAGCATCGTGAATTGAAGGAATACTCCATCTGATCTTCTCAAGAACCTTCAATTCATGCTTCTGTAGATCTCTTCAACAAGGGACATCCAATTCACCTCTCTTTCATTCATTTTTATTGGAGTGTTCTTCTCAATTTGTCTTTGAGTGCTAATGAGATCTGTACATGCATTCTGTGCAGATTTCTGTGTGCATGTAAGGGTGTGAATCAGATCAGTGCTAGAGGATCTGATTTCTTGTGAATTTGATCTAGCTAGTGTGTTTGAGCTGTCATGCTCATGTGTGTGGTCTGAGCCGTCGAGCTCTGTGTATGTTGGTTTAAGCCGTCGAGCTCAAGTGTGGTGTTGTACTCAGATTTGAGTAGTGTGTCCTCACTGAATGAGGGGTGGATGTAGGAATGACTGGTGTGATTTTTGAACCACCGAAGAATCCCTTGTGTAATGGTTTGATCTGTTTTCCTACGCTAGATGCACGCATAGGATTTCACATTCACATTACTTGTCTAATTGCTTCACACATCATCTACACACATTCACGTATCAGATTAGTAAGATTGTTTGTTTGAATGGATCTATAATTTGAAGTGATTTTTAAATTGCTTAAGCTTCTACTGAGATTTGTGTTAGATCTATTCAACCCCCCATCTAAATTGTTCATCGTACATATTCGATCCTACAATTGGTATCACAAGTTAATATCTGATTCTGATCTGATTGATTGCTTCTGTTTGATCTGTGTGTTCTATCTGCATGAATTATATGCTTGCTCATTCACTGGTTCTTACCTTGATGAATGGATTCTCGAGGTTTTGTAGCTGAGGGTCACTCTATCAATAGACCACCATATTTTGATGGATCTGATTATTCTTATTGGAAAAATCGCATGCAAGCTTTTCTAAGGGAATGAAGAGAATTGGACTAGAGAGCAAATTGAAAAGAAACTCTTAACTATTGTGTCATGAATATGCTTTAGTGAGTTCTTCACCCTAAAGAGTATTCAAGAATATCCATGTGCAAATCCACTAAGGAAATGTGGGATAAAGTTGAATTAATGTATGAAGGAACATCTCAAGTTAGGGAAACCAAAGTAACCATACTTGTTTCTGAGTATGAATTGTTTATGATGAAAATTGATGAATCAATTTCTGAAATGTTTGCTAGGTTATGATAATTGTCAATGATAGAGATAGAAAATAAGTTCATCTTTCATTAGATTGATGTTGAGATGTGCCTACAAATATTCAATCTTGAGATGGGATTTTCGAGGTGACTCTCCGACATTCAAATCAGAAGTTGACCTTGTTGAAAGGTAGTAGAGAGAATCTAGAGGGGGAGAGAGAGAGAGAGAAAGAATAAAGAATTAGTGTCGAGATGTCTCACTAATTTTTATCCTCTCTTACCTATGCCTATAGCTTTGTATATATATAGGCAAGGGGGAGATTGACAGTTTATGGGATTTCCATTGGAGTTGGTCCTCGAAGTGCTGTTAGTGCTCTAAGATTTGTAAGAAATGTTACCAAGTGCACCATCAATTTGCTCTGATCTCATCGACGGCTGATCGACACATTCACTATGGCTCGAATTTATTGCTACAATCTCTTGCGGAGGGGGGGACTAGCTTAGGGACCAACCTAACATCTAACCTCTTTTGAGTTGACTTGGGCCATATTGTCTTGCTGAGCCTGAGCTATTGTTGGGCTAGGTCCTAATCGGGATGGGCCTACCATTGACAAATTATGGCTTAGAATTTGTTTCCATGCACCCATGTTAATAGCCTAATTCTTGGTTGGGAGGGAGATAAATTGAAAATCAACATCAAGCTAAAAGGCTTATTCTGGCCAACCATGTACGCGGATTGTGCCCCACATGCCTGCACATGTCATCAGTGCTAGGCCTTAGTGCTGTGCCGAGAAAGCCTCCGAACAAATTGCATCCAACAACCCTACATGGCCCTTTGCGGAATGGGGAATGGATATTGTGGGACCTTTCCACCATCCTCCGGTAGCCATAAATTCGTTCTGGCAGCCACTGACTATTTCTCCCGATGGGCAAAAGCAATCCCACTATGGGAGGTGACTGGTGTAGCTGTCGCTAAATTTGTCAAGCAACACCGAATCTATAGGTTTGGCACCCCTCATCGGATCATATTAGATAACGGTACACCATTCAAAAACAAAAACATATATGCATTGGCAGCCAAATTCCATATAGACTGGAGGACATTAATAGTCTAAAATCCTCAAGCCAACGGTCTGGTGAAAGACTACAACAAAACCCTCTGCAAGCTGCTTGCCAAGATAGTCCACAATCGCAAACGTGACTGGGGGGATAAAATGCATGAAGCACTCTGGGCATATCGGACGGTCTATAGAACCCCCATCGGGTGCTCCCCTTTCTCCTTGGTATACGGAGCTGAAGCCATGCTCCCCATTGAAATTGAAATGTCATCTTACAGGGTAGTAGTCTATACTGGCTTCCAGCCCGAGGAGCGTCAAGAACTAGAAAGAATGTAAAGGAATTGTCCAACCTACAAGGCAAGAGGTTGGAAGCCTATAAGCATCTCCAATATTAGTAGGCCCGCATGACCCGAGCTTATGATAAGCTGGTCAAGCCTCGTGCATTCAAGAAAGGCAACCTCGTCATGGTCAAACAAAGAGAAGTCATGGCAGACAAATCAAGCAGCAAACTACAACCTAACTGACGCAGACCATATGTGGTCGTGGGAGTCTATGAAGGAAGAGATACACGCTGGCGACACATACTAGCGAGCACCCCTTCCCGCTGCTAAATGGCAGGCATTTGAAACTATATTTTGCCCCTAAACATGAGATTTCGGGGCAATCGCCATCCGACGTCCCTATGCCTGAACCAGGCTAAGAGTCAGGAATATGTGCCTATGTAAAAAAAAAAAAGAGGAAGAAAGAAAAAAAAAGAGAAGAAAATGAAATGGGACCAAATTAAGATGTCCCAACGAACTTGGTCGTTCCCCTAAAAGGAATGTCCAAGGATAAAAAAGTCTAAAACTGACTGAGGTGAAAACCCGAAAGGGCACCTCAGGAAAAATGGATAACCCCTCAACATGAAAACCCGAGAGGGTGCATGATAGGCCAGAGGGGGCCAGCTTCGGTGAAAACCCAAAGGGGCACTAAGGTTTATAATTTGAAAAGAAAAAAATCTCATTTATGAGTTATATTCCCCTTAGCTAACAAACTAAAATGGTATGTTGATTCATATTCTCCTTAGCCAACAAACCACGATGTAGGCTAAACCAGATCCTTGTTAGCTAACAAACCAAAATGGTAAGCTGAGTCACATATTCTCCTTAGCCCACACCAAAATGGTAGGCTAAGTTATATTTCCTTGGTCAGCAAATCAAAATGGTAGATCAGTCATATTTTCCTTAGCCAACAACCAAAATGGTAGGCTGAGTTATATCTCCTTGGTCAGTAAAACAGATGGGAGACCAAGCCTATTTTCCTTAGCCACAAACCAAATAGTAGGCTGAGTCATATCCTTCTTGCCAGCAAACCAAAATGGTAGGTTAAGTCATAGCCCTTCTTGGTCAACAAACCAAAATGGTAGGTTGAGGTCATATCCCCTTAGCCAACAATAAAAATGGTAGGCCGAGTCATATCCTCCTTGGTCAACAACCAAATGGTAGTTCAAGCCATATTTCCTTAGCCAACAAATCACAATGGTAAGCTGAGTCATACATTCCCCTTCGTCAACAAACCAAAATGGTAGACCGATTCACATATTCCTTAGTCAACTAACCAAAATAGTAGTGTTAGACATATTCTCTTTAGCCAACAAACCAAGATGGTAGACTGAGTCATCTCCCCTTAGCAACAAACCACATAGTAGGCTGAGCCATAAATCCACCTTAGCCAACAACCAAAATGATAGGCTGAGCCCATATATCCCCTTAGCCACAACCAAAGGGTAGGCTGAGTCATACATTCTCCTTAGCCAACAAACCTCAATGTTAGGCTAATCTATCCACCTTAGCCAACAAACCTCAATGGCAGGCTAATCATGTGCTTCTTAGCCGACAACCACAATGATAGGCTAAGTCCAAATTATAACCTTATACCAAATGTCTTGGAATTCCGTCCTAGATACCAAGCTTCAAAAAAAAAAAAAACAATGGGGCTTAAAAAAGAGGTGCATTGATGGGCTTAAGTACGTGGCTCCCCGTGTGCTTAAGGGTAAAAGGTATAACCCGACTGAGGTGAAACCTAAAAGGGCACCTCGGACAAAAATAGTAATCCCTCGGTGTGAAAATCGAAGGGCGCACCGTAAAAATCTAGAGGGGCCATCTTTGGCGAAAACCCGAAAGGCGCTGGAGATGGTATGTGAAAAAAAGAAGAAGAAAAAATCTCTCTAATGGGAAGAATGTCCCTTGTGGTTTGGGAAAGTATATGCGTCGTCAGTGACGAGATAACCCTTATGCTACTAACTGACTAGTGGCCAATATAAGGGGCAGTAGCCGAGACGATAATGATCGTGCCCTCCCCCCTATGATGTGGCACAGGAGTCTCGGAGCCCAATATGGAAAAGAAGAAAAGAAGAACAAGAAGAACCAACACTCCACAAATCCCCCAAGGAAAGCAAGATGCTCTCACCGAAGAAAAATCAGCAATCCAAATATGAAGCAGCCGTTGAGCAAAGCCAGAAGGTCGACCTCACAGCAGAATTCCATTCAAATCTTGAATAAGCCAGAAAGGAAAAATTTAGGAGGAAGGGGTCAAGTCGAATCCGAAAAAAGCCAGGAAGGTAAGTCTTGGAGAAAAGATAAAGATCGGTCAAAAGAAAAGTAAAAAAGATAGGCCTCATCGACCAAATGATAAGTCATTGAGTGAAGCCAAAAAGCAAGCTCAGTAGCTGGCTCCGAGCCTGACCCACCTTGAGCAAAGTCAAAAAGACAAGTCTCAAGAGAAATTTCAAAATCTCAATCAAGCCATTGAGCAAAGTCAAGAAGACAAGCCTCACCGTCAAATCTCCAACCAAATCAGGTCCTCGAGCGATGCCGAAGGCGAGTCTCGGAAGAAGGATATCGAGATAAAATCCTCGAGTAAGTCAGAAAGACAACACTCGGGCAAGAAGGCCGAAGTCAGCTCCGAGCAAGCCATGGAGCGGCTCTTCAATGAAACTCACCTGTAGAGTTGACTTGGTGAGTGGGTCCACGTCACTTCTCTGAACGGATGTGCGCTCTCCTAAGTCCTCTTTTGGGAACTCCTGAGTTAAAAAATTTGTGCAGACAATAGGAGCCAATGGCTCAGCGCAAGAAGCCATAGTAGATTTGGTCGTCAGCCTAAACTAACAACGAATCATTGTCCAAGTTGTTGGTAACCCGCACAATGTTAAAGCGCATCAACTTTTGTTGTGGATTTCAACTCATCCTCGCCAAGTCATAAGGCCAGCGGAAAGTAAGTTTGAAAATCGCACGGGACGTCTATCTTCGCCGTCGACTTCGACACACATCCCGCGGGGGGCATTTGTTGACACAAATTACAAAGAGAAAACCCCCCCAAAATGGGTTCGTACCCCCCCCCCCCCCCCACGGAAGGGTTTTCGTGCCCAGCGCCCCCCCACCCCCCCCACCCTACAGGGTGTTTTCCCACTGGCACACTGTAACATCGTGCATTTTTCGGATCCCTTGTGGATCCCATGTTTTGTGGTTGTGGTGGCTAGTGTGTGGCCAATGTGGCATGTTACAGGTGTGTACGCAGGTTTTTTGGGCTTAGTGGGCCGGCAGGTTGGGCCCATAGCACTCGTTGGTTCACTGTTTGTCAACACGATAGGGTTGCGTCGCGTTCTTAATGCGACGGCCCCCTGGTGGTCGCGTTCTGCTCGCCGACCGAGATGGGGTCTTCATCTGCATGCACGCCACGTGCCGCGCGCTAGGTGGCATGCTGACGTCGGCCTTGAGAAGGCGACGCCACTACTCTGTTGCGTTCAGGAAGCGACGGAGGGTACATCACGTTCTTAACCGCAAACAGTTCATACCCAGGTCGGCCATACAGAGCTGAGCGAGCTCTGTTGGCTAGGGAGAAAAACTTCTACGGGGATCTCAGGCGTTTTAGCATTTGGAAGTTGTTTTCGGCATGGTCTCGCCTCGAGGACGTTGCACGGAGCAGGGGAGATGCCTGAGTTGTATTTGATTTTTGCATTCTTCGTTGAGGTAGGGAATTCTTACCGGTTTAACATCATGAAACCGTGTGTGATGCTGTGTGGGGCTGTTATTGTTTTAAGAACAGTAGATATCATGTTAGGGTACTCAGTAAAGCCTGAAATATATGGAAATTAAATGTGGTTGCATGGTTTTGTAGGGGTGAGTCCGGGGAGCATCCCGGATTAAGGTTCCTGCCTATGAAGGTGACGAGCCCCTTTGTAAGACCCTCGAATTTCCGTCGTATTTTTTCGTATTTGTGTGTGTATATTGTGTTGGAGTATGTATGTACGTATTACGAAGATATATAGTATAATTACGTGTACATGTGTTTATATATACTAAATAATGTATGCATTGCATGATGATAGTGTGAATATAATACCATGTACTTATTGCATGTATAGAAGCTTGGTATGCTTGGTTTCTGCATAAATTAGGGTTCTGGCCGAAGGCCCTATTGGCGTCAATCCCCAGGCCGTTGAGGTGGTGTTAGCGTCCAGCCCTGGACGCCAACCCTAATTCCGGCGTCTAGCGATCTGGACGTCGACTTCTCTGGCCTGCATGCGCAGCAGAGCTGCTGTCTTCTGAAGCAAGGCATGGCAACCATTGGGGGGATGTCCCCCAACGGCTCTGAGGGTGTCCCATCACCCTAGTGAGTGGGAGAAAGACCCTCTTTAGGTCTGAACCCGAAATGGCTCTCCCCATTCTTTCCCTTTCACCCTTGCAAGAGGAGAGAAGTGAGGAAGAAAAACCCTAGGTGAGCTGTGAGAAAAACCCATTTTTGAACCCCCAAATCCGACCCCTTGGAGGTTCGTTTGAAGATCTTCTGCATCAAGGAGGAAGCTGAAGCATAGGGGAAGGCCTCCCCATCATCCCCTCGGCGTGGAGATCAACCAGGAGCTCGGAGGAAGGCAATCTTGGAGGCACTTCTGCAACTTCTTGGAACTGCCCAAGGAGGTCTTCTTCGAGCCATAAATCTCTTGGAGGATTTTTAGAGAGGCAAGTAACCTATCTATGGTGTCCCCGTATGAGTCTAGGAGGTTTTTATGATTTTTATGAAATTTTCCTCGAGTCCTAGACCCTCCATTTCACCCCAATTTCAGAGCTCGGGTCTGTGTTTTCTGCACAGACCTGAGTAAACGGCAAGGTCCCTGGACGCCCAGTTCATCCTTGGCGTCCATCGACCATGCCGCTGACTCTGAGTCAGCGGCCAGAGACCGCCGTCTAGTTCTTCAGGACAGAACAGTGAGCTGTTCTGTCCCTATTATACGTTAATTTCGTTATGATTTCCGTGATGAGGATATATGGTATTCCTATACGCTACGTAGGTTATCATTTGTGTGTGTGTGATGGTGAATGTGGAAAATCGTGTCTTTAAACTTGTGAGCATGACTTGTAGATAATTTTGCAAACCCATGTTCCATGACTAGAATTAATGTGAATGCCTTGATTTCGGTCTAATCATGAAGATTGTGGGTCAGCATGTGTTTGAAAATTTAGGAAACTTATCCATGATTGTGAATTTGTGAATAGTTTCGGTTCGATAAAATAGAAGTATGTAAAAATGATTCGTAGTGTTAAATCCATAGATGTATGAATTAGGGAAATTTTGTACTCTAATTTCATGCATATGTTGGTAGCTTATGGTTAAACAGCAAGTGGTAATTGCATGATGTGTAAACTCCATGTTAGCTTAAGTTGTGAATAATATGCTAATTAGGTGTTTGATTTTCTGTAAATCCCATTTAGCTCAGAAAAATCTGACAATTTGAGGGTATGATTTGGAACCCGAAAACAGCATGTGGTTAAAATTTCAGGTTAATTGGAACAGTAAATAAAAAGTTATGTGTTTTCATGTGAAATATGAATAATTCGTACATATGATCGAAACGTGATTAGATTTTGTTTAAACCCAGCATGATTGGTGTGTTTACTATGTGTTGAATCTTGAAAACTCTGTAGTACCATTTTAGGAAAAACAGAGGTGTTCATGTGAGTAAAAAAGTGAATGAGATGAAGAGTGTCAAGTGTAAAACCATGTGTAAAACGGTAAATGTGTAAAGTGTAAACTGTGCCAAAGTGATACTGCTTCCGAGAAGGCAGTGGAGCCGTATCAGGGAAAAGTCCCCCTGAGAAAGTTCATTGTGTTATGTGACCCTAAGGGCATTAGGGGAAATCCTGGAGGTGGACAAGTACCACTGGTTAGGGTGGAGACTTGTTCTCCCGGTCTGCGCAGTCCAAGAGTCGCCATTGTATTGCCTAGATGGCGTCTATGTGTTATGTGATGTGAATGTGTCCTTCTTTGGTGGTTTGGACTATGTGTCACGGCACTAAAACATGTGTAAAGTGTAATGTGTAAAGTGTATGTGACCATGTGTAAATGTGTAAGTGATATGTGAATGTGTATGCGTAAAGTGTAAACATGTGAAAAGAGGAACCTAGTGTAAAGAAAAAAAATGTGAAATCTTAGATATGTAAATGTGTTATAGAAACCATGTGAAACTAAATCTGAAACCAAGTGAATTCAGAAAATGCATGTTATTATTCTCATGTTTATGTGTGCAAAAGTGTTTAGAATCCATGTTAGGAACAACAAATGAGTATGTGAGCAAAATGGCATGATGGATTGTTCATGTGTTATGTTTAAGCAACGTTATAGCTTTCATGTGTAGGTTCATAGTCATTGGACCATGTGAAACCAGCAACCTAAAGCATGATAAAAAGTTATGTATGTACTTAAGAACATGTGGAATCCCTGCTAATTATGTTCCCTGTTCATGTATGTAAATTGTTCATGTCAATAGCTCTCACGTTTCGATTAAAGTCTCATGAGTGAATTGAATAGAGACCATGTGATAGGTGAATGTTATTTTTGAAATCTGAAAGCATGCGTTATGTATAAAATTGTAGAACCTTCATGATAGGTTGAAAACTTAAATGGACTAGCATGCTATGTGTTACTAATAGTAATGTGTGTGTAGAAACCGCTAGGACTTGTACGTGTATATCATGCATAGTGTTACTTGCTGAGTCCCTGGACTCACTCCTTGCTTCGGCGTACAGGTATAGTTGGTGACACAGTACCCTCGGAGGAGGCAGCGGAGACAGACTCCGAGCGTAGAGACTAGCCAGTTTCTGAGATCTTGTGATTGTGTACTTCTTAGTATGTACTTGGACATTGTATTAGAATTATCATTAAATGAATGTAATATGTGGACATTGTATTTCTATTTCGGCAAATTAAATCATGTGAATTTTAGTTCCTTTTTTGCAATTTGTAAACTGCATGTATGTTTAATGTGGATGATAAATGAATGGAGATAGTTCTCTTTTACTTCCGCTACTCTGTTATATATATTCGCGTGTATCTCAGCTATTTGTATCGTTGGGTAAATGTCCCACTGTGGCTGGCAGCACTCGCTATACCGACGTGGGTTGGTATAACCGTACCAGTATAATGAGGGCCGTCACACCCTTGTTGCGTTCAGAATGCGACAGGCCGACCCGTCGCATTCAGGTTATGAACGCGACATGTCGGGGTGTCGCGACCAGAAGGCGACAGTTGCCTATGTCGTGACCACAGCCGAGAGGATTTGTTTGTGTACATTTAACGGCATGATTATCCGATTATCGGTATTTTATGTGCATGGCAAATATAAGTGGTGCGTTGGCACCTGTAGTGCTCGTGAAGTGTGTTGTTTACATGGCAAGCATGTTGCTCACGTGGTGAGCATGTTTTTACGTGGTTAGTGTGTTGTTCACGCGGTTAGCGTGCGGTTCACGTGTTATTGACATGGTGTTCACGTGGTTTGTGTGCGCGTGGCGAGTAATACGACACCTACCGTGGTTACCTCTTCAGTTGGGTGCCCCAGGTTCTCTGTGAGCCATGCACGTGTTTTGTGCTCGAGGCTTGTCCCAGTACTTGTGTATCATTGAGGACTGTGTCGTCTGTCCTAGACACCCTCACTCCTGTGTTTGAGTTGTACCTCCAGCTGAGGGAAAGACGACAGTGGGACAACGACTTGTGAGAGTTTGTTGTTTTGTCGCTTGTGGCGCGCCCGTGGTTGGGGGTACGGACACCAGTAGACATACTGGGCCCCAACTAGTCCTGTTCTCTAGTGCCTCACTCTAGGGATCTCGGGCCAGAATCCCTAAAGGTGCCAGGCATGGGCACGTGGCAGTGTGGTCGGCATTTGTGGTGTTGGTTGGACTCCACAGTTGTTTGGCTTGTTCTAGTGGAGCGACAGCTAGACCTTTCGTCTGTGGCTACGAGGCTGAGAGGTAGACCTGTATGCTTTGTCCGAGTCAGTTGCTGGTGTCGCGAACTAGTTTACGTGACTCGAGTGTGATGGCCACTACTTTAGCACGTACACCGAGTTGTGGTTTGCCGTTTATTTATTAAAGTTGGTTATGTTAACGGAAAATGGTAAGTGTTATGTATAGTTTAAATATCCTGCTCAACTTACTCTATAAATTGCTAGCATAGCTTACTACTTTCGTACTTGAGTTTGGTTTGCTCGATTTTTTGGAGAGTTTCCCTACTAAGCCAGTGACTTGCAAGGCTCACCCTTACTCCTTACAGGTGAAGGAGAGCAGGAGGTCTCACTTCCATCTTCTAGTTCGGAGCCGCATCGCAGCTGTGTTGGGCCGAAGCCTGCAGCAGTGTAGACTACACTTCTGTTGTACCTCGGGGTATGCCCCAGGCTTGTGTACTTCAGTTTGACTTTTGTTGAAATTTGGTTATGTAAATCTATTGTAAATATATGTGGGATTGTGAATCTTATATATATATATATCAGTGTGTTCCTCTGTGTTTCCACGGACAAGTGTGTGATATCCCTTGCGAGGCTATGACTCGTTCGCGGAAGGCGGAGTCGGTTCGAGCTCGTTATTAGGTTAACGGGTTTGAACGACGCAGTCCATCACAGTTGGTATCAGAGCAAGGTCTGTGTAAATATAAAGGAACTGGGAAATTACATAGCCTCATTTCTACATTAGTCCACTGCTGGTAGCTGACCTTGGTTTTGTAATGATTTGTTGGTATGTATGTGGTTGGAATGTTGTTTGTTCAGGAATTTGAGATGGTTGATAGGAGAGATTGGGGAGGTGGTGGAGATGAGCAGGAGGAGTCTACCCAGCGAATGATAGAGAGAATATGGGAAAGCCTCACTGATATCCGAATGAAGATGGACCAGTAGGCACCGGTACAGCCAGTAGTAGCAGTACCACCAGATGCAGGAGGGGCCGTGCCAGTAGCACTAGTTCCACCACCACCAGGTGTGGAGGTACCTCTTGTGGTAGTTGTACCACCACCACCACCAGTGAGGGCAGTGGAAGAGCCGACGCTGCAGGTTGAAAGATTTTTGAGATTGCAGCCGCCTACCTACACAAGGGGACCTAATCCAGACACAGCTGAGCACTGGATTCATGAGATTGAGAGGGTTTTGTGACTATGAGATGTCCTCCAGTAGACATAGTAGTTTTGGCTACCTATCATTTGTGGGGTTTTGTGTAAGAATGGTGGAGGTTAAAGATGTAGACCACTTTTGCAGGCAGGATAGAGGAGACTATGACATGGCCGGAATTTCTAGAAGTGTTTAATGATACATTCTTCCCAATACAAGTGCAGCAAGCAAAAAGGGAGCAATTCCAGGCTCTTCAGCAAGGGAATTCTTTTGTTTTAGAATACCAGATGAGGTTTATGGCACTCAGAAGATATGCACCATATGTTGTATTAGATAATGCTATGATGGTCGAGTATTTCATTCGAGGATTGAGGACTGAGCTACAGAATGCGGTGATACCGCTTCTGTGCAGGATTGTAGAGGAGGCAGCCCAGAGAGCAGCCACACTGGAGAGGTCTGTTTGAGCTCGTCAGTCGGGGGAAACAGGTTCAGGTAGTTTTCGGTTATCACAGCAGTCTTCGGGGATCAGTAAAGGAAAGGCACCATCGGGACCATCTTCCGTAGGTTTCAGCAAGTGGGACTCAAAATTGAAGAAAATATTCAGAGGTTGAGGAGGAGGTCGCCAGAAGATGTTTCAGTAGGGGCGTGGCTACAGGCCAGAGGTGGAGGAGTCTCAGCAGAGCATAGCCAGGCAGCCTACACTTCCACCAGGTTATAGATGCCATAATTGTGATCGGCCAGGACATTTGATCCGTAACTATCCCTATCCC
This sequence comes from Colocasia esculenta, assembly GCA_014218235.1. Classification (NCBI taxonomy): domain Eukaryota; kingdom Viridiplantae; phylum Streptophyta; class Magnoliopsida; order Alismatales; family Araceae; genus Colocasia; species Colocasia esculenta. The sequence continues at coordinate 51,884,668 of CM024753.1, read as the reverse complement.
ATGGAATATGGTTATGGGAGAGGAGTACAGCAGTAGCAGCAGCAACAACAACCCCAGCAGCCACCAATAGGTCGAGGTAGAGGAGCACCGCACTAGCGTGGTCGAGGTCGGGTTATGGCTATCACCCAGGCCCAGGCAGAGGCATCCAATTTGATAGAAGGTATATTACCTATCTATGATTTTTCAGCACGAGTTTTATTTGATCCAGGTGCTTCTCATTCTTTTATTTTCGAAGACTTACTGGATAGTATGGTACATCTATTAGAAGAAAAGTTACGTGACTTAGTGGTAGAGGTTCCTTCGGGTGAGTTTATGCTCACCTCTTGTTATATAGATGAAGTTCCTGTTGGGAATCTGATGCCAGCTAAAATATATGATTTGCAATTGAGGGATTATGATATCATTTTGGGTATGGATTGACTTGAGGCCTATGGAGCAATGGTAGATTGCAAAAAGAAGAGGGTCAGGTTTTGTCACCCCAGTGGAGCAGTATTTGAATTCCAAGGTATGCCATTTTACACTTCCAAGTTTATCATTTCAGCAATTAGAGCTAGAAAGTTGTTGAATGCGAGTTGTGTAGCTTATCTAGCTTCAGTAAGTTTGGTAGAGACTGGAAAGTCAGTTGCAGCAGTTCCAGTAGTCAGGGAATTTACAGAAGTATTTCTAGATGATTTGCCAGGTTTGGCTCCACACAGAGAGGTGGACTTTACTATTGAATTGCTGCTAGGAATTATGCCAATATCTAAGGCACCGTACAAGATGGCACCAGCAGAGCTCAAGGAATTAAAGAAACAGTTGCAAGAATTGTTAGAAAAAGGTTTCATCAGGCTGAGTCATTCACCGTGGGGAGCTCCTATGTTGTTTGTGAGAAAGAAAGATAGCAGTTTCAGAATGTGTATTGATTATCAGAAGTTGAATGATGTGACTATAAAGAATAAGTACCCACTGCCAAGAATTGATGATTTGTTTGATCAGCTTCAATTAGCTAAAGTATTCTCCAAGATTGACTTGAGGTTTGGATATCATCAGCTAAGGATTAGAGAGGAAGACATTGATAAAACAGCATTCATAACCAGGTATGGGCACTACAAGTTTGTGGTTATGCCATTTGGGCTAACCAATGCACCAGTAGCATTTATGAATTTGATGAACAAAATTATTCATCCATATCTGGATCAGTTTATTGTGGTTTTCATAGATGATATACTGGTTTATTCAGCATCTGAAGAGGAGCATGCAACACTTTTGAAACTTACTTTGCAGATCCTGCGAGATAATGAATTGTATGCTAAATTCAGTAAATGTGAGTTTTGGTTAAAAGAAATTCAGTTTCTCGGTCATGTCATCTCAGCAGAAGGAGTTGCAGTTGATCCAGCTAAAGTTGAGGCAGTTATGAAATGGGAAGCGCTGAGGACAATCACAGAGATTAGAAGTTTCCTGGGTTTAGCAAGTTACTATAGGCGTTTTATACATGATTTCTCCATAATTGCAGCACCTATGACCAGGTTGACCAGGAAAGATGTGCCATTTGTATGGTCAAATGAGTGTCAGAAAAGTTTTATGGAATTAAAGAAAAGGCTTACAGCAGCGCCAATATTTACATTACTAGCAGGTAGTGGTGGTTTTGTTGTGTACACAGATGCATCTAGAAGAGGGCTTGGAGTAGTGTTAATGCAACATGGCAGGGTTATAGCTTATGCATCTAGGCAATTGAAGCCAGCAGAAGAGAACTACCCAACCCATGATCTGGAGTTAGCGGCAGTTGTTTTTGCTTTAATGATATGGAGGCACTACCTTTATGGTGAGAGGTTTGAAATTTTTACAGATCACAAAAGTTTGAAGTATATTTTCCCCTAGAAGGATTTGAATCTTCGTCAACGCAGGTGGGTTGAATATTTGAAAGATTATGATTTCAGTTTGGCTTACCATCCGGGTAAGGCCAATGTTGTTGCCGATGCATTGAGCAGGAAGGCATATTTGAGCCATATGATGATTAAAGAATGAAAATTGTATGAAGAAATAGCAGAGAATTCATTGTATGTTCCGAGCAGTCAACGGCGAGCAGTGCTAGCCAGCAGTGCTGTAGAGCCATCTCTATATTGGCAGATTGTTGAAGCTCAGAGGACAGATGGAAACTTAGCAAAAATTGTGAAAATGGAAGGTGTCACCATTGATGATAATTGTGTAGTTAGACTCAGAGGCAGATTGTATGTACTAGCAGAAAGAGAAGTAAAGCAAAGGGTACTAGAAGAAGCCCATAAATCCAGGTATACCATTCATCCAGACAACACTAAAATGTATCAAGATCTGAAGAAGCATTTTTGGTGGCCACATATGAAGAGAGAAATAGCAGAGTTCATTGCAAGGTGTTTAGTTTGTCAGCAGATAAAGGTAAAGCATCAGAAGCCCGGAGGTCTACTACAGCCATTACCAATTCCACAGTGGAAATGGGACGACATTGCTATGGATTTTATGGCAGGACTACCAAGGACAGTTACATGACACAATGGTATATGGGTATTTGTTGAAAGGTTAACCAAAGTATGCAGATTGGTAGCAGTAAGTATGTCCTGGATAGTGGACAGATTAGCAAGAATTTATGTTGATAGAATTGTACCATTGCATGGTGTCCCGAAGACAATTGTTTCTGACAGGGATCCAAGATTTACTTCTGGTTTCTGGAGGAGTTTACAAAGAGTTATTGGTACTGAGTTGAGGTACAGTTCAGCCTATCACCCACAGACAGATGGTCAGACAGAAAGAACTATTCAGACAATTGAAGACATGTTACGAGCTTGTTGCATAGTGTGGGGAGGCAGTTGGGAGCACCATCTGGGCATGGTAGAATTTGCTTATAATAACAGTTATCACACTAGCATCGGAATGGCACCGTATGAGGCCTTGTATGGCAGGCTGTGTAGAACACCACTAAACTGGTATGAAGTTGGAGAGAGACAGGTAATGGGTCCTGAATTAATTCAGCAGACTACAGAGATGGTTAGATTTATTAAAGAAAAGTTGCAGGCAACTCAGAGTCGACAGAAAAGCTATGCAGACAATCGACGCAGACCACTTCAGTTTGAAGTTGGAGATTTTGTTTTTCTGAGAGTTTCTCCTACTAAAGGTGTTTTGAGATTTAGTAAGAAAGGTAAATTGAGCCCAAGATATGTAGGGCCCTTCCAGGTGTTGGAAAGGATCGGGGAAACAACTTACAGGATTGATTTGCCAGTGAATTTCACAGATGCCCATGATGTTTTTCATGTCTCCATGTTGAGGAAATGCATTGAGGACCCATCACAGATAGTCAATTATCAACGTGATGATTTGAAACCGGACATGTCTATGCCAGAATACCCAGTGCAGATCACAGGCCACAGAACACAAAAGTTGAGGAATAAGGAAATTGATTTGGTAAAAGTCAGATGGGAAAATAGACAAGGAGGAGAGGATACCTGGGAGTTGGCAAAGGAAATGGCTAAAGCGTATCCTTATCTGTTTGAGTAAGCTTTTAATTCTTTTTAGATGATAGTACATGTTGTGGTGTTTAAAGTTTTATGTACATAAGTTGCTTCTTGAATTTCGAGGTCGACATTTCTTTTTAGATGATAGTAATGTAATGTCGCGCGTTTTTCGGATCCTTGTGGATCCCTTGTTTTGTGGTTGTGGTGGCCGATGTGTGGCCAATGTGGCATGTTACAGGTGTGTATGCAGGTTTTTGGGGCTTAGCGGGCCGGTAGGTTGGGCCAATAGCACCCGTTGGTTCCTGGTTGTCGACACAACAAGGGTGTGCGTTGCGTTCTTAACACGACGGCCCTGGTGGTCACATTCTGCTCGCCGACCGAGATGCGGTCTTCGTACATGCGCGCCGCGTGTTGCGCGCTGGGTGCCATGCTGACGTCGGCCTTGTGAAAGCGACGCCCTACTCCGTCGCGTTCAGGTCGTGATGGAGGGGTACATCACATTCTTAACTGCAAATAGTTCATAACCCAGGTCGACCAGACAGAGCTGAGCGAGCTCTGTTTGGCCGGGGAGAAGAACTGCTGCAGGGATCTCGGGCGTTTTGGCATTTGGAAGTCCTTCTCGGCATGGTCTCGCCACGAGGACGTCGCACGAAGAGGGGGAAGATGCCGGGTGGTATTTGATTTTCGCGTTCTTCGCGAAGGTAGGGAGATTCTTCTTGTTTTACATCATGAAACCGTGTGCAATGCATGTGCGGGCTGTTATTTGTTTTAAGAACAGTAGATATCATGTTAGGGTACTCAGTAAAGCATGAAAAACGGAAATTAAACGTGGTTTGCTTGGTTTGTGGGGGTGATCCGGGGATAGCATCCCGGATTAGGGTTCCTGCCTGTGAAGGCGACGGAGCTTCTTGTCCAGTTCAGAACACGACAGGCCGATCCGTCGCGTTTAGGTTATGAACGCGACATGTCGGGGTGTCACGACCAGAAGGCGACAGTTGCCTATGTCGCGACCACAGCCGAGAGGATTTGTTTGTGTACATTTAAATGGCATGATTATCTGATTATCGATATTTTATGTGCATGGCAAATATAAGTGGTGCGTTGGCACCTGTAGCGCTCGTGAAGTGTGTTCTTTATGTGGCAAGCATGTTCCTCACAAGGTGAGCGTGTTCTCACGTGATTAGTGTGTTGTTCACATGGTTAGCGTGCGGTTCACGTGTTGTTGACATGGTGTTCACGTGGTTTGTACGGTGTGTACATGGTTTGTGTGCGCGTGGTGAGTAGTACGACGTCTACCATGGTTACCTCTTCAGTTGGGTGCCCCAGGTTCTCTTTGAGCCAGGCACGTGTGTTTGTGCTCAGGGCTTATCTCGGTACTTGTGTACCGTTGAGGTCTGTGCCGTTTGTCCTGGACACCCTCACTCTTGTGTTTGAGTTGTACGTCCTACTGTGGGAAAGGCGACAGTGGGACAACGACTTGTGAGAGTTTGTTGTTTTGTCGCTTGTGGCACGCTCATGGTTGGGGGTACAAACACCAGTAGACGTACTGGGTCCCAGCTAGTCTTGTTATCCAATGCCTCACTCTAGGGAGCTTGGCCCAGAGTCCCTAAAGGTGCCAAGCATGGGCCCGCGGCAGTGTGGTCCACAGGTGTGGTGTTGGTTGAACTCCACAGTTGTTTGGCTTGTTCTAGTGGAGCGGCAGTTGGACCTTTCGTCCGTGGCTGCGAGGCTGAGAGGTAGACCTGTGTGGTTTGTCCGAGTCAATTGTTGGTGTCACGAACCTGTTTACATGACTCGAGTGTGGCGGTCATTACTTTAGCACGTACACCGAGTTGTGGTTTGCCGTTTATTTATTAAAATTGATTTATGTTAACAGAAAATGGTAAGTGTTATGTATAATTTAAATATCCTGCTCAGCTTACTCTATAAATTGCTAGCGTAGCTTCCTGCTTTCGTACTTTTGTTTGGTTTGCTCGGTTTTTAGGGGAGTTTCCCTACTGAGCCAGTGACTTGCGAGGCTCACCCCTACTCCTTACAGGTGAAGGAGAGCAGGAGGTTTCACTTTCATCTTCTAGTTCGGAGCCGCATCGCAGCGGTGTTGGGCCGACGCCTCCAGCAGTGTAGACTACACTTCTGATGTACCTCGGGGTATGCCCCAAGCTTGCGTACTTTAGTTTGACTTTTGTTGAAATTTGGCTATGTAAATCCATTGTAAATATATGTGGGATTGTGAATTTTATATATATATCAGTGTGTTCCTCTGTGTTTTCACGGACATGTGTGTGATATCCCTTGCGAGGCTACGGCTCGTTAGCGGGAGGCGGAATCGGTTCGAGCTCATTATTAGGTTAACGGGTTTGAACGACGCCATCCGTCATAAACACTCCCCCCCCAAGGGCAGGTTTCAATGCTAAGACCCCACAGGTCGGTGGGGCCTCCCATTGGCCCCTAAAACTCCTATAAATAGGAGGCCAAGGGTCAGGGAGAAGGGGTTGAGCTGAGGAGATCAGATCTGATAAAAAAGGAAAAGACTTTGGCTTTGTGGAAGGTGGGACAGAGAGAGGTTGGCTGGGCTTGGAGAAATGTTTGAAGACCCTCCCTTTGGGGGGAGATGAAGTTCCGTATAGGGGTTTTGATTGTTCTAAGGCATGAATACCCATTGGCATGAGTTTGTGTATGTCAAATTATACAAAGGCCCTTGAGGACATAAAGTTATGCATGTGTGTATAAATTACACATATGTCGAAAAAAAGTGCCAAGTAGTAAAGAAATTACAGGAATATCCCCGCTGTCCATAAAATTATAGGAATACCCCTGTGAGGAAAAACATTGCAAAAAGTCCCTTCGAAGTGTGAAAATCACTGAAAAGTCTTGGAATGACAAGACAATGTAGGAAAGGCCTTCCAAATGCAAAGATGTCCTCAAAAGGGCGGGGAGTTGTAGAAAATCCTCCAAAATGCACGAAATTGCGAGTTGCAGATAAGTCCCTCCTAAGGGCAGGAATCGTAGAAACACCTTCCAAATGTTACAAATTGCAAGGCTCATGATGTTTGCATGACTCAATGGAGTGAAACCCACGTCACTTCTCTAGAGCAACGTGCGCTCTTCTGAGTAGGGCTTAACTCTGAGTGTATCAAGAATTCTCAGAAACGCCAACAAATGGCGGGAAAATCCAAGAAAGCCAATAAATGGCAGGAGCATCCGAGGAAGTCAATCAATGGCAGAAATACCGAGAATTGCTCAGAAAAGTCAAGAAATGAATAAGAGGTCCGGCTTATGGCAGGCCACTCCAAGTCTTGGGACTGTCAAATAATGGCAGAAACCCAAGAATATGTCGAGATATGGCCGAAAAGCTCCGAAAAGTCAAGATACGACCGAAAAGACCCGAGAGGTCAAGATACGACCAAAAAGCCCCGAGAGGTCAAGATATGACCGAAAAACCTTGGGTTTTTTTATTTCGAACACCTGAGATAAATAGGTTCAAAGAAGCATGCCGAAATCGGCAAAGAGGGTTTTTTTAGATTGAAGAGCTTGTATGTGAAGAGGAGAAGAGAGAGAAAAGTAACTCTCGTGTTGTTCTTCGTACGTTGGTGGTGAACTGTTCTTTGCCCGCACTCTGGTGGTGAAAGACTATTTGTGAAAAGAAGACACTACAGTTCTATATATATTGGCCATGCTTCTTTTGTAAAAAAGTCCTTCTGTGTTTTGAACTAACACACGTGTGAAGGCATGATGTTGTCTTTGTAAATGCTTAATGGTGGTACATACACCCCATTAAGAACTTAAATACAAATATGACAAAATTATTTTGAGGAGAATTGTGGATGTCTAAAATGCCATTTATAACCACTTAATTTCGACAATGTCTTTTAACAAAGGTATTGTATCGAAGGTCTTCAAGTTTTCACTCGATGTAAATGAAATAGTGACTTCAGTCGGTGGGGAATGGTTCAGTACACGGCCGCTCCAATCGCCTGATAAAATGAATGCATGCGGAATATATACATATAAATGTTCGAGGGCTTAAGGTTTATAGGCCTATGCACCTCATAAATATCAAATTTTGTTTATTTTCTTAAACAGTCTGGCACGCCCATGCATAGATACACATGCACACATATTTTTTATATACATGTATATACCCTATACCCGTATATATATACATGCAAGAAACGTCAATATCTTTCCACGTTCCCACAAGCTTGATCTAGGGACTTCGGGTTCTAGATTCTGTTTTTAGAAGTTTTCCTCCTCTGTTGAGAAGAGAAGACCAGTTGTGCTGGGTGGTGTGTCCAGCTATGGGATTGTACACACTGTACCTCTTCGGGTTGGAAGAGAAGGCTTGCTATGCAAGTGTTTCCCTTGTTGAAGGGAAGACCAGCTTGTGTCTAGTGGTGTAACCACTCTGAGATTTGTTCCAGTAAGTTTGCTTCTGAACCTGTAAAAGAAGGGGGTTGCATTTTTACCCAGAAAGAGAAGAAGATCAGCTGAGGTGTTGTGTGTTGTATGTCCTTAAGGGGGACTGTACCCTTGGCTAGTGAAATCTCAAGAGTTTGATTGGGGACTGGATATAGAACTTCCATGTGGGAAGGGCTGAACTAGGATAATTCTCTGTGTACTTGTGTGTGCTTGTTTCCACACCTTTAATTTCCATTGCACACGGTTGTTTATACTAACCAAAGTTTTAGTGGTGATTTGTGTTTTAGTTTTACAGATTTCCTATTCACCCCCCCCCCCTCTCTAGGTATACCTTGCTGCCTTAACTAAGTGGCAAACAAGTGGTATCAGAGTTGTGGTCTTTGAATATTCAAAGTAGATCTAATGATGTTAGAGCAAAGATCAAATGGCAGCTCAAGGTTTGGTAGAAGGCTAATCCATCTTTCGGACTCCTCTATTTGATGGAGAAGACTACCCTTACTGGAAGACAATGATGGAATTCTTCCTACAAGGCTACGATTTCCAACTTTGGAGCATCATAGAAGATTGTGACCTCTAAATATCTAAGTCCAAGGAAAAATGGACAGATGAAGATAAAAAGAAGATATCCCTGAATAACAAGGCCAAAAGCTTCATGTGTTGAACACTAACAAGGAGTGAATTCAACAGAATTTCAGCTTGCAAATCAACCAAGGAAATGTGGGACAAGTTGAAGCTCACATACGAAGGAACATACAAAGTAAAGGAAACCAAGATTGACATCCTGGTCACTCAATATGAGAAGTTCCAAATGCTGACAGGTGAGACCATTACAAAAATGTATAGCAGATTCACTGACATAACTAATGGTCTTGCCGGGCTTGATAAGGCATATTTTATATATATATATATATATATATAAATGGACCACAGGGGCAGCGGCTCGGAGAGTGCACCCTACTCTAAGGGAGTAGAATATTCCCACTCCACCAAAGCGAACTGCTTGGGCCTAAACTTTTATTCTAATGAGGAAAATAGTACATGATCAAAGGGGCATACCCTAGCTAAACAGGCCTAAGACAAGGAAGTCCAGACCGGTCCAAAGTAAGAGGACCTTTACACTCATGGGGTAGAGACGCAGAAGAAAGGAAAACAGCATTCCTAAGAAGCTTACAACCCAAGTTGGCCAGGGCATCGGAAACTTCGTTAGATTCTCTGTAAATATGAGCCACCTCGACTATAGAAGAACAGATATAGCCATAAGCTTCACGCCACCAACGCATGCAGACCCAAGAAGGACACAACCCAGTGCTTAAAGACGTAACAAGAGAAGTCGAATCTGACTGGATCAATGTCAACGGAAGGTCTAATTCAGCAGCCAACCGAATGTCATCACAGAGTGCACGCACCTCAGCGTCCATGCTACTACTAGAGCCATAGTAGTGGGCAAACGCTAGAAGGAGAGTACCCGAGCTATCTCTAATGCACCCGCCACCACCGCAAATGCCAGGGTTCCCCTTACTGGCGCCGTCAACATTCAAGAGCAGACCAGAGTCAGGAGGGATCCACCTGACAAGCTTGAACAACCGTGTACTAAAGGTAGGGGAGAAACCAAAGAAACTGAGATCAACAGAGCAGCTACCAGGCGGGTAGTATTTAAAGTTCACTGAAGCAAGGGCAGCAGACACCATGAAGCGAATGTTATGGACGATGCTTTGGATAGAACGCAACTGCCCTTCAAATCGCATAAGGTAGCGAGCACACAAAATCTCCCAGATGACGAGCATGGACACATAAAGAGAAACAAACCCGTCTAGAGTGGATGTATTGCACTGCCGCACTAGATGCCACAGTTGAGTGGTGATACTGTCATAAATAGATAAGTGAACGTCCAGAAAAGGAGCAGCCCAGTTCCACAGATGGATCGCCAACTGACTAGAGATGAACAAGTGATTCAGATCTTCAGAGGTAGGATTGCGACAACAAGAGCACCGGGATACAAGTGAAATACCCTGATCCGAGATCCTAGAGTCCACGGGAACAGCGCGATATAATATCCTCCAACAGAAGAGAGAGGCGCGCTGGTAGAAAGAACGATGCCATAAGCGAACCATGGGCTTTCTAGGCACCCCATGCAGAGCGAGACTTTTATACGCAGAGGACGTAGTAAAAATGCCACTAGGAGATGCAGTCTAAACACAACAATCCATCTGATCATTAACCTTGATACCCTCAAGGATAGAGGGACACGCTATGAGGCTACGTATAGGGTGTTGAACATTTTTTATGACCTCGTGAACAGTAAGACTAGGGCCATGGTAAGGACCGATCAGAACAACTTCAAGAGGATCTTGCCCGATCTAGACATTTTTCAGAAAATCAACACTTCTACCATCGCCAATAATCCATCTGGAGTTATGATGAACAGCCTGATGAGCAATATTGAAGACCACCTTAGACATGCCATGAGCTAAAGAGTGCTTAAAGGGTACACCGCACTGAACATGAAATCTGACCCGAGCATAAGAAGCCCACATAGATGATCCATTGTAAATATTCCAAATTTCTTTAGTAGCCAAAGCAAGTTGAGTATGCCAAAGACTCTTGATATCAAGCCCTCCTTTAGCAATAGGACGGTGGATAACGTCCCAATAAACCCAATGCTTCCGATGGGTACCATCCGTACCACTCCAAAAAAAGTTAGCACAGCACTACTCAATGTAATTAACCACAGATTTGGGAATGGAAATAGCAGCAGCTAAATAAATAGGGATTGAGGAACGAATTGACTTAATGAGAGTCGCCTTGCCAGCTTGAGAAAGGAATTTAGATTTCCAGGAGATCATCCTAGCATTCACCTTGTCCATGAGAAATTTATGATCAGCCACTTTAACCCTCCCGAGTCTGATTGGGATCCCAAGGTAGCACAAAGCACCCACATGCTGATGAAACTCCGTGATAGTAGATAACCTCCTAGTCAAAGATAGAGGCACCTTAGGAGAGAGAAGAAAAGTACTCTTATGAGTGTTAATCTTTTGGCCCGAAGAGCTCTGATATATGCGTAAAAAATTAAGCAACCTCTGAATATTGGAGCTCTGGCCATTGCAAAAAATAAGCGTATCATCCGCAAAGAGCAAGTGAGACACCAGTGGACACCTCTTGGCCCAGCAAAAGGAAGAATCGAGGAGGAAGATTGGATGTGCTTCAACCCCCTACTGAGCGCCTCCTCCATAATTATAAAAAGGGCAGGAGCTAGTGGATCACCTTAGCGCAGGCCTCTAGAAGATTTAAAGTACCCCACTGAAGGACCATTGAACATAACTGAGAACCAACAATTTGATAAGGCATATACTACAGGGGATATGGTAAGAAAAAATTCTCAGATCCCTACCAAACCAGTGGACACCCAAGGTGACTGCCATCGAAGAAGCTAACGACCTTACAACTATGTCATTAGAAAAGCTTATCGGATCCTTGATGGCACATGAAATCAATATGGAGCGACTATCTGCAAGCACATCCAAGAAAAATGTCACTAATGCTTTTAAAGTCATAGTTGCTCCTTCCTCTTCTTCTTCTAGTTCAAAAAATGCAGGTTCTGAAGATAGTGATATTTATGATGTCCTGTCAAAGCTTCAGAATATCTTTAAGAAGAAGAAGAATGGATCAAGAAAGATCCATAAGAAAGAGAAAAAAGAAAGAGGACCAGTCTGCTATGAATGCAGAAAACCTGGACATCTGAGGCCAGACTGTCCAAGACTCAAGAAGACTGGTCAACCTGATAAATCCAAGAAGAAACAAAAAAAATGATGAAAAGCATAAGAGATCTAAAAGGAAAGTCATGGCAGCTGCTTGGGGATATGAAGAAATCTCCACTTCAGATACATCAAGCTCAAATTCTGAAGAAGATCAGATGAGTCTAACCCTCGTGGTAGAACAAGATGAGGTACATTTGACCCATCTTTTAATTCTTGCACTGATTCAGATTCAAAATCAGAAGATTTAGAAGATGTTTTTAATAAACTTTATGAAAAGCATAAAGTTGTTGTAAAAGAATTAAAGAAACTAAAAAATAACATTACTTACCTAGAAAACACTAATTTTGATCTAAAATTTGAGATGGATCAATTAGAAACACAGTTGAAGGAACGTAAAAATAATAATCTTTTGTGTGAAGATTTAAAGAATAAGAACAATGAAAAATTAGAGTTAGAAGAAAATTTGAAAACTCTAACTGAAGAAAATGTTTATTTAAAAGAATCAGTTAGAAAATTAACTAAAGATAAGACATCTCTAGCCCTATGTTTAAAAGGCTCTAAAACTGACAATAATAAACAAGGTCTTGGATATAAATCTCCTGAAAAACAAAACAAGTATCCAGAAAAATATTCATTGCCAAAACTTCTGAAAGAAACCAAGATGCCTCATAAAAAGGCCCCTGTAATGAACAAATGCTCACAAAAGAAAAAAGTTCCTAAAAATCATGTTCTAAACAAACATCACAAAGACAATAAGACCTGCAAAACAAATTATATTCATTGTTGTTCTCATTGCAATAAATTAGGCCACACAGTAAATTCCTACACTACTAGGTACCTAATGTGGATTCGAAAAAATATTTTCATGCATCTAATCATTAAGGACCCAAAAAGATTTGAGTACCTACTTCTGAATAAGTTCTTTGCAGGACAGCCTTGGAGCATCAAGAATAAAGGATGCTTAAGGCATTGGTGATTGCCAGCTCTTCATCCAACTCATATCAGAAGAGGGAGCGGAGTAGTCACAGATTTATTCTGTTCTTAATTTCTCTTTAAATGTTACTAATAAATTTCTTACAAGAAATTGTGATCAATGCAGAAAATCGACTTGAAGACCTCCCAACATAACCAGCAAGTGTAAATGCAACAGGAGATGTCAAAAGACAGGGACTAGCAATTGACAAACAAAGAATGTGTCGACACACAAATGAAGAATAGGTCAACAAACATAGAACAACTGTCGACAGATAACATCAAATTGGTCAATAGATCAGAAGAAGATTGAAAATTCATTAAGACTCACACTAAGGGGGAGCCATACACTGAGGGGGAGCCTCACATCAAGGGGGAGTAAGTAAAAAGGGGAGATGAAAATTCATGACAAACATTGTTGAACCCCTCTCTTTAAATCTCACAGTATATGGGTAAGAAGTCTCTACAAAAGAGGTGAAAGCAAAATGATAAGATCTTTCGTTTATAGTTATTGACAAAAAGGGGAGAGTATTCTTAAACTATGAATTTTCTGTTTATTTCATGTTTTGAGTATCTTTGTCATAAAATTCTCATGATTTTTGTCATCACCAAAAAGGGGGAGATTGTTGAACCACTTTTATAATTTATTCCTATATTTTGGTGAAAACAAAAACTCATATTCATCTTAAATACATTTAATAATATTTTAAGAATAGCTTTTCACTAATTTGTAATGTAGTCATCTGAAGCTTCAACTTCGTCATGCACGTTTTTATCATATTCAGTTAAAGCTTACTTCGTCATATACGAATCTAACTTCGTCATATCCAAAGTTGGCACTTCGTCATACATGTTTTTTATCGTGATCAGTCAAAACTAACTTCTTCATATACGAAGTCTTATACGAAGTTTCACTTCGACCGACAGCACTATGATCTATTTTATATGAAGTTCCACTTCGACATATATGAAGTTTACTTCGTCATATCCGAAGTTCCACTTCGACCGATAATGTTGTATTCTAGCCAGTCGAAGCTTAACTTTGGCCATTTATGTTGTTTCCTTGACCAATCTATCATCTCATATCGATTGCTGAACATTTCACATCGATTGTTGTCTTGCTTAAACATCAATTATTGTTATATTCAAACATCGATTGCTTCAGATATTGATTTCCCTAAATATCAATTGCTGACTATTTAAACATCGATTACTATTTAACCTATACATCAATTGTTGTTAAACTTGAACATCGATTGCCTTCATAAACATTGATTCTTTATAAAATATCGATTGTCTTCATAAACATCGATTGTCTTTATAAAACATCGATTGCCTTCATAAAACATCGATTGTCTTTATAAAACATCGATTGCCTTCATAAACATCGATTGCCTTCATGCAGCAATTACAGTTGTTTCACATCGATTGCCTTTCAAAATATCGATTACCTTAAACAAACATCGATTGTCTCTATACTTCAAACATTTCAAAATGTCTATGCCGCCAAAATGAAAAGTTCAAATGTACTTCACATGTTTATCTTATTATTTCTCTGTCTGACTACAAATCTTTTGTTTGTCTAATAGAATCTCTTCCTTCCTACAAGAAAGAAAAAACATGTATCTACTATTTCTATCTGTCAATAGGAAACATGGCAAAAAGAGGTATGGGCCATCTGACAAAAGACATCTCTAGTTTAACATATTCCCATTTGCATTAATTGTTTGTAGGCCTATTCCAATCATAGTCAACACCATAGACCTGCTACTAGCACTCTTGAAAGCATGCACTAGTTGGAGCATCTCCCTCCATTCCAAGTAGCCAGTAGGCATAAAGAAGAAACCATTAGATAAGGAGAGCAGATGATGACGAGTCTCCACGGATCCAAGAGCTCTAATGGATATTCTTCAATGGATCTGTTCAAGCTACTCCATAAAAGGATGAGCCTTGAAACTAAACAACCAGATAAAAAAAGAAGAGAAATCATGAATATCATTCAAGGAGTGAACATCCAGCGAACATCCAACTCTATACACACTCAAAGTAAAAGAGAGAGCTCGAGCCCATTCAAAGAAAGAAGAAGCATTCAAGCAGAAACCTTTAGAAGCATTGAAGCCTTTTTTTCTCCTCATTCTATCTGAGTGTCTTTGTGCATTTGTGAGAGAGAGTCAGGGGTTAGCCTAAGAAGAGTCTTTTACGGTGAACTCTTTCCTTCTTAGGCTTAGTCTCAGTTCATTGTTTATCTTGAGCTTGATCTAGGGACTTCGGCTCTTTTCAGAAGTTTTCCTCTTCTGTTGAGAAGAGAAGACCAGCTGTGCTGGGCGGTGCTGTGCAAGTGTTTTCCTTGTTGAGGGGAAGACCAGCTTGTGTTTGGTGGTGTAACCGCTGGGGTTTGTTCCAGTAGGTTTACTTCTAAACCTATAAAAGAAGTGGGTTGCCTTGTTACCCGGAAAGAGAAAAAGACCAGCTGGGGTGTTGTGTGTTGTATGTCCTTAAAGGAGACTGTACCCTTGGTTAGTGAAATCCCAAGAGTTTGCATGGGAACTGGACATAGGACTTCCATGTAGGAAAGGCCAAACCAAGATAATTCTCTGTGTACTTGTGTGTGTTCTCTGTGTACTTGTGTGTGCTTGCTTCCGCACTTTTAATTTCCATTGCACACGATTGTTTATACTAACCAAAGTTTTAGTGGTGATTTGTATGTTAGTTTTTCAGATTTCCTATTCACCCCCCCCCTCTAGGTATACCTTGCTGCCTTAACTAAGTGGGCCAACAGATTGGTCGAGGGTCTTCTAGATCCCCGAGGTTGAGTTCAATCAATTCATCAACTGCGGCTTGTCTGCCATCCTCAAATTCATGAGGAGCCGGTTGTAATTCTACGAAGTATTTTTCGTCGTCAGAGTCGATGACGTAGACCTCATAGTAATTTACATCTTCAGTAATTTATATCTTCAGTAATGTCTATCAGATTCTCCTGACGACTCTTCACTTGGTAGCTCTCTTTTAGGAGAGAGAGCATCTTCTTCTATGTTGGGCCGGAAGGCTTCTTCTTTTCCTTTTGGGTTGCAGGTCTCCGACAATAACCCAACAATATTGACTGTGAAGACCTACTGATAATTGTGGTCATAACCTAGCCCTCTCGTATCCTTCTTGGAGAAGGGAGGTTGTCCTCGCACCTGGAGACACTTCCATAGTTGATTGAAGAAATCTCGTTGGAACACATTTTGCACTTGCGGAATATTCTACTTTTTACACATTTCTTTGATGTTTTGTGGCATATCAATCATCTCTTGTATAGGCTCGAGATGATTTTTGGGTTTATTTTCCTAGTCAAAATCAACCTCTGGAGGTCCTAGAGGTGCTGACTCCCCTTTATAAAAGATAATTGATTATAATTGATTTCACTGCCTTCTTGTCATTTTTCTTCTTTTCCTTCCCCTGATAAGTAACGAAGAATGTTTTCAATCGTCCGACGATTTGTTCTTGCTTAGAGAAAGAGATATGCATACACATGAGAGGCAAAGAAATACTTTTGTTGATGGTTGGAGTTATATGATCAGCCTCATAATTGATGCTCCACCTTTCTAGGTGAGTTGACTTATTCTGGGGACTCTTTCTGTGAAGCTTGGCATGGCCTTCATTTATCACGAATAACTCTCCAGTTTCATTGTCTTCTTCTGTCCAGCCTATTTGTTTACCCTTCCCTTTGGCTTGGGTGGAGGGTTAAGGGGCTAGTTCTCCAAAATATAACTGGGTATCAATCAGATTGCATTCATCTGACCAAAAAGGAGCTTGATCAACAAATACTGTATGTTTATTTCCCTCTTTTACATATTTAATGCATTGATGGAGTGTTGAAGAGATGACCTAATTCTCATGTAACCAGGGTCTTCCGAGCAATACTTTGTATGTTATATCAGCATTAATAATATAAAATGTCACTTTGGTGGCAAAGTCACCCAGAGTTAGGTCCACAATGACCCTACCCATGGCTTCCTCAAAATCAGCATTAAATCCTATGATCCTTACATCACTTACTTTTTGTATGTAAGGCATGAGGTATAAGGATTCGAAAGTCCTGAGGGACATTATATTGATTGATGCCTCTGGATCGACTAGAATCTGAATTAACTTGTTGCCATTAATCTGCCCCCTCGTATATAGAGGACAATTATGGCATGAAGATGACAGCAACATGTCTTCGTCTATGAAGGTGACATTTGCTGCCAAGGCTTCATATGCATGGACCTACAAATTAGCCACATGAGCCCCATAAGTTTCTGGCTCTTGGAGTATTTTGACAAGAGTTTCTCTCAAGTCTTTACTCCAAGCAATAACCTCCCAAATAGTAATACTGATAGGGAGCGACTTTAATTACTGAAGGATTTTGTAATCAACCTTGGCACGTGCCTGATCCAATAGGGAGGATATCCTTATCAAGGACTCAGACAGCCTTAGAAGTGGAAGTCTTGACTCCGACTCTCTAGAAGTCAAAGTACGGCATCGATGGATGAACACTTCAGAGAAGTTGAAGTCCTCACTCCGACTCCTTAAAGGTCGAAGTCTCTGTATTGTATTCCAACTCCATGGAAGTCAAAGTATAACCGATTGATGCTTATCACTCCGACTTTCATGAAGTCAAATTCTATGATCAATTTCACTGCGACTTCTGTAGAGTCGAAGTTCAGTTTGTATCTCTTGTTTCTAACTCCAACTCCAATAGAGTCGAAGTACATGTCTTTCTGACTCCGACTTCCCTGACAATCCCTGTACTGAACATTTTCTGTATAAAATAAATATTTCATAAGATCCATGAAATCTTGTTTGAATGATTATTAAATGTGTTTGTTATCCCTATGAAATCTTTTATAGAATACTTATATATCCTACAGAATGATACTTTGTCATGTTATTATCATTAAAATATTTTGACAAGTAAGATATATTATATTCATAATGACCACAAAAAAATATATCTTTAAAAAGATCAGAAATATTTATACAAATTGGTCTCTTATTTTTTTTTTTTTGTCAGAAGTTTAGTCCTTCTTTAGTCAGCAGTTGTCTTGCAGTAAATACTATCAGCCGCATGGGGTATCTGACAGAGGCTTACCTACCACTGTCAGAACCTCACCTTACTTTCTGATGCAACTATCTGTCTACCTTTTATTGCACTGAACATCTATCTATCTGAGGTTTTTATACTTTACATATATTTCTGACTCACCTACCTCAGAAAGTATAGAGGTATCTTTTCTTTTGTCTTGTCCTTTGTTGCAGAACATTTATTAGGCACGTTTCCAGCATGGAGTTTCACAAAACATTAAATGAAGACTGTCTTCCAAGCTATGAAGCTACAAACATGGTCTAAAGCTGTTGGAAAGCTAAAAAGCTGAAAGACTGTTAGATAACAAAATCTCAACAGTATCTACATCCAAAGGATCAAAGGTCACTCTTCAAATGGCTAGATCTCTAACAGATAGTTTCAAATGGAAACATCTTCTGAAGCATATATAGAAGCCGAAGTTTAAACAAGAAAAAACACTTGGACAGTGAGACCAATCAGCAACACAACTCCAATCTGCTCCACAAGCTAGAGTCTCCAAAAAGGCCTTCTACTGAAGTAAAAGAAAGAGAGCTTCTCCCTCAACCTGCAAACTTCATGCTCTCATGTTCATAGAAGTCTTTTTCTGTTGGGTGGCATTTGTAATCATAGATCTTCTCTTCAGTCCACCCTAGTTAGATTTAGAAAGAGTAGAGCTGAAATTTCCATTTGTAATCCTTTCTGAATTCCTTGTGTTTGCTCAATCTTGTCAGCACGCACACTAGTCTTTTATTTCTGTCTGTGCAACCCACAGGAGGTTTGTTTCCTGCTGTGCCCCTCTTGTGAAGGGAAGACCTTTTGAAGGTAGTGTTTGTACCCCTGCTAAGGGAAGACTTTCTTGGGAGCAAGTGGGCTTGTAATACCTCTCAAGGGTGAGAGAAGGCCAAGTATTCTTGGCAGTTAGTGAAATCTCAAGTGGTTTGCTTGAGGATTGGACATAGGACTTTCATGTGGGAAGGGCCGAACAAGGATAAAATTTATTGTGCATTTGTGTGATTGTTTCTGCCAACTTACACTTGTTTCACACACTACACTAAACACTAACAATTTTATTTAGTGTTGTCTAACTTCAAATAAAAATTTTAAGTACAAGAACATTATTAGTGTCATCTCAATCCAACAAGTGGTATCAGAGCGAGGTTTTCTCAGAAGAATCGAAAGATTTGAGAAGAGATGGTAGCTGAAGGTCACAACTATGAAGGTCAGTCTGTTACAAGGCCACCATTCTTTGATGGTGAGGACTATCAGTACTGGAAGATGCAGATGGAATGCTTCATCAGAGGCATAGATTTTGATCTATGGTAGGTAATAGAACAAGGTGATTTTGCTATACTTGGTGAAACTACCTCTGCTCTCTCCATAGCTGATAAGAGAAACATGTCTCTAAATTACAAAGCTAAAAATTATCTATGTTGTGCTCTATCTAAAAGAAAATTCAATAGACTATATGCTTGTAAAACTGCTAAAGAAATGTGGGATAAACTACAAGTTACATATGAAGGAACTGATAGAGTAAAACAAATTAGGATAGATATTCTTGTCTCTCAGTATGAACATTTTAAAATGCTTCCTAATGAAAATATAACTCAAATGTACAATCATTTTTCAAATATAATAGTAGTATTGAGTTCACTAGGAAAGATTCTTACAAATGAAGAAACTGTAAGAAAAATCTTAAGATCATTAACTAATGTTTGGACCCCCAAAGTCACATCATTGAAGAAGCACATGATTTAACTCAACGTTTTATTGACAAATTAATTGGCTCCCCTAATGGCTCACGAAATCAACATGGAAAGGTTTTCTGAAAGTTCATCGAAAAAGAAAATGTCAAATGCTTTGAAAGTTGCAGATTCCTCTTCCTCTGAACACATCAAAAGAGAAATCAGATGACATTGATGATGAAGCTATGTTGTCAAGGAAACTGCAAAGGATCCTTGCCAAGAAGAAGAAGTTTGGTTCAAAGAGATTCTTCAAAAAGGAGAAGAAGAAGAAACCAACCTGCTACGAGTGCAATCAACCAGGACATTACAAATCTGAATGTCCTAAGCTAAAGAAGAAGGATCAAGTAGAAAGATCTGAGAAGAAGAAAGGCAAAGAAAAGAAATTCAAAAGGTACAAGAAAAAGGCAATGGCAGCAACAAGGGATACTGAATAAGCTACAAGTTCAGACACTTCAAGCTCGAAATCTGAAGAAGAAGAACAAATCTAGCCCTCATGGCAGGACTGGATCAGGTAAATTCCGAAACCTCTTTTACATCATGTTCTAAATCAAGTTCTGACAGTCTTGAAGATGCTTTCAATGAACTATATGAGACATATAAAATAGTAGTAAAACAAATAAAAATAGTTAAGTTAAATTTACTTAAGAAAAATCTAATACCTTCCTGAAAAATGAAGTAGAAATATTAGGACAAAACTTAACTAAAATTAAAAGAGTAAATGAACTACTGTGTGAAGACTTAAAAAATAAAAATAGTAAAATCATGGAAATAGAATCCAATCTAAAAGAATTAAAGGATGAAGAAAAATTAAGAAAAGAAAATAGCTATTTAAGAGCTACCATAGAGAAAATTTCTAACTGTAAAACATCTCTATTTGTAAGACTAAAAGGTGCTAGGTCTGGTAAAAAGAAATATGGAGTAGGATATACACCTCCACATAATGAAGAAGATATTGTGTATCCTGAAAAATATCCAACTCCACAATTTGTAAAAGAAAAAGGAATTAAAAATCCTAGAAAAGTTAACCAATATGTTTACAAATAAAAACAGAAATATAACAACACTACACACATAAAAAATGCATTTGATCTATGTTGTAGTCACTATAACCAGCTAGGACACACTGTCAGCAAATGCATAACTAGACACTTGTGCTGGATTCCTAAGACTAACCATCAACGACCCAAGAAAATTTGGGTACCAAAAGTTACAATTTAAGTTTGTTTCCAGGGTCGCCTGAGAGCATCCAAATAGTAGTTGAATAGTGGGTGCTCAAGGCATATGACAGGTGACAAAAAATTATTTACAAGTTTTAGAGATGAGATTGGTCAAGTCACTTATGAAGATAATGGAAAAGGCAAGGTGCTAGGATGTGGAATAGTAGGAACAAAAGAAAATGATCTAATAGAAGATGTCATGTATGTAGAAGGATTGAAGCACAACCTCATTAGTATCAGTCAACTATGTTACAAGGGTCACTTGGTGAGATTTCAGAATGATAAGTGCATTATTCAAAAGGATGGAAAAGTAGTATTCGAAGCTCAAAGAGTCAAAAATATGTACACCCTACAACTAGCAATATTAAAAGAAGTGAATTTATATCTTGCAACCACCAAGAGTGAAGAAACTGACTTATGGCATAGAAGACTAGGACATGCAAGCACTTCAGTAATCAAGAAATTAATCAAGCATGATCTAGTTGAAGGTCTTCCGAAGATGAAACTAAAGAAGTCTGGAATCTGTACAGCCTGTGCAAAGGGAAAGCAAACCAAGACATCATTTCAGTCTAAAACAGTAGTTACAACTTCCAAGCCTTTGGAACTCATTCACATGGACTTATTTGGACCCATAAGAACAGTAAGTCTTGGAGGAAAACTATATGGCTATGTGATTGTAGATGACTACTCAAGGTACACTTGGGTATCCTTTTTGGAAGCCAAATCAGAAACATTTTCAGCTTTTCTAAAGTTCAGCAAATTAGTATAGAAGAACCAAAATTTTCAGATAATCGGTATTAGATCTGATCATGGTGGAGAATTCAAGAATGAAGATTTTGTAAAGTTCTGTGAAGAAAATGGAATAGAACACAACTTCTCTGCACCAAGAACACCTCAGCAGAATGGAGTAGCAAAAAGGAAGAACATAACACTGCTGGACATCGCCAGAACTATGCTGAAAGAGTATAATTTACCAAGATACTTCTGGGCAGAAGTAGTCAACATAGCCTACTACATCATCAACAGGTGCATGATTAGACCAATCCTAAAGAAGACACCTTATGACCTGTTCTTCATGTTCTTAATAAGTTATTCTTTCTCTTCTCCATTATTCTTCTTTTCTTTTTTATTTTCTTCTTCTTCCAATACCCACTATGGCCGAACTTACCTACCCCAAATCAAAATCCTATGCTATCCCATGATCCCATGTGCCATACTCCATTCATGTGCCACCCTCATCTTGGCCAAACCAACCCATAATCATATGCTTCATATGCCATACTCCCTCTCCAAAACTCCCATGCGCATGTGTCATCCGCCTCTTAACCCACAGGACTACCCTCTCTTCCTGGGCAATAGGCAGTATATGAGACTTCCATGGCTTCAAACATTGACCACCTTCATAAGCCTAGACATGAAAGCCATCCTGTCTAGGTGGGGAATCCAAAATTTAGCCGTCGACACCAAAAGATATCATGAAATTCACCTTGATTTGGCGGCAATGGGGGCTTTGGTTGAGCTATGACACCCTCAAACCCACACCTTCCTCTTCAAGACCTTCAAAGCAACCATCCTATTGGAAGAAGTTGAGCTGTTATTAGGCATGAAGTGGATGCAAAGAGGTGATGAGGATGAGATGGCAATCATGCCGAGGAGCTTTACAAGCAAGGCGGCGCTTGAGAGCTTCATGGATGCAAGGGTGGCCCAAGATATCCAAACCGAAAAAGGTATAAATCTACAACAATTGGCGATTTGGATGATGAGAGAGATACCAAAGGCGGGGGATGACGAGAGACTGGAGAAAGTGATGACAGGATTTGCCATATGCTTGGCGGGTGCACGGGTGCACTCCTCTTTCCATCGATAGACAACACACTTGAAGAGAAACAACTAAGCGAGGTGTGCGGCATATAGGAGGGAGAGAAACTGAGACCGGTGGTGCTAGCCTTCCTCTATAGCGAACTTACGGCGGCGAGCTTGGGTAGCCCTCCTTACGGTTCCATGTTGTTATTCACTTGTTGGATTGATCTACACTTTAAGTTTGATGTGAATAATGAGGCCACTAGCTCATCCCCCATCTTCTCTAAAAGTTCGCTCCGTCATATAGACGGTTTGGTGGGCTTAGAAGGGTGCGTGGCAAATCGCGTGCCACAACTCAAAACGCAGACAGATTGGCGTGATCACCTCCAAAGCATGCCCAGGAACGCGTTCACTTGTACTCCGACGCCTCTTCTAGACAAGGACCTACGGACGCGGCTAGCATCCGGTGTGGAGTTGCGACTAATTGGGGTGACTGAATTCGTGCTCTACAACCCACACCGCTGCCTATCTCAACTCGGGCTTCCCTAGCGCAACTTCGAGGGGCTGTCTCATCTACCGCCGATCAAGAGACGGGAGATTAGTACCAACAACGACGGAGAAGAGGCAGACACCACCAAAGTGTTGTGGAAGGTCTGCTCATTCAGGCGGCCGATCCCACATGTGGAGGAGGTGGAGGAAGAGTGGATGACTTATGTAAAGGAACTCATGAAAATCTAGTCCAAAGTGGTCGTTTGTGAATGCCAAAATCAAGTCATCAATAAGAATTGAAATACATCATTTACACGGCTAAATTTCGCTATCTTACATGATTGTATCATCCAAACAACTTAAATTTTCTCCTCAAATTTGGCCCTCGGGTGAGCCTTTTGAATCGCGACGGACACAGGCATCGCGCTTATCGTCTTGAAACACAACCAACCAGGCCGTCGCGCTTAGCCCTAAATCGTGACCACCTGCCTCGTCGCGTTTCAATTGTACCACAAAAATTCAAAAATTGTGCACCTTAAACTCAGTGTCGGGGCAATGATGGCTTTCTGAATTGCGACGACGGCCTCCTTCACGTTTTAGTTAACCATGTGGAAATCGCGACGACTGTGTCCGTCGCATTTTAAACCTGTCTCGAGGGCTTAAAACACCCAAAAGCCCCGTCGTTCCCTCCTTTCGGCTCTCTCGTGTCTCTCACACTCTCTCGTTCTCCCTCGTCTCCGATCTCTCCCTTCTCAAAGCTCTCTCTTGAGTCCTTCACTTCTCTTTCTCTAGCTGTTTCACCATGACGAAGGCATCGGCGACCAAATGCTGGCGAGGAAATGGTTCTCCGGCAGAGGAAGGGGAATCCTCGGTGCCGGCAACGGAGACGATGGAGGAGGTGGTGGAGACTCCAAACACTCAAGCGAGGATGATGATGGAGGAATTCCTTGCGTTGGAGGATACACCGGCGACGGCAATGGAGGAGGAGGAAGCTCCGACGGCGGCGGCACCGGAGGAGGAGGAGGATGCGCCGGGAGGTAGACTCCGTCGAGGGAGGAGAGGATGGGAGGTGCCCCCTCACGGCGATTTGGTAAGCTCTTGTTGTCTCTCTCATATTTTATGCACCGGTGAAGGGGAAGGAGGGCCGGAGGAGGAAGAAGGGTGAATCGCGATGACACCAGTCGTCGCGGTTCAAAGAACTGAATCGCGGCGACCTTGGCCATCGCGGTTCACAGTCAACCACGACCGTCTCAGCGATGGCGATTCAAACTGAACCGCAACCACTGTTGTAACGTCGCGCATTTTTTGGATCCTCGCTTAGTGGTTGTGGAAGCCGGTGTGTGGCCAATGACGTGTGTTACATGTGTTTGCGTAGGTTGTGAGGCTTTGTGGGCCAGCAGGTTGGGTCCAAAGCGCTCACTGGTTCTCTGTCTGTGAACACGACAGGGCCTTGCATCGTGTTCTGAATGCGACGGTCCTGGGTGTCACGTTCAGGTTGCTGATGCTAGATGGTCTTCGTCTGCATGTCCGCAGCGTGTCGTGTGTTGGGCGGACTTACTGACATCAGTAGTGGGAAGGCGACAACCACCTACATCGCGTTCTTGTCACGACGGGAGGGTGCGTCGCGTTCCCAACTCCGAAGCGTTTTTAAGTAGGTCGGCCAAACAGAGCTCTAGGAAGCTCTGTTCGGCTAGTAGGAGGAAATTTTGCGGGTTTCTTGGGTGATTTGACGATTTGGGGTCGTATTTGGCGTGCTCTCGCCGTGAGGACATCGTACGGAGTGGGGGAAACGCTGGGTGGCTATCGTTCTTCGCATTCTTCACGAAGGTTGGGAGATTCTGCCCTGTTTTACACCATGGATTGCATGTGATGCATGTATAGATGGTTAGTTGCGTTAAAAATGATAGATACCATGCTAGGACAATGATTATAGCATGAAAAATGGGTTTTTACATTGTTTTACATGGTTTGCATGGAAGATCTGGAGATGGTATCCCGGATTAGAGTTCTTATCTGTGAAGGCGACGGACCTTCCTGTCGCGTTCTGAATGCGACAGGCCGACCCGTCGCATTCTGTTTCTGAACGTGACCTATCGAGGTGTCGCGGTCAGAAGGCGGCAGTAGCCCCTGTCACGTTAACAGTTTCGAGAGCTTTATGGTTGCGTATGATAGTGTAATTATCGTATTATCGTTGCGTATTGTGCAAGGCATTGGTAAGCGGTGCATCGGCACTTGTAGTAAGTAGCATTTCTGAGTTTGTGTGGTTGTGCATGCGAGGCAAGTCGGGTATACGACGCCGCCCATGGTTACCTCTCGAGTCGGATACCCCAGGTTCTTTGTGAGCCAGGCACGTAGTGCTTGGGGTCTTGTCCCGGTACTTATGTACCGCTTCGATCTGTGTCGTCTTCCTAGACACCCTCACTCCGTAGCTTGAGTAGTACGTCCGGCTGAGGGAAAGACAACAATGGGACAGCGGCTTGTGTGTTGTGTGTGTACTTAGTCGCTTGTAGCGCGCTCTTGGTTGGGGGATGGACACCGGTAGACGTACTGGTCTCCAGTTAGTCCTTGTTTCCAGTGCCTCACTTTAGGGTGCTCGGGCCAGAGACCTTAAAGGTGCCAGGCATGGAGTTGTAGCCGTGTGAGATGCAGTTGTGGTGTAAGTTTGTCTCCATAGCTTGTTGGTTCTGTGTAGTGGAGCGGTAGCTGGACCTTTCGTCCTTAGCTACGAGGCTGAGAGGTAGACCTGTGTTGCTTGTCCGGGTCTGTAGCAGATGTGGTGAACCAATCTTCGTGACTCGTGTTTGGCGTTACCCTTCTTAGCTCGTACTTCTGAGCGTAGTTTGCCGTTTATTTATTTAAGTTGAGCTGTTGTTATTAGCTTAATTTTATTTAAGCAATGTGATTATTATTCCATACTCAGTTAGACTTGTTAGCTATAAATAACTGTGTTCTACCCCTGCTTCTCTTGTGTTTTGTGGTTTGCGGCTTTAAAGGAATTTCCCTACTAAGCCGGTGACTCATGAGGCTCACTCCTTATTTCTTTTAGGTGAGGGAGAGCAAAAAGTTTCACGTCTATCTTCTAGTCCGCAGCCACATCGTAGCGGTGTTGGGTTCACACCTCCAGTAGTGTAATTTACTTTTCTGTTGTGCCCAAGGGTATACCCCAGGACTGTGCACTTGAGTTTGACTTTTGTTGAAATTTGGCTATGTAAATCCATTGTAAATATGTGTGAGATGTTGAATCTTATATATATATATATATATATATATATATATATATATATATATCAGTGTGTTCCTTTGTGTTTTCACAGACTTGTGTGTGATATCCCTAGCGAGACTTCGACTTGTTCGCGGGAGGCAGAGTCGGATCAAGCTTGTTATTAGGTTAATAGGTTTGAACGACGTGGTCCATCACAGTTGGTATCAGAGCAAGGTCCATGTAAGTATAAAGGAACTAGAAGATTACATAGCCTAATTTTTACCTTAGTCCACTGCTGGTAGTTGACCCTGGTTTTGTATTGATTTCTTAGTATATATGTGGTTGGAATGTTGTTTGTGCAGGAATTTGAGATGGCTGACAAGAGAGACTGGGGAGGTGGGGGAGATGATCCTGAGGAAACCACTCATCAGTTGATCGAGCGGCTACGGGAAAGTATAACTCAGATAAGAACAAGGTTGGACTAGCAGGGTCTAGCACAGCCAGCAGTAGCAGGGCCTTCAGTTGTTGAGGAGGCAGGACCAGTACCAGTTGTACCACCCTCACCACCACCAGGAGTGGAGGTACCTTTTGCGGTACATGTGCCACCAGCACCACCAGTGCGGCCAGCCGAGGAACCAACCATGCAGATTGAAAGATTTTTGAGATTGCAGCCACCTACTTATACAGGGGGACCAATCCAGACACAGCTGAGGATTGGATTCATGAAATATAAAGAGTCTTTGTGATTATGAGGTGTCCACCAGAAGATAGGGTAGTTTTGGCTACCTATCAGTTACGGGGTTTTGCACAGGAATGGTGGAGATTGAAGACACAAACTACCTTTGCAGGTGGAGCAGAAGACAGCATTTTATGGTCGGAATTTTTGGAAACATTTAATGATACATTTTTCCCAATACAAGTTCAGCAAGCTAAAAGGGAACAATTTCAGACTTTGTAACAAGGAAATTCTTCTATTTTAGAATATCAGATGAGATTTAAGGCACTTAGTAGGTATGTACCATATGTTGTAACAAATAATGCAATGATGGTTGAATATTTTATTCGTAGATTGAGAATAGAGTTGCAGAATGCAGTGATACCACTTATGTGCAAGACTGTAGAGGAGGTGGTAGAGATAGCAGCTATATTAAAGAGGTCCGTTCGGACTCGTCAATCGAGGGAAACATGTTTAGGTAGTTTTCGGCTACTGCAGTAGTCTTCGGGGATCAGTAAAGGAAAAGCACCGGTGGGGTCATCTTCCTCAGGCTTCAGCAAGTGGGGTTCAAAATTGAAAAAGATATTTAGAGGACGAGGAGGAGGTCGCCAGCAGATGTTCCAGCAAGGGCGAGGCTACAGGCCAGAGGTGGAAGAATCACAGCAGAGTACAGCAAGGCAGCCAATAATTCCACTAGGCTACAAATGTTATAACTATGACCAGCCGGGACATTTAATTCACAATTGTCCCTACCCAAGGGAGTAGATATGGAAGAGGTGTGCAGCAGTAGCAACAACAACAGCCCTACCAGCCGCCAGCAGCACGAGGTAGAGGAGCACCAGACCAGCGTGGTAGAGGTCGGGTTATGGCTATCACCCGGGCACAGCAGAGGCTTCCAATCTGATAGAAGTTATATTGCCTATTTATGAATTTTCAGCAAGAGTTTTAATTGATTCAGGTGCTTCTCATTCTTTTATTTCTGAAGAATTTATAGATAATATGGTGCACCCGTTAGAAGAAAGGATGTGTGAGTTAGTTGTAGAAGTTCCTTCAGATGAGTTTATGCTCAGTTCTTGCTATATCGATGAGGTTCCTATTGAGATTCAAGGGAACCAGTTGCCAACTAGATTATATGCTTTGCAGTTAAGAGATTATGATATCATTTGGGTATGGATTGGCTGGAAGCCTATGGAGCAATGGTTGATGGCAGAAAGAAGAGGGTCAGGTTTTGTCACCCTAATGGAGCAGTATTTGAATTTCAATGTATGTCGTTCTACACTTCCAAGTTTATAATTTCAGCATTTAGAGCTAGAAAGTTATTGAATGAGAGTTGTGTAGCTTACTTAGCTTTAGTGAGTTTGGTTGAATTTGGTAAGTCAATAGAAGCAGTTCTAGTGGTTAGGAAATTTGCAGATGTATTTTCAGATGATTTATCAGGTTTAGCTCCACACAGGGAAGTGGATTTTATAGTGGAATTGCAGCCAAGATCTATGTCAATTTCTAAAGCACCGTACAGGATGGCACCAGCAGAGCTTTAGGAATTGAAGAAATAGTTGCAAGAATTTCTAGAAAAAGATTTCAGCAGGCCGAGTCATTCACCATAGGGAGATCCTGTGTTATTTGTAAGAAAGAAATATGGAAGTTTCAAAATGTGTATTGATTATCGAAAGCTGAATGATGTGACTATAAAGAATAAGTATCCGCTGCCAAGAATTGATAATTTGTTTGATCAGCTTCAATCAGCTAAAGTGTTTTCCAAGATTGACTTGAGATCTGGGTATCATCAGTTAAGGATTAAAGAGGAAGACATCGACAAAACAACATTCAAGACCAGGTATGGACATTACAAGTTTGTGGTTATGCCATTTGGGCTAACCAATGCACCAGCAGCGTTCATGAATTTGATGAATAGGATTTTTCATTCATATCTGGATCAATTTATAGTGGTTTTCATAGATGATATACTGATATATTTAGCATCAAAAGAGGAGCATGTAGGGCACCTAAGAATTACTTTGCAGACTTTGCGAGACAATCAGTTGTATGCTAAGTTTAATAAGTGTGAATTTTGATTGAAGGAAAATTAGTTTCTAGGTCATGTTATTTCAGCAGAGGGAGTTGCAGTTGATCCAGCCAAAGTTGAGGCAGTTATGAGATGGGAAGTGCCGAAGACAATTACAGAGATCAGAAGTTTCCTGGGTCTAGCAGGTTATTATAGGCGTTTCATACAAGATTTTCTTAAAATTGCAGCACCAATGACCAGATTAACCAAGAAAGATGTACCTTTTGTATGGTCAAGTGATTGCCATAAAAGTTTTATGGAATTGAAGAAAAGGCTTACAGCAGCGCCAGTATTGGCATTATCAGTAGGCAGTGGAGGCTTTGTGGTATATACAGATGCATCTAGAAGAGGGCTTGGAGCAGTATTAATGTAACATGGTAAGGTTATAGCTTATGCATCTAGGCAGTTGAAGCCAGCAGAAGAGAACTACCCAACGCATGATTTGGAACTAGTAGCAGTTGTTTTTGCTTTGAAGATGTGGAGACATTACCTTTATAGAGAGAGTTTTGAAGTTTTCAGAGATCACAAAAGTTTGAAATATATTTTCTCTCAGAAAGATTTGAATCTCCGTCAGCACAGGTGGGTAGAATATTTGAAAGATTATGACTTTAGTTTGGCTTACCATCTAGATAAAGCAAATGTTGTAGCAGATGCATTAAGCAGAAAAGCATATGTGAGTCATATGATGATTAAGGAATGGAAATTGTATAAAGCAATAGTAGAAAATTCATTGTATGTTCCAAGCAGTCAACCACGTGCAGTGCTAGCTAGTAGTGCTATTGAGCCATCCTTATATTGGCAAATTGTTGAAGCTCAGAGGACAGATGTAAATTTAGCAGAAATTGTTAAGATGGAAGGTGTCACAATTGATGATAATTGCATAGTCAGGCTCAGAGGTAGGTTATATGTACCAGCATAAGTGGAAGTAAAGCAAAGAGTTCTAGAGGAAGCACATAAATCCAAGTACACCATTCACCCAGGCAGTACTAAAATGTATCAAGATTTGAAAAAGCATTTTTGGTGGCCACAGATGAAAAGAGAAATAGCAGAACTTATTACAAGGTGTTCAATTTGTCAGCTGATAAAAGTAGAACATCAGAAGCTAGGAGGGCTACTTCAGCCATTACCAATCCCGCAGTGGAAGTGGGATGATATTGTTATGGATTTTGTGGTAGGACTACTAGGGACAGCTATAGGGCACAATGGTATATGGGTGTTTATTGACAGATAGACCAAGGTATGCAGAATGTTAGCAGTGAGTATGTCTTGGACTGTAGGCAGATTAGCAAGAATATATGTTGACAGAATTGTACCATTGTACGGTATTCCGAAGACAATTGTTTCTGACAGGGATCCAAGATTTACTTCTGATTTTTAGAGCAGTCTACAGAGAGTTGTTGTCACAGAACTGAGGTACAGTTCAGCTTATCACCCACAAACTGATGGTCAAACAAAAAGAACTATTCAGACAATTGAAGATATGTTATGAGCTTGCTGTTTAGTGTGGGGAGGCAGTTGGGAACACCATCTGAGAATGGTAGAATTTGCTTATAATAACAGTTATCATACCAGCATCAGGATGGCACCTTATGAAGCCTTGTATGACAGGCCATGCAGAACACCATTAAACTGGCATGAAGTTGGAGAGAGGCAGGTAATGGCTCCTGAATTAATTCAGCAGACTACAGAGATGGTCAGATTTATTAAAGAAAAATTGCAAACAGTCCAAAGCCAACAAAAGAGTTATGCCGACAACCAATGTAGGCCACTTCAATTTGAAGCTGAAGATTATGTTTTTCTGAGAGTTTCTCCTACTAAAGGTGTTTTGAGGTTTAGTAAGAAAGGTAAATTAAGTCCGAGGTTTGTGGGCCCTTTCCAAGTTTTGGAAAGAATTGGAGAGACAGCATACATAATTGATTTGCCAGCAGATTTCCCAGATGCTCATGATGTCTTCCATGTTTCTATGTTGAGAAAATACATTAAAGATTCGTCACAAGTAGTCAGCTATCAGCGTGATGAATTGAAGCCGACATGTCTATGCCAGAATATCAAGTACAGATCACAGGCTGTAGAACACAGCAACTGAGAAATAAAGAAATTATATTGATAAAGGTCAGATGGGAGAACAGACAAGGAGGAGAAGATACATGGGAATTGGCAGAGGAAATGTTTAAAGCGTATCCTTACCTGTTTGAGTATGTTTTTAATTCTTTTTAGATGATAGTACATATTATTGTGTTTGTTGCTTTATGTGTTTCAATTTCTTCTGGGATTTCGAGGTCGAAATTTCTTTTTAGATGATAGTAATGTAATGTCACGCATTTTTCAGATCCTCGTGGATCCTCGCTTAGTGGCTGTGGAAGCCGGTGTGTGGTC
Source organism: Colocasia esculenta (assembly GCA_014218235.1). Classification (NCBI taxonomy): domain Eukaryota; kingdom Viridiplantae; phylum Streptophyta; class Magnoliopsida; order Alismatales; family Araceae; genus Colocasia; species Colocasia esculenta. The sequence goes on along the minus strand of CM024753.1, from coordinate 51,853,369 downwards.
AATGACGTGTGTTACAAGTGTTTGCACAGGTTGTGAGGCTTTGTGGGCCGGCAGGTTGGGTCCAAAGCGCTCACTGGTTCTCTATCTATGAATGCGACAGGGCCTGGCGTCGCATTCTAAATGTGACGGTCCTGGGTGTCGCGTTCAGGTTGCCGACGTTGGAAGGTCTTCCTCTGCATGTCTGCCGCGTGTTGCGCGTTGGGCGGACTTGCTGACGTCGGCAGTGGGAAGGCGACAACTACCTACATCACGTTCTTGTCACGACGGGAGAGTGCATCGCGTTCCCAACTCTGAAGTGATTTTAAGTAGGTTGTCCAAACAGAGCTCCAGCAAGCTCTGTTCGGCCAGGAGGAGGAAATTTCGTGGGTTTCTTGGGCGATTTGACGATTTGGGGTTGTATTTGGCATGTTCTCGCCGTGAGGACGTTCACGGAGCAGGGGAAACGCCTGGTGGTTATCGTTCTTCACGAAGGTAGGGAGATTCTGCCCTGTTTTACACCGTGGATTGTATGCGATGCATGTATAGATGGTTAGTTGCGTTAAAAATGATAGATACCATGCTAGGACAATGAGTAGAGCATGAAAAATGGGTTTTTACATTGTTTTACTTTGTTTGCATGGAAGATCCGGAGATGGTATCCCAGATTAGGGTTCTTGTCTGTGAAGGCGATGGACCTTCCAGTCGCGTTCTGAATGCGACAGGCCGACCCGTCGCGTTCTGTTTCTGAACGCGACCTATCGGGGTGTCGCGTTCAGAAGGCGGCAGTAGCCCCTGTCACGTTAACAGTTCCAAGAGCTTTATGGTTGTGTATGATAGTGTAACTATCGGATTATCATTGCGTATTGTGCAACGCATTGGTAAGTGGTGCATCAGCACTTGTGGTAAGTGGCATTTCTCAGTTTGTGTGGTTGTGCATGCGAGGCAAGTCGGGTATACGATGCCGCCCGTAGTTACCTCTCGAGTCGGGTACCCCAGGTTCTTTGTGAGCCAGGCACGTAGTGCTTGGAGTCTTGTCCCAGTACTTGTATACCGCTTCGGTTTGTGTCATCTTCCTGGACACCCTCACTCTGCAGCTTGAGTAGTACGTCTGACTGAGGAAAAGACGACAATGGGACAGCGGCTTGTGTGTTGTGGGTGTACTTAGTCGCTTGTAGCGCGCTCTTGGTTGGGGGATGGACACCGGTAGACGTACTGGTCCCCAGCTAGTTCTTGTTTCCAGTGCCTCACTTTAGGGTGCTCGGGCCAGAGACCTTAAAGGTGCCAAGCATGGAGCTATAGCCGTGTGAGCTGCAGTTGTGGTGTGAGTTTGTCTCCACAGCTTGTTGGTTCTGTGTAGTGGAGCGGTAGCTGGACCTTTCGTCCTTGGCTACGATGCTGAGAGGTAGACCTGTGTTGTTTGTCCGGGTCTGTAGCTGGTGTCGCAAACCAATCTTTGTGACTCCTATTTGGCGTTACCCTTCTTTAGCTCGTACTTCTGAGCATGGTTTGTCGTTTATTTATTTAAGTTGAGTTGTTGTTATTAGCTTAATTTTATTTAAGCAATGTGATTATTATTCCATACTCAGATAGACTTGTTAGCCATAAATAACTGTGTTCTACCCCTGCTTTCCTTGTGTTTTGTGGTTTACGGCTTTGAGGGAATTTCCTTACTGAGCCAGTGACTCATAAGGCTCACTCCTTATTACTTTTAGGTGAGGGAGAGCAAGAGGTTTCACGCCCGTCTTCTAGTCCGGAGTTGCATCATAGCGGCGTTGGGTTCACGCCTCTAGCAGTGTAATTTACTTTTCTGTTGTGCCCAGGGGTATGCCCCAGGCCTGTGTACTTGAGTTTGACTTTTGTTGAAATTTGGCTATGTAAATCCATTGTAAATATGTGTGAGATGTTGAATCTTATATATATATCAGTGTGTTCCTTTGTGTTTTCACGGACTTGTGTGTGATATCCCTGGCGAGGCTTCGGCTTGTTCACGGGAGGCAGAGTCGGATGAAGCTCATTATTAAGTTAACGGGTTTGAACGACGTGGTCCGTCACAACTGTGTTGGTCGCGATTCAAGAGGGTTGCTCGAGAAGGGGAAAATGGGCATGTTTTCTACATAGTTTCAGTTGTTTTAATTGCATTCGACTTGTGTTGACTTGTGTAATTGCTTTTGATGTGCAAGGAGTTATGAGGCCCAGGATTCATTGGCCGCGAGTGATAGCGGCATACCACGGGCTCGCGGACTTCCAGAGGGAGAGAGTCCGGGTGATGGGGTTTAGGCCGATCTTGGAGATCGAGCCCTTCTACGTGGACAGTCCCCTAGTACAGGCCCTCAGGGAGAGGTGGAACAAGACGAGCAGAGCTTTCTTAATGACCTAGGGGCATATGGTGCTCAGCCTCGAGGATGTGGCACGGATCACAAGGCTACGGGTGGATGGAGAGGCAGTGACTGGGGTCACCTACAGTGATTATACGGAGCACACCCATGACCTATTGAGGATGGAGCTGTTGGGGGAGAATGAGCTCAGCGACCGGAGGATGGTCGGCCGAGTGGTGCTGTTGGAGAGCCTACGTCTGCAGAGAGTGAGGCAGACAGGCGAGGAGTCGCTGCATGAGTTTGTATAGTGGGCAACAGGGCTGGCGAGACGGGTGTATTGTCAGGACCCCAAGGATACAGAGAGTGCAGATCGGGACCTGAGGAGGTTCCTTGTATTGTTCCTCGGCAAGATGCTACTGGGGACAAAGGGAGACGACATCCATTGCTGGTTCCTAGAAATCCTAGAGGACCTGAAGAGGGTCGATCAGTATTCCTGGGTTGCGGCCTTCCTGGCCCACACCTTTGCTGACCTCTCCAACAGCACGGGCCGTGAGACGACAATGGGCAGGTTCGCCTCCTTCCTCCATGTATATTTTCTTCTTACTTGCTTTCTCAATTTTCTACATTCAAATTTGTTAGTCAAACTAATCAACATGTTTGTGTAATGCAGGTGTGGGGCTACTACTACATCCCCCTGGGGAGGGCGATCGAGGTGCGTCCCGATGCACTCCCACTCACCCAGAGGTGGCTGCCGGTGGTGACGGTAGCCTCCTTCTCATTGCATCTGGACACCCTCCGCCATGACATCCGGGACTTCCCGTCCCTCCTGGTATGTGCCAACCTCACCTTCCCTTTCATGCATTTTATATGATATGTGGTATATGATGTGACATATGCATGGGTTCAGGTGGTTTGGCAGCGCTACGCGAGCATGTCAGACGATGGCCAGTCATGGGTAGAGAGCAGCCGACCTCGTTTCGAGCAGGACCTTTGGGTCCATTGCCTGAAGAAGATCGAGCCGCTCCGCCTACAGCTCGCCATGCAGATGCTCAGGCTGCACTAGGTGTGATCCGATGAGGTCAAGTCCAGGGGGATCGGGAGGAGGACGAGGGGGAAGGCGAAGAGGGTCGATTGACACCTCTGCTTCCCCGACCAGTACGCGGACTGGCAGCGGGGAGGGTACCTGGTAGAGTCTGATGCCATCGATAATTTTGCCTACCTCCAGTGGTACCAAGAGATGTACGGGGAGCGAGAATTCATGAGGCCGGCCCAAGTATGCACTTCTAAACCATTATGATGTGTATTATTGATCTAACAAATGTGTGCATTTGCAGGAAGCACGAGATGGCCTAATTGACACCCTCCGGGCCCAGTTGGCAAGCACGGAGGCCCAGCTAGCAGAGGCACGTGAGGCCTTGGCGACTCTGGTAAGTTTAGAATATCATACCTTTATGTTATTTACCTTACCATGCGCTGACCTAATTTTCAATATGTGCAGCATGCGACACAGGCCACCGTGGAGAACACCGATGTTGCAGGTGCCTCCACAAGTAGGGGTGCGCCAGACTCGGAGGTGGCCTCTCTCTGGGAGCAGCTGGCGTCAGCGGTGGCTCGTGCAGAGTCAGCGGAGCGCGACCTCACTGCACGGGTAAGTAAATTAATTAGATATATATATAAAATGCATTTCTTTATACTTACTTGTGCTTGCTTGTGTGTAGTCCATGGAGCTCTAGAGTGCCATCACCCAGGCAGCACTCACAGGCGCTGAGGTGACCGAGTTGACGCAGCAGCTGTCCGAGCTACGCAGTACGACGCAAACCTCCCTCGTGAGGCTGCTGAGTTACGGGTCACGCTGACCGTGGAGCGGATGGAGCGCGAGCACGAGCGCAGCCGATGGGTAGAGGAGCGCAGCCGATGGGAGCAGGAGCGCAGCCGGTGGTTGGAGGAGAGGGAGCATCTCTCCAAGCAGGTCCTCGACGTGCGCATGAGTTTGGGCGTCTCCGAGCACCTGTTGCGCGAGGCGGAGGACCGGTACCGAGGCGGTCGTGAGCATGCTATGAGAGAGGCGCAGGCCAGGGCGTACTTCACCAGCTACTTGGTGGCGTCCTTTGAGTACCAGAGGAACGTCTAGGAGGGGTGAGGTGCCCAGAGGTCTACCGACTCTCATGCCTCCATGAGGCCACCGGCTCCTCGCTCGACCGAAGACCTCGGCGAGGCGGAGAGTAGCAGACACCCTCGGCCAGCTAAGAGTGGTGGCGAGAGCTAGGCCACCTTCATGATATGTATTTTTTTGCTTTTTCATGATGATGTGTGTTTGATGGGACATCTTTTGTGTGATGTACAGGGTTGCCCCCTTTGGCCATGACATATATATAGACTGTGCTTTGTCTTCGTCCTCGTTGTGTCTTAAAATCACTTGAACAAATAGGTTAAATGTCTGTTTTGACTCAGCCCTTTGCACATTAAACATACTGGACTTCATGATTTTGTCAAAGAGCTGAGCCTTTATTAAATAAGACGAAAATAAAGGAATATAATTAAAACACAACATGCAAGTAGGCATATGCTAACAGGAAATTAAAAAATGAGCATGCATCTAATACATTCATACAAAAGAAGTGTGAAATTTTTTGTGTTTTCAACATATTTAATTTTTTTAGATTTTGAAATATTGAATTGTTTTTGGATTTAGAGAATGTTTAATTTTTTGAGTTTTTGAAAATATTCAATTTTTTTGTATTTTGAAATATTCATTTTTGGGGTTTTGAAATATTCTATTTTTTTACTTTGAAATATTCTATTTTTTTATTTTGAGCTTTTTTATTTTTTTATTTTAAAATATTCTATTTTTAGGTTTGAAATATTTTATTTTTTGGGTTTTAAAATATTCTATTTTTTTAGATTTTTGAAATAAGGGTCGTAACCTGGCGCAGTCCCTTCTAAAAAGACGCGCGGAATGAAGGGGATCTGCTCTAGTCGGAAAACGTGGTACTTAGACCCTTCAATTACTCAATCATCATTTAAAATTCATTAATGATTCTTGGGCGTGCTAAATAGAGGTTGGACGTGCTTAAGTGATGCCTTCACCCAAGGTGGCTTTCGGCGACGTCCTCTTCAGTTGATCGTTGCCCTACCTTGAACCTAGGACATACCCGTAGGGGAGAAAGGAAGATGATGTTTAGGAAGTCTGTCAATAGTTTGGGTGATTGGGGATATGCTCATTCCTTTGCCCTACGCTCAATGGGGTTCAGTCTTTTGGCTTATGGAGTTTTAGCACGCTTACGACTAGGTCCATTTGGATCTCTGCAAGGACTTTGCCGCTCTTGTCGTGCTTTTAATTTAGGGTTTGCCTTGTTTCGGCTCTTCTGCTTTGATTTGCGTTGTTTACTTTCTTTTTCTCCAATGATGTTAAAAGCCCACATAGCGAAAGGCCATGGGGAGGATATTGGGTGGAGTGTAGAGGATGAAGAATGAATCTTGTCGGCGTGCAGTTGGCACTTAACACACCGACGGACAAAGATAGAACAGTCCTCCTCTAAAGTGGGCCAATAAAAGCCTTGCCTAAGGATTTTCTTGGCTAGTATTTGGCTATTTACATGGCCACCACACACACCTGAATGAGCCTCCTCAACAACCTTCAATACTTCATCATCATCCAGACATCTAAGCAAAACTCTAGTGAGTCCCCTTCTATAAAGAGTGTTTCCAACCAACGTGTACTTATGGAACAGTCTCCTTATGGCCTTCTTCTCATCAGCAGTGGCTTCCTCAAGGTACGTCTGATTTCTGCAATATTTATCTATCTCATAGTATCATAGCTTCTCCTCATCCTCCAATTCCTCTTCTAGCTCCAATAGCATGATTTCTATTTTTCTCTTCCTATCTGCTTTCTTAAACACCTCTTCCTTAATCCATAGAAAGACTGAGTCTTGGACAGCTAGGGTATGACGACATGTAATCTGGATGCTGTCAAAATCCCTAGTGTAACACATGTGAAGAGTTGCACCAATAGTGGCAAGAGCGTCTGCTAGAAGATTCTAGTGACGAGGTACATGGACAATGATAAGTTTGGAGAATAGCTTGGCGTAAGCTAAAGCAAGTTCTTGATATGGCTTGAGCTTAGGATCCCGAGTGTGGTATTTAGTGAGCACTTGGCGTAGAACCAGTTGACAATCACCTACAATCTGCAGATGGGTGACACCATAGAAGTGGGCGAGCTCAAGGCCGGCCAACAAGGCTTCATATTCAGCTATATTGTTGGTGGCAGGGAATGCCAGCTGATAAACCTGTGGAATGGTGACACCCTCAGGTGATAGTAGAGCAATCCCGATACTCTTTCCATGAGAATTCAGGGCTCCATCGAAATATAACGTCCACATAGGATCAGATCGGCTAAGGGACATTAATTCTTCATCTGGAAACTCCGAACGAACAGGATCAAATTGGGGAATAGGGTGATGAGCGAGATGTTCTTCTATGGCATAGCGTTTGATAAATTTCTGCTGAATGTAGATGATATCAAACTGGGAGAGAAAGTTTTGCCAACGTGCTAGCCTATCAGTGAGAACAGATTTTTCAAGAAGGAACTTGATAGAATTCATGCGGGCTATAAGGTGGACCTCATGAGCAAGGAAGTAGTGCTTCAGTTTCTGCACTACCCACACGAGAGAGGCACATGTCTTCTCCATTGCTGTGTATCTTTGCTCGCAGGGGTTGAGAAGCTTACACAAGTAGTATGCTGCCCTCTCCTTGCCTTCTTCATCCACATGTGCAAGGACAGCTCCTATAGAGTCTTCTAGGACATATACATAGAGAATGAGTGGTTTGCTTGGAGTCAGCGGCCTCAGGACAGGGGGATTAGCCAAATATTCCTTTAGTCCGTCAAAAGCAGCCTGACACTTCTCGTCCTAATGAAATTCGACTCCCGGCTTGGTGAGGTCGTAGAAGGGTCTACGAGTGTTGGGAGACGAATAGGCGAATAAATTGCAACCTCGCGATTAATTTTTGAACTTCCTTCATATTCTTGGGAGGAGGCATCTCTCTTATCACCTTCGCTTTATTGAGATCAATCTCAATACCCCTCTTACTCACGATGAACCCTAGGAGCTTACCCGATGACACACCAAATACACACTTCTTGGGGTTCATTTTCAACTGATACTCCCTTGATCTTTGCAAGACCTTTGTTAGAACCCCAGGATGCTCAACCAATGTTCTTGATTTCACTACCAAGTCGTCCACGTACACCTCAATGTAAATGTGAATCATGTCATGAAAGATGGCCATCATCGCTCTTTGATAAGTAGCTCCAAAGTCCTAATGGCATGACCACATAACAATATGTGCCCCATGATGTAGTGAACAAAGTATTCTCCTGGTCTTCCTTAGCCAACTTAATCTGATTGTACCCTGAGAAGCTTTCCATGAAGAAGAAGGTTTCATACCCGGCCGTATTATCTATGAGCATGTTGAGATGAGGCAAACGGAAATCATCCTTAGGACATACGCGATTGAGGTCCTAAAAATCTATACAGATTCTCACTCTTCCGTCCTTTTTCATGACCGGGACAATATTTGCCATCCAATTGGGATAAAGTATGACTCTAATAAATTTGGCTTTGTGGAGCTTGTCGACCTCATCCTTCATTTTCAAAGCCATTTGTGGGTGGAATCGTCCCAACTGCTGCTTAATGGTGACTGACCCTGGCTTGAGTGTAAGGTGGTGTTCAACGAGCGCGGTGTCTAGTCCTGGCATATCCTCGTAGCTCCAAGCGAACGTGTCCTTGTACTCTCTAAGAACCTCAATGATTGCCTCCTCTTCAGTTGGTGATAAATTACTGCTTATGAGGACGGTCCTAGGGTTTTCCTCAGTTCCCAAATTGATTTCCTTGGTGGTTTCTTCTACAGCAGCTGACGGTTCATCGAATCTTTTAACTCCACATGCGACGCGTCAGTCTCGTCCTCGAATTCTTCATCACCCTCCTCAATTGGGTTGTCATCATCCATGATCTCATAGGCTCTGAACCCATCATCAATGAAGCACAACGACTGCTCATATTCTATATCCGGTAATTGCAAAGGCTCTTCAATGCACTTCGATACTGCTAAGCATGTCTTGCATCTACGGGCTAGATCAGCGAGAAAGCGATGTGGAACCCTCTTATCCTTGGACTTCTTCTTGGATACTACCCCGAGATTAACCCTATCCTGACCTAGACTCTCACTACAACTACTAGAATCTACGGGAGGGGGTGGAGGAATAGGAAAAGCAGTAAAGGGAGGTCCCTGCGTGGGGGAAGATGGAGGAGAATTCAAAGCAGTAAATGAATTTCCCCGTATAGGGGAAGGTGGAGGAGGAGGAAAAGTAGTAAAAGTCCCCTAGAGGGGTGAGGGAGTCCCTGCGTGGAGGGAAAGAGGAGGTCAGTCATAGGACCGAGGAGGAGTGGCTCGTAAGTCGGGGCACACTCGGAAGAGAGACAGGAGGTCTCCTCAACGGAGACGATGGAATCGGCCATTTAAAAATTGGCATTTTTTTTTAGAATTTTCAATGTTATTTGAATTTTTAAGGTTTTTGTTGATCATGCAAAGTGAGAAAGGGCGAGGTGAGATCACCAATCTATAGAGTTGTGAAATGAGCGTATGCTCAGTTGGAGGGAGATCAGTAGGGAGAGAGAGTTGGAGGATGAGCATCTGAGAGTGGAGAGAGATAGTAAAATGAGCCGTCGGTGCCCGAGGAATGCTCAAAAAAATAAAGAAGGGCCATGCGGTGGCTTGCAGGAGAGAGGGCGTGATGCCCGGAGAGAAAAGGCCCGCCCTGAGCCTAGTTGTAGTGGGAACTTGTGTGCCTGGTTCTGCTTCATCTATTCGCTGCCTTCTGCTCGTGGTCGCTGCCAACTGCTCGGTATTTTCCGGTGTGGAGTTGACTTAAAGAGTCAACAATATCACCCATGTCAAACCACCGGCACCATTCTGATCCAGACTCGCCCCTCTTCCTCTGTTTCTGGGGCCTAAGGTTTTCAGCAGCTTTATATGTTGCCAAGGGTGAACTATGAGGAGGTTCAGTAGTGATGGTGGAGGTCTGTTTACTCCCTGGCTGCAATAGCCCCTTCTTGAAGTGCTGATACAGGGACCAAGTAAGTGGCTGCCCCTGCTTGTAGTCTGCCATGCTTGGCTTGTACCCCAGTCCTGCCCTGGGTCTTGTCTTGCTATCTTTTACTGCCTTGGTTCTGCCTTGTAAATATGCACCCAGCCCCTTGCCTGGCTGGTACCCTATTCTCAACATGATCTGTCAGCCCTTTTTGGTGATGATCTTGCTCTTCTTTGCTGCACTAACTGACGATGAATTAACTGGGTTCTGTATACCGTACATGTCTAGCATTGACATTAGAGGCTGGTTGCTTGGCTAAATGGAAGGAATTGAATTATCAGTCATTGCGTCCACTTCCAAGACAGTCGGCTTACAGGCAACTTTCACTACCCTTCCCTTGTATGGAAACTTTAGGCACTGATGGATAGTGGAGGTGACGACGCCCAGTGCCTGGATGAATGGCCTGCCGAATATCATGCGAAAGCTTGGGTCCATGTCTAAGATATGGAAGTCCATCTCAGTAATGGATGGACTCAACCCCACCTTCAATTCGACCACTCCTTTTGGCGGCAGTGTTGTCGTAGGCCGTGACAGTGATGGAGGAGGGACGGACTGCCTGCAATGTGACCCCACACAGATGTAACGTGTCCAAAGACACGACGTTAATTGAGGCTATGGTATCCACCAAGCATTGAGACACACAGATCCTGTTGATGTTGACTATTAAACATAGGGCATACTGCTGAAACTCCACTAGTGCTAGCTCAGATTCATGGAACTCAATTGTCGGATGCCAACTTGTGGGGGTTAAGACTGCACTGATCTGGTTTACTGGCAGATCCTCATTCACCATGACTTTTTACAGATAATGCATGAGAGCTTCCTGATGTATCGGCGATCTCTTGATCACTTCTAAGATAGAAATTCTAGCCGGTGTCTTGTCCAGGTGTTTGAGCAAGTCATATTGAGTCCCTGGGATGGACTCCTCAGCTGGGGCTTCTTCTTCTTTAGGTTGTTGGGGTGCTTGATCCTGTCGTGGGAAAATTCGATTAAAAATACGCCCACTCCGGAGCACCATAGTTTCCTCGATCTCGTCTCCCGCTACATTTGCAGCGGCCGGCTGAATGGAAGATGGATGGGAGGTGGGGTGTTGGGGGTTGAACATTTGATGCGGCAGTTGGAGACCTATTGCATTTGGAGGTGGAATGGGAGTACGTAGGAAAGGAGCGTGGGGGTTAGGAGTGGTAATGGGGGTGGTTGGTGGTGCGCAGAGGAGAGGTGGGTTGGACGATGGTTGCGAGGTGGTGGTGGGTGGTGTGCGTATGAGTGGGCGATTAGGTTGTGGTGGCATGGTGGTGGTGTTGCGTAGAAAGGGGGCTTGGGGGTTTGGTGTGGAGGTTACGGGTGGTTGGCGGATGAGTGGCGGGTTGTGTGGTTGGCTAGAGGGTAGTGGGCATTGTGTGGAGGCTATGGGGATACAGACAAAGGATGGTAGCTGGTTGGAGGGAGTGAGTGTATGGATGAATGGGGGTAGAGTGAAAGTAGACTGGGGGGTAAAGGTGGAGGGCACTTCCATCGGCCTGACGGATGTATTTTCTGTTGCCCAGATAGCAAGCCCAGAGGGGGGGTGAATGGATTGCTAAAATTTCTTTTAGAATAATTCCGGTAAATAAAACGCTTGATAAAAAACACTAAGTTCGATAGTTAGAGTTAGTGTTAAATAAAGACAAAGAGAGCAAACACACAGACAACAGGAAATTATATCCTGGTTCGGATCTCCTATCCCAAGGAGTCCTACGTCTAGTCCCTAAGCAATAACTTGGGATTTCACTAAGCAAGGGTACAGTCCCCAAATTGATGTTTAAGTGAAACGAAGTCAATGTAGCAACGAAATCGATGTTTGAATGAAACGAAGTCAGTGTAGCAACCAAATCGATGTTTAAGTAAAACGAAGTCGATGTAGCAACCAAATTGATGTTTAAGTGAAGCGAAATCGTTGTAGCAACGAAATCCATGTTCTAACTATGAAGTCATCGTAAGACCGAAATCGTTGTTTTACTTATAAAGTCAATGCTAGAATGAAATCGATGTTTTACTAAGGACGTCGTTGTTTAAGTGAAATCGATGTAGAACCGAAATCGGTGTTCTTCTAAGAAAATCATTGTGAGCTATTATATGGAAGTCGATGTATACTTAGACAAACATATGTTATGAGCTTTACAGAACAGTGAATGTAGGCAACTTACTGATTTTATTTGAATTACTGACTGTAGATAAACTTCATAAAAATGATCTTAGAGAATAATATTCAGGGTTTTGCTAATCATCAAAAATATATATAATAATTGATAAATTATATGGAAATGGACCGATCATCAATCTCCCCTTTTTTGGTGATGACAAAACATAAAGAATTGCATACATAAAAAGAGCTGAAATAAATTTACGAAAAAATTTTAAGGTATGTATTTCAGAATATTTTTCTCCCCTTTTTTGTCATCAAGCAAAAAGAATTAGACATACAGAAGATAAAATTAGAGATAGACAAAGATAAATGGAGCCAAGAAGGGAAATTTTATTCATTAGTGGGGGTAGGCATGTAGAAGGCAGGAGACAAATCAGAAGCATGGCGAGTAATAAGCTGCCAAGCTTTGACTTCCTGCTCTTCAAAGAGACCTCTAAAGACACCCCAACTAATATCATAAGATGGCCCCATCTCTAGACTTAGTCTCTTGATGTGGAGTAGCCTCTGCTCTTCTATGAACCTGGTGTACTCCTGATTGCTGAGAGTAGACTTGTAGAGACTAGTAGTTCCAAAACTTGCATGCTAAAGGAATTTATCAATGGAAAGAGGATAATGAAGCTTGTGAGCTATCAAATCCTTCTACAAGGCTACATAGATCTTGTACCTGTCAATCCAAGTTGAATAAGGATCGGAAACCAGATTTGTGGAGTTGAGATCCATGAATTTTTTTGGAGAGAGAGTCAGCTGATTAGACTTGTGCAGGGAGGAATTCAGGTTCTCAAGCTGAGTAGCTGCCTCAGGATAGGCTCTACACCAGTCAGAGTTCAGAAATCTTTCAGACTTAGCTAGTAGTGGAGCTAGGACAGAAGACTTGATGAAACCTCTTTGGTATTCCCTGAACAGGAATCTGTGAAATGCAAGAGGAGCTCCCCTCTGAACAAAGATCCTTGCCATGACTCTAGAAAATCTCTCGAAAATGATAGGACCTACATCAGAGTCCATGAGAAGAAAATGGAGCTTAGGGAGAAAAGTAACATCAGGCATCTTCAATGTTGTAAAGTCAACTTAAAGAGGGGTGTTGACTGGATTCTCTGTACGGAGCTGAGCAATGGCAGCCCTGAACTGGCCAAGCTAAACTTCTGGCATGCGGTTTACATAACAGTAATCTTGGTACAGCTGGAATTGCCTAACCAATTTGATCTCCTTCTGAATGAAGGGAACCCAAGATGATCTATGCTGGCATACAAACCACTCAGACAGGGTGAGAGGATGGTCTGAGGGTGGAAAGATGTTGGACCTGACAACCTCAAATTTTCTGTAGATAGCTTTGTTAGCCCTAGCCCACTGATCCTCAGTCTTTGACTCAGCAAAAGAGAGAATTTTTGCTTGGTCAGACATAGGGATTAGAGAAATAGTAAGAATGATATTGAGGTGTTCAGAAAGGTTATGGTAAGGAAGACCAAAAGTGGATATAGAAGTGCACTTTTAGAGATACTCAGAGTATATAGTTTTTCTTCTATTGACAACAGAAAGAGAATACCCTAGAGGAGGAAAGAGACTTTGATTGGAAGGGAAAACAAGAGCTGTAGATGTTTTTCATTTCTTGGAGGCAGGACTAGAGGAAGGTTGGGAATCAGTCCTGTGAATGTAAGCAGAGACAGCAAGAACTGTGCGGAGGATGGCTTCTTCAAACTCATCCTTGATGTCTTGCACAGTATGGTGAACTATACTGGCACCCTCAGGAATGATAGTGATAAAGGGTGGAGTAGGTGGATGAAGAGATGCAAAAGATGAAGTGGGAGGAGAATGAGTAGATGGTCCAGCAGACAAGGGACCAGCTGAAGAGGGACTAGTAGAAGAGGAGGAGGCAGGAGGTGCCTCAGAAGTTGTAGGAGGAATGGAGGAGGAAGGGATAGGTGAGGAAGAGGAGGCAGGAGGGAAAGGAGTAGGAGAAGAGATGTGTTTTAGAACGGGTTTCTTGGAGGGTTCAGGAGCAGGTGGGGCAGTGAATGAGGTGGGTGGAGAGGAAGGGGCTGGAGTCTGAAGACTAGGAGAGTCAGAAGGCCCTAGGGGAACAGCAGCTTCCTCTACTAAAACTTGAAACTCGGTTGACCCTGCCACTAACTCAACTTGCACTGATGGCCCTAATGGCCCAGCTCCAATACCTTCAACCACTATGGCCCTGACTCTTCCATTGATGGCCCTGGTGGCTCTAATTCCTCAAAAGATGGCCCGGATGGCCTTGCAACTGTCTCCACTGGTTCAAAAGGCTCTGATGGCCCTGCACATTCCTCTGGTACTAACTGAGTTGGAGCAGGAGGGGCTGGAGCTGCTAAATACACCCTCACAAAATCTGATAAATCTGTCACCAATTCCTTCAAACTACCCAACTCACTTCTCATCTCTTGGAGCTCAGATTTGACTACTCCAATGTCCTTGGCTTCAGTGCTCTAACTAAGAAATATAGATGTGACATCAGACTGCAAAGAGCACAAAATTTCCCCTTGAGCATTCAGTCTAGCAATGACTGGCTCCAAGTGCACATGAAACTTTTTCCTGGATCTGTGGTGTGCCTTCCTGGTGAGCAAGGGAATTCCTAGGGCAACACCTTTGCCTTTACCTCCTGATCCCACAGCTGGCTCAACATCTTCATCTGAAGTGCTTTCAACCAGACCTTCTTGAAACTGGTCTGCAGGGGCAGTAGCAGCAGGCTCCCCCTGAATATCTGGCTCCCCTTGAATTTCTGGCTCCCCCTGAGCTGGAGCATTTTCCATCTAAACATCTTTAATGTGGCCTGGTGCCACACCCTCTGGAATTGTGTCTTCATTGCTTTCCTCCATAGCAATCTCCATTTCAAGAACATTGGGGGTTTCCTCAATCTAAATGTCTTCATGCTCCCCCTCAGTGTGAGCAGCACCTTCAGCAATAGATTTTTCAACAATAGCAGGTGCAGGGACTATAGGAGGGATCACTTCTTCAACAGATTGCCCAATAGGCTCAATATATTCTGGTGCAATATCCTCAATCCTCCTTTCAGGTGCAGGAGGCTCTTCTTCTCTTACAATAGCTTCTTCCTCTTGGACTTGTAGAGCTTCAGAAGCTTCTCCAATGATGGCTTCTCCTTCTGCCACTGAGGTCTTTGTCCACACATTGACAACTAGTGAAAAACCACTATTTTTCAAATTTCTAGACTGAATGGACTGACCCATCTTCTCCATTAATTCTCCCTTCAAGTCAATCTCAAGGTGACTGAAAATCCTTGTGAGTAAATGGGCATAGAGAAGGGACACTGCCAATTTGTTCTTCCTATCCCAAATAACTTCTACAGCAGACTTCATCCTTTCTATTATGACATGAGCCATATTTATGTCTTGTTTTTGAACAACCCAGAACATCATATCTGCATCTCCTTTAGTGCATGATGAAAAAGTAGCACTCCTCGGCACTAAAATCTGATAGACTATAAAATGCAAAATTTTGTTGAAAGCATTGAACTGGTTGATGTTGATCTTCACATCCTTTAGTTTATATTCTGTTCCAATAATCCCTAGCCCCTTGGCATGAATATCTACTGACTCCACCAAACTATGCCCGACTGTAGAAACTCCAAATAATCTCTCCAACAGGTCATGGGTGATGTGAATGGATGTGAGAGACCCATCTTCTTCTGTCTTCAAACAGAATTAGAATGCCTTCGCCAGGTGCGGATAGCTAGGTTCTGAAACTGTGCACATCCCTGTCCACTTCAACCTCTGAAGAGCTTCGACTACACTGTGCATACCATGCTTCTCCAGGTCTTCTAAGTCCACTACCTTGTTCCCACAGAGCTTGATCTTTACTACTGAGAAACGCTCCAGTTGGTCTGCCGTGAGGAAGGCGGCATTGTAGCCACCCACACTGCCGGAACTCCCAGAAGCAGCCATGGAATCAAGCAAGGTAGGGTTTTGGAGGATCGTGGGAGAAGAAGGAACAGAACCCCTCAAGAAATTTGAGCGGGTTGTGAGATTTTCTTCGAAAGCACATAGAAGGATGCCCGATTTGATCCGGGTTTTACAGGCTTTCGAGTCGAAAGAGATAAGAGAGAGAGAAAGCGAATCGGTGAGGGAAGGATTACGGACGTAACAGAAGGACATAAAGACACTTTTTGAAAGGGCGGAGCAATAAATGCGGATAACGACAAAATAGGAGAAGATAACGCAACAGATGATGGATTTACTTAAATCTAGCAGGGAAGGATAATTCTTATTCTGGAAAATATTATAATATTTCACTTACGTACAGATATATATGTTACAAATTACACATGCCTAGTTCCCTTCTAAGAGACGTAAATCTCTCTTCAGATAAGACTTTTATAAAGATATTTGCTAACTGATTTTGAGTATCTACAAATGAAATATTAATATTACCATTAGCTACATGATCTCTAATAAAATGATATCTGACCTCTATATGTTTCGTCCTGGAGTGCTGTACTGGATTTTTCGTGAGATTTATTGCACTTGTGTTGTCCCACAGCAACGGGATGGTCTTGATGTGCAATCCATAGTCCTCAAGTTGTTGTTTGATCCATAGGAGTTGAGTGCAACAGCTCTCAGCAACTACATATTCAGCTTCAACTGTTGATAGTACTACTGAATTTTGCTTCTTTGAAGACCATGAAATCAAACATCCTGTAAGAAATTGACAACCACCACTGGTGCTTTTTCTATCTACTTTGCATCCAGCATAGTCACCATCTAAATATCCAATTAAACTGGTTTCACATGATTTAGGATACCATAGACCTAAGTTATGAGTCTTAGCTAAATATCTAAAAATCTTTTTTAGAGATATTAAATGAGATTCCATAGGATCAAATTGATATCTTGCACACATGCAAACACTAAATAAAATATTAGGTCTACTAGCTGTTAGATAGAGCAATGAACCAATCATACCTCTATAAAGTTTCTGATCAACTTTCTTACCTTCCTGATCACTATCTAACCTGGTGGATGTGCTCATTGGAGTGGACAGTGGTTTAGCATTCTCAAATTCGAATTTCTTCAACAGTTCCATGGTGTATTTTGCTTGACAGATGTGAGTTTCTTCATTGCTTTGCTTGATTTATAGTCTAAGGAAATAGTTGAGTTCTCCCATCATGCTCATCTTAAATTCTCCCTGCATGAGCTTTTCAAAGTACTTGCACAGAGATTCATCAGTAGATTCGAAAATAATATCATCAACATAGATTTGAAAAAGTAATATATTTTTGGCATTTGATTTAATAAACAATGTGCTATCTATCTGTCATCTAATAAAATCATGATTTAGTAAGAATGCACTAAATCTTTCATATCATGCTCTAGGTGCTTATTTTAGACCATATAATACTTTATGTAATTTGAAAACATGATTTGGAAAATCTAAATCATCAAAACCAAGAGGTTGTTCCACATAAACTTCCTCTTTTATAAAACTATTTAAAAATACTAATTTCACATCTATTTCAAAAAGTTTTAAATCTAAAGCAGATGCATAAGCAAGTAATATTCGAATGGCCTCTACTCTAACCACTAGTGCATAGGTTTCATCGAAATCTATGCCTTCCTCTTGGAAATAGCCTTGAGCAACCAGTCTAGCCTTATTTCTAGTGATTACACAGCTTCATCCAATTTGTTCCTGAACACCCATTTGGTGTCAATCACAAGATGATCTGATGGTCTTGGAACAAGGGATCAAACTTGATTTCTCCTGAACTGATTAAGTTCATCTTGCATAGCTAAAATCCAAGATTCATCAGACAGTGCTTCATTGACTGTCTTCGGCTCTATTTGGGATACAAATGCTAAATAATCACATGGAATAATATTACCTCTAGTTCTTACCCCAACTGATGGATCTCCAATGATATTATCTATTGGGTGATCCTTTTTGTACCTCCATTCCTTTGGAAGATCATCATGAATGATATCCTTCTGTTGTAGCTCTTCCAAGGGTGGATCTTCATCATCTTTGATGGTTGTTTCTTTCAACTTCTTGGATAGGTTTTCTGCATCTACATCATCACTGCCAATATCCTTCCTCAGAGAAGGGTTTGACTCATCAAAAATAACATGCACAGTTTATTCAATTAATAAACTTCCTTTATTAAAAACTCTATAGTCTTTAGGTTTAGAAGTGTACCCCATAAAAATACCTTCATCAAATTTGGGATCCAACTTACCAATGTCTCTCTTACCATTGTTGTGAATGAAGCAATGACATCCAAAAGTTCTGATATGGCTGATATTGGGCTTCCTTTGCTTGTACAGTTCGTATGCAGTCTTCTTCAAAATTGGTCTGATCATGACTCTATTTATGATGTAGTAAGCTGTGTTTATGGCTTCTGCCTAAAAATATCTTGGAAGATTGTACTCAAATAGTATTGTTCTAGCCATATCCAAAAGTGTTCTATTCTTCCTCTCAACTACTCCATTTTGCTGTGGCATTCTTGGTGCTGAGAAATTATGTTCAATCCTTAGATCATCACAAAATTTTGCAAACCTGTCATTCTGAAACTCTCCTCCATGATCTGATCGGATACTGATGATGTTGTATTTCTTATCTTTCTAAACAAGTTTACTAAACTTCACAAAACTCTCAAATGTGTCATCCTTATGCTCAAGAAATGATACCCATGTAAATCTGGAATAATTATCCACTCTAACAAAACCGAAATTCTTTCCTCCCAAGCTAGTTCTCATTGATCTAAACAAATCTATATGAAGTAGTTCTAGTGGTTTGGAGGTGGTGACTACTGTCTTAGATTTGAAAGATTATCTTGCATGTTTTTCTTTTGCACACGGTTCACAGATGTTGTCTAGTCTTGAGTTTTTTTTCAGTAGAGCTTCCACTAGATCATGTTTGATGAGCATTCTTATTCCATCCAAACTACAATGACCTAATCTTCTGTGCCACAGTTTAGCAGTCTGCTCTTTACTTGCTACTAGACAGATGTCTTGATCCTTTAACTCTTCTAGATGTAGTACATATAGATTCTTTTCTCTGCTTGCTTCAAAAATAGTTGAACCATCCTTGATGATCAAACACTTGGATTCTTGAAATTTGATCTGATGACCCATGTCGCACAGTTGACTGATGCTTATGAGGTTGTGCTTGAGTCCTTTAATGCATAGAACATCTTCTATCAGGATTCTATCTTGGCTTCCAATGGATCCGCAACCAATCACTGACTCTTTTCCATTATCACCATAGGTTACTGCACCTTCCTCATCTTTGATAAGCGAGAACAGTTTCTTGTTACCTGTCATGTGCCTTGAGCACCCGCTGTCTAGGTACCACTTTGATTCTCTAAGACTTCCCTGCAATAAATCAATGAGATTTAGGTACCCAAGTTCTTTTGGGTCCTGGTTGGTTAGCTTCTTCACTATTTCTTTTCGGAATCTATTTTAAGTGTTTGGTTGTACAGGTTATTTTAGTGTGACCTAATTTATTACAATGAGTATAGCAAGGGATATTATTTATTATCTTGTTTGGTTTATGATTTTTATTTTTATTTGATTTATAGTTAGGATTTTGTTCAGCTATGAATTTTGGCGTTGGATAGATTTTAGGATGAATGATAGTTTCTTCATTATCTGGTGGAGTATATCCTAAACCATATTTTTTCTTACCTGATCTTCTTGCTCCTTTTAATATTAAGGAAGATTTTCCATTTGTTAATTTCGCAATTGTAACTATTAAATATTCATTATCTTTTATTAGTGTGTTAATTTCACTTTTAAGTTTGCTTGTGGTTTCCTGATTTTCTAAGTTTGATATTTGTTCATTTTTATTTTTACATCTTTGCATAGCAGTTCATTTCTTCTTTTTAGTTCAAAAATTTATTTTTCTAATTATTCAGTTTTAGATTTTAGATCTGAGTTAGTTATTTCAATACATGCATAATTTTTCTTAGTTGTTTTTAATAGTTTACAGGCGTCTTTATATTTACTATATAGTTCATTAAAAGCATCTTCTAAACTATATGAATCTGATTCATTGCAAGATGTAAAGGATGAGTCAGAAGTTACCTTATCATCGATATTTGCCATGAAGGCCAGGTTGGCCTTTTCTTCTTCTTCTTCATTGGAGCTAGACTCACTGTCTGAGTCACTCTCATTGTTCCATGCAGCAGCCATGGCTTTCTTCTTGAATTTCTTGAATTTCTTCATGTTATCCTTCTTCTTGAACTCCGTCTTCGTCAGTTTTGGACACTCAGCCTTGATGTGTCCGGGCTTCTTACACTCATAGCATATTGGTTCAAATTTTCTTTGCCTTCAGATCTTTTGAACTCTCTACCTTTCTTGAAATACCTTCTTCCTGACTGGTATTTCTTCTTAGCTAGTATGCATTGCAGTCTTCTGGAGAGGAAATCTTCTTCATCTTCACTACTCTGATTACTTTTATCACTTTCTGATTCACCATCAGAGGTGTCTTCTGTGGCCTTGAGAGCATTACTGTGCTTTTTCTTGTTGGAGGATTCTCCCAGTCTTTCCATATTTATCTCATGAGCCATTAAAGACCTAATGAGTTTTTCAAGTGACATTCTCCTAAGATCGTTAGCTTCTTCTATTGCTGTTACCTTTGGAGTCCAAGAGGTTGGTAGAGATCTTAGTATTTTTCTTACCATGTCTCCAGTCTCATAGGTCTTTCCAAGCCCAGCTAGACCATTGGTGATGTCTGTGAATCGACTGTACATTTGAGAGATGGACTCTCCAGACTGCATTTGAAATCTCTCATATTGAGCTACCAAAATATCTATTCTTATTTCCTTTACCTTGTCAGTTCCTTCATGTGTGAGCCTCAGCTTGTCCCACATCTCTTTAGCTAACTTACAGGCTGATATCCTATTGAATTCATTCTTACTCAGCGAACAACACAGTATACTTTTAGCTTTGCTGTTTTGAGATAACTTCTTCTTGTCTTCATCTGTCCATTAGTCTTTACTGTTGGTTACCTTGAGATCTCCTTCTTCGATTATCATCCAAAGTTGGAAATCAAGTCCCTAAAGTAAGAACTCCATCATTGTCTTCCAGTAGTTGTAGTCTTCACCATCGAATAGAGGAGGTCTGTTGACGGATTGTCCTTCTGCATGACCTTGAGCTGCCATTTATCTTTGCTCTTCAGATCGTGAGATCTACTTGCTTGAAGAGACTTGGCTCTAATACCACTTGTTGCCCAGATAGCAAGGCTAGAGAGGGGGTGAATGGATTGCTAAATTTTCTTTTAGAATAATTCCTATAATTAAAACGCTTGACAGAAAACACTAAGTTCGATAGTTAGACATAGTGTTAAATAAAGACAGAGAGCAAACACACAGACAACAGGAAATTTTATCCTGGTTCGGATCTCCTATCCCAAGGAATCCTACGTCAAGTCCCCAAGTAACAACTTGGGATTTCACTAAGCAAGGGTACAGTCCCCCTTAAGGACACTTACACATCCAGCAATAGCTGGCCTTCTCTTCTCTACCTGAAGAGGAATTAGAAACACCTGAAGCAACAGGACTTCCTTCTTACAGAAGGGAATAACCACCCACTCAACATCAGGTCTTCACTTCACACCCGAAGAGGAACACTCAAGAAAATTGAGTAAGAAATGAATGGCCCCTAGACCAAGCGTATACAAACTGTTTAATCTGAGACAAAGTCTAAGAGACAAAGATTATCAAGAAAGGACTCTCTCTCAGATCTACTCAAGCTCTCAAACACTAAGCAATTTTCTGTGGAGAGCTAAGAGCTACAGAAGGTTTGAATGGACGAGCTAGCTCTTCTTTTCTTTCAGGTGACTAAGATCCTCAAGCTTTTCAAAGGTTGTTCCAGAAGTGTAAGAGTTGTTGTGCATAGAGTAATCAGTCTTCTATTTATCTTCTTTGAAATAATTAGTCCGTTGAAATATCCGTTGTCTCACATCTTCATGCACGTTGGAGTGAATGGTCCGAAGTGTGGAGAATGAAAACCTGCAGCCATTAATGCTGGGGAAAATATTCACACAGAAAGGAAGATTATCTGAATCTTTTAGCCTCCGTCAGGTTAACAGGTCCATCTTTGCAACGTGCATTTCTACCGAAAATCCTGCACATAATAAATGCTGACACATAGACAACTTATCTTTGTCTAAACTGTCAGTCAACATTAGTAGTCGTACTATATGAAAATACATTAAAAGGGAAATGTCATTCTGTCATCATATAAAGCGTGACTTTATGTGACATGAGTGAGATAAATAAAGATATATATCGTGTAGAGATTTATACCATCACAATAAATGTTAGAGAGCACAGGATACAACATGCTTTCACGGGAAGACTTGAAATCCACAGAGATTTGAAATATATTTGAATATCGTGTGGAATGAATCTTAAGAAGGTTTGAAAAGAATTTAAATAAGAATATTCAACAGCTATCTAAAATATAATCGTTACTAAAAGAGTTTATGTTTAAAGACAATCTGTGTATAGAGAGAGTCGATGTTGATATCAAATCGATGATATAATCATAAATCATGTGAGAATGTAATTCATGTTGAAACCAAGTCGATGTGAACATAATCCATGTTTGAATGTAATGAAATCGATGTTCTGTACAAAGTCGTTGTTTAACAGAAGTCGTTGTTGTACTAAAATCGATGTGCAGATGAAATCGTTGTTTGAAACGAAGTCGTTGTTCAAGTAAAGTCGTTGTTTCATATGAAGTCGATGTTCTGCCGAAGTCATTGTAGAAATGAAGTCGTTGTTTCATATGAAGTCGATGTTCTACCGAAATCGATGTAGAAACGAAGTCGTTGTTTCATATGAAGTCGATGTTCTACTGAAATTGATGTTTAAGTGAAATCGTTGTAGACATAAAGTCGTTGTTTCATATGAAGTCGATGCTCTACTGAAATCGATGTTTAAGTGAAATCATTGTAGACATGAAGTCATTGTTTCATATGAAGTCGTTGTTCTACCGAAATCGATGTTTAAGTGAAATGAAGTCGATGTAGCAACGAAAATGATGTTTGAATGAAACGAAGTCGATGTAGCAACCAAATCGATATTTAAGTAAAACGAAGTCGATGTAGCAACCAAATCGATGTTTAAGTGAAGCAAAATCATTGTAGCAACGAAATCGATGTTCTAACTATAAAGTCATTATAAGACCGAAATCATTATTTTACTTATGAAGTCGATGCTAGAATGAAATCGATGTTTTACTAAGGAAGTTGTTGTTTAAGTAAAACCGATGTAGAACCGAAATTGATGTTCTTCTAAGGAAATCGTTGTGAGCTATTATATGGAAGTCGATGTATACTTAAACAAACATATGTTATGAGCTTTACAGAACAGTGAATGTAGGCAACTTACTGATTTTATTTGAATTACTGCCTGTAGATAAACTTCATAAAAATGATATTAGAGAATAATATTCAAGATTTTGTTAATCACCAAAATATATATATAATAAATGATAAATTATATGGAGATGGACTGATCATCAATTTTCAATGCGGGGAGACGCCCATAGGGCATTCACTTGTTGATTAAGAGCTTGGTGCTCCAAGAGTGGATTTTGAACAATGCCCATGTTGGGCTGCTGCAGGGGTTGCTGGGGTTGTTCCTGGGGTTGCTATTGCTGATCCTGCTTGGGCGGCCTCCTCGCCTTCAACTCGGTGATATATTTCCTCATTTCCTCCCAATCAATGCCTCCATTATCATTCAGGTCATAAATGTAATCTTTAAAATAGAACCATGCCTCTAGAGTGTGGCCCGGTCCCCGGTGGAATGCGCAGTAGCGTGAAGTGTCAACATTGGAGGCCATTATAGCCGTTCCCTTGGCAAGGTGAGTGCATTGGCGGCCATAAGAGCATTGAAGATATTGGGGAGAGTCTCCGGCAGCAGAGGGTATTGGGCTCTTCTTGGGCCAGGGGGACGTCTAGGTTGTTGGGGGTCATAGTTGCCTGAAGGAGATACCTGATTGTATTGTGGAGGTTGTTGGGGAGGTGCTGGTTGCTGTTGTTGGTACTGGGGAGGAGGAGGTTGACGGTACTGAGGCTATAGTGTTGGACGATATTAAGGAGGTGGTGGAGGAGCTTGACGGTATTGGGGTTGCTGTTGTGGCTGCTGAGGCTATTGGGGTTGTTGGGGTGATGCCCTAAATACTGGAGGATTATTTGGCCTGAATTGGGGTTGCTACGGTTGTTGAAGCATGGGGTTGGGGTTTGGGCGGTAGGTGGAGGAGCTTGGGTTGCCCATAGCACTCACCTTCTCATGTTGTAGAACCCCTTCAGTTGTAGGACCACCAGTAGGGGGAGTACCATTATTCTTCTTGAGCGTCCTAGCCTTCGGCTCAAACATGGCCATGATAGGAGAGTCCTTCAGCTGGGTTTGAATATAACAGGCTCTCTCATATAGCTCCTCCATCGTGCTCAGCTTGTTCATAGCCAGGATGTGTCTGAACTGCGGAGTAGCATTTGCAGTAATCATCTTTACTTGCTCCGACTCAGACAATGGGTCCCTCAACCTCTTAGTCAATGCTCTCCATCTATCAGCATAATGCAGAAAATCTTCGTCAACCTTCATCTTCTCAGCCATCAGATCAGTAATGGATAGCGAGGGGCCAACCCGATCTCTATACCTCTACAGAAACTTTCTTTGCACCACTTCAAAGTCCTCAGCATCAGCTAGCTTTAAAGAATAGAACCACTCTAGGGTGAGCCCATCTAGAGATCGTCAGAACAAGAATGCAAGGGCACGATTGTCATTCTGCCAGAAAGATGATTCATACATGAATTCCTTAATGTGGACGAAAGGATTGCCACTACCACTGTAGCGGCGGTAGACTGGTAGTTCGGAGGGAGGGAGGTGGAAGACTGGCATGGAAGGGAGAGCTAGCTCAAAGGAGTCTTTGGGTGTAGACAACTTCTTTAGATCTTGCTCCAACCGACTCACCTTTGTTAGGAGGGCTTGGGTGAGTTGATCGGAGGATGGTTTAGGAGGCACCCCGGAAGGATGAGCTTGGGGTGCGCTCACCTGAACGGAGTGGTAGCAGGGAGGTGCGCTAGCGGGCGTGGAAGTGTAGGTCGGAGCCCGAGGGGGGTAAATGGGCCTTGTCGCGGAGAGGCTTGGCTGGACGAGAGAGGGCCTCCAACAGGGCTGTGGAGGCGAGAATGGATAATAGAATTGGCCAGCGAGGGGGCAGGGGAGGCTCGGACCGTCGGGTTGCGAGCGGGTTCATAGAAAACACCTGTGTTTGGGCGGAGAGATTGAATGGGTTCGGGGATAGATTTCCCCTTCAATGCAGCTTGAACCTCCTGAAGTTGAGAGGGTTGGAGGTTCTGGAGAAGGTCCACGAGTTGGGACAAATCAATAGAAGTAGGGGCATTTGCAGTGACATGCCTCGATGAAAGATGGGGAGACTGTGAGTCCACTGCATGAACTTGTGAAGTGGATGGATCAATATGAGGCTCATAGGAGAGTTGTGCAGTTGGTTCAACGGAGTCATACATCTCATTGTAGACATCCTCATGATAACCCATATCTTCATATTCGGCCATTCTGAGGGATTTGCTTGAATGAAGCAACATGGAATTTAAACACAAAAGTTGATTAACAAACAACTACTGAAACAAGTTTGAGAGAAAAAGTTAATGGCTTTTAATCACACACATGGGGGATGCTTACGTCCAATTAATTGTTTCAATATAGTTTAATGTGGATTTTATTGCATTGTTTCACTCCAAGATAGGTAAGAACCTAGAAGAGTATGATGAGAACTTCGGGTTCACTAAGTGCACTTCCTATTAATGATGGGATATGCTAGCACAGGTCTCCAGTGTGGTACAACCTGCTCGGTCCACCGTGAGGGAATCCACAGAGTACGGAGACTTACGGAGGTCCTAGTGAGGATTCTCTAGTCCAATGAGACGGAATGCCCAATGGAGAGATAGCCCACACAGAGAAAGGTGTTTGGATCCTAATGTAAGGAGGGAAGGAGATCCCTCGGCCAAAGTATGCCCTGCAAATTCAAATAATGCATGAGATGACAAAAAACCCCTACTCTCTGTGAACAAACAGAAACGCGACGAGTTTAGTCATCGCGCTTCTACCTAAATTGTGACCGTTCAGTTGGTCGCGGATCTGATAGCTTGCAGAAGCTACAAGAGCCGCGACAACTCCCTCCGATGTCTGTCACAAATTGCGACGAGGTAAATAGTCACATATCAACCAAAAACACGACGTCTGAACACGTCGCAATTCAAAAGGCAACCGAGAGTTTAATCAAAGCAGTAAATCAACAAGCATGCTATTCAACCAACCAATTGGAGCAACGTAGGAGTCAAATCAAAATGTTTTCTTTAGGTGAAGGTAAGTAAATGGGGAAGGGAGCAAGATGATGATTTTTTTTAATTAAACTTTATGGAGAGAGAGCAAAATACACTAACACATATTGGTAATGATGGGGGATCTCAAAGGAGTACCGTGTAGGGTACGAGGGAAAGGGAGATGTACCGCGTGGGGTATGAAAGGAGGGACACATATGGGTGTCGAAAAGGAGGGCACACGTGGGTACCGAAGGAATGGTAACCAAAACTAAAAAAAAATAAGTCTCACCATGATCCCCAATTCGTGAACGTATTTTTCGTTTCAAACACTCCACAAAGAAATAATTAAAAAAAGAAAATGATTTTTTATGAACGACGTATGAAAGAAGAAGAAGAAAGGGAGAAGTGCGTGTGTGCACAATGATGGAGTGTAATCACCAGGTACGCGAGGGTACCGAAGGAGTGAGTGAGAGGCGGAGAGTACTTACCTTCACCCAAAGATCGCGGGAGATGAAGTTGTGGTGGGTTGACTTCTACTCCTCCAACCGACCGGTCGGCAGAGAAGACTTTAGCTTGATGGTTACCTTGCAAAAGAGGAGAAAATAAGCAAACAAATGAAAAGAGAATTAGACTAAATGGTAAAGTATAAGATTCAAAGAAAATGTAATGGCATGAGCTTGAACACACCTTGTGGAGGTGGTGTTAAACCCCTAAAATGATGGGTGTGAAGGAAATGAAATGTGTGTGTGAATATGATGATTAGTGTGAAATGGATGAACTAATTGAAATGCAAACTAAATGAAGAACAAAAGATGAAATGAGAGGATAAAAGGAGAAATGGCGAAGTGAGCCCGCTGCAACGCCCGAATTGGAAGAAGCTGCCTCCTCCAACGCACTTGAGAGATTGAAGAAGATCCCCAAAGGAAGAAGACTTGAAATCGTACTTGAGGGAGGATGGTTTTTCTCTTTGAAGCTCGGAGTCTGACTCTTCAGTGTGGCATGGCTTCGGCATAGTGCTTGGGATCTCTCGAAAACTATAGCCTAGGGGGTCTTTTATAGAGAAAAAATCCATGAATCGCGACGGACACAGTAGTCGCCTATTGATGTGAATCGCGACCTACCAAAGCGTCGCGTTTCATAAGATCGACTTGCTCAGATTAAGTCTTTCCAAACATCGATTATAGCAAGTTTTATAATCGCGACGACATAAATCGACGCGTTTCAAACACTTCCAATACTGATTGATTATTTCCACAATTAATAAATGGAAATATTGAATTGTGACGACCAGAGCGGTCGCGTATTTGAACAAAATCAATCTTCTGAAGGGAGTTGATCTTCATATGATCGAAGGTTAGAAATATGACGGACCATGTGGACGAAATTTTAGTTAGCAAGAAAATCTTTCCAAAAATAATTTTAGAATTTACTATAATTCGAAATTAGAAACCAATAAACGTGACGACTTCTATGGACGCGATTCAAAATGTGGTAAGCGCTAGAAAAGAATGTGTGATTCACAATGGTTTAACCCATCGTGGATCAAACATCCTAAAACGCGACCATTGTGTCCGTCGCGGATCAGTTATGCTCAACATACCACTTCAAACCCTAGAAAAATTCTTAAAAATCCTAGAAAAATCTAACAAAATAGGAAAATTACTCAAGAGGTTAATTGAAGAGAACCACTTTGAGGCATTGTAGTATAACATGAAATATACTCGATACATTGTCAAAATGGCATGTCTATAGGAGTGTAGACTGCGACTCTCACAAAGTCAGAGTCTACTACGACTCATGAAGCAGGAAGTGTGTACTGCGAGTTTTGAAAAGTCGAAGGCGACACTTCGACTCCTCCAGAGTTAGAGTCTATGAAGTCGGAGTTCATGTTAATTTAAATATATATATATATGTATATTAATTAAATAAAACTTTTTTAATTGTCATTTAAAGAGGAATTTATTTCAATAATGGTTCACTCATTTAATCTCAGTCATTCATCTTCTCATCAATGGTCCGTTACTTATTCCCATTTCTATATTAGGACTCTTTCCTCCTTTTCCCAAACCACCCGTTTGAACTCTCTCTCCGACTCCCCTGTCGTCTTCTTCCTCTTCCCGCACGTGGTGTTCACCCCCACCAGAACCGTCTTCGGAGCATCTACAGGATCTTTCATTCTCTCTGAAGAAAGTAGGTTTCTTGACTTCTAAACACCATTTCTATAACTCCTTTGACATTCCTCTCAGTCTTCTCTATCATTCTTGTCTAGATGGCCTCTTCTAGGGCTCCGGAAGGAACCATGTTCACACCTGAACAGTTCCAACACCTCTCTTCTGCTAAAGCCTCCATTTGCCCAAGGAAAATAGTATATTTCAGTCAACTTCATGGTAGGCTAGTATGGGTAGAAGAAACCTTAGCAGTTTTCAGATGGTCGGGACTGTGTCAGATTGCAGAGCCAACCTTCGAAGGTGCTCTTAAGGCATTCTATGTATCCCTCCAAGTTACTCCTAAAGGATCAGTTACAGGGATAGTGAAGGGCACTACTATCACAGTTTCGGAAGAACTATTGGTTGAAATATTAGATTGCCCTAATTCTGGCCACAAAATTAGTGAAGCAGTACCCATGGAGAAGCGAAGATTGGGTGTTATTGGGAGTCTAGGGTCTGTTAGCAAGAAAGAACTCCTAGTAAATGAGTTGTCTGTAGAGAAAAGACTGATCCATGCCATAATCACAAATATCATCACACCCAGGGCTGGTACTCACTCCTCTATGACTGCCAGAGATGGAAGTTTGTTATTTTGGGCTATTTAGAGACATAGGGTCAACCTGCCCTCTATCATATTAGAGAGGATGGCAGGATCCAGAAATTTGCAGGAGTCCCTCCCATATGGACCTCTGCTGACCCTTATCTTCAAGAAGTTTTCAGTAGATTTAAGTGGTGAGATTTCAATGGCAGCCAAGGAAAAGATAGGTTTATCTACTTTGAGGAGAAGCCACTACAGTCTGGAGAGCAAGGCACAAAACTTTTGGGCCAAGGACTCTGTGCCATAGTGCACTCATGAAATATTTCCTGATGAGGCACAGAGTTCCTCATCTATTCCTGAAGTCCAGCCTCCATAGATTGGCACTGAGGAAGAAAGAGAAGAAGCTCCTATAGAACAACAACAACAAGAGCAAGTGTAAGAATCCCAGCTACAACAAGAGCAGGCTTCTGTCCCATCTCCTGAGCATGAAGTCCTAGAAGACACAATCAGTCACGTGCTCAGAGATTTAAGGGGCAAGGGAGTAGCACAAGAAGAAGAAGTGCCTAGAACTACTCCATTTGAGCCAATATTTGAAGAAGAAGAGCATCATGTCTCCCCTCCACAAATGGAGACCCGGCCAAGGACTCAAGGGGAGACCAGCAGTAGTACAAATTTGTTGATGGATCTGTTGATGAAACAACAAGAGAGTATGTCAATTCTACAAATGCAAGTCTAACAAGTGGATGTTAAGTTTGGTCTTTTGGCTGAGGAGGTCCAGCAGATGAAGGACCTTCTACTACAGTTGGTGTGCCAATAGGGCACAGGAAAGTCTTCTGCTCCACCCACTACACATCAAGAGGAACAGCAGCAGTACCCAGAGCAAGAGCAGCAGCCAAACGAACAGCAACAATAAAAGAGCAGCAGCAAAAGCAGTCTGAGGAAGTGTCTGCACAAAGAGAAGTGTCTGCAGTTGAGCTAGAGCAACAGCAGAAGCAACCCCCTCAGGAGAAGGAGTCAGGTTCTAAGCAGCCTCTAGAGTTTGATGATATGGAGGTAGATGCCAGGACCAAGCTCAAAACTTTTAGGAGAAAGGTTCGGAGGAAACTCCTTAAAAATGGTCACCCAGTCTTTCCTTCTAGATCGTTAACCATCTCCTCCATTCCATCTGATCCTCCTCCTCCTACTGCTACTACTGCTCCTACCCCTTCTGTGTCTGAACAACCTCCTCCACCTCCCTCTCATCCTACTACCCCTATTGGTCCTATACCTCCAGCTCCCACTGCTAAACAACAACAACAACCTCCTCCTTCTACCTCATCTAATCCTCCTCCCTCTACATCTCATCCAGAGAGTCAGCCTCTCACCTTCAACAATATCATTTTTTCAATTTATTCTTTGAAGTACAATTTCCAACCTTCCAAGGCAAACATACCCATTCTTCACACTTTAGCTCCTCATTTCTTTTCTTCTTTCCTACATCTTCTACACCCTCTTCTGCCCTTGCGGAGATTGTAGCTAGTGTGGTACTTTCATCCAAAGGTGGGCACCAATTGAAAGACAATCTTGCCAAACTACTTCCCCCATTCTGGTATGCCTTTATATACCATTCTGAACACCATATGAATCTGTTCAAGAAATTTTTGTCTATCAAAGCTTTCCTTGAAGTCCCTAAAATGCCAGGTTATATCTTTAAGGATTGGCTTTCTTCTTTACTACAAACCTCTCAAGTATTGTTGGCTGATATCAATCTCATCACCCAGAAAAACCCCAGTCTATCTTCCAAAGATTTTCTCAAACTCTATCCTGGTGAAGCCACTAAATACCAACAAACTCAGGCTAGAAACCAATTTATGGATATTTCTCTACACCTGAATCTTAGATTTTTTTGATCTTTTTGGCAACCTCCTTAGAGAGCTGCAGACCAAGTACTCTAGGATGAAGCAGTTTAATGAAGCAAGATTCCGGATGGGCTTGCCTGATGTCAATAAAGGTCAATGGGAATCTATTATCCGTGGGCAAAGAGAGATAACACCTTCAATGATGGTTGGATTGCCCTCTGGACTACATCCAAGTCTGATAGGGACCATATCTACTAGGAAGAATTTTTCCCAAGTAGTTTTTAACAGACACATCAGAATAGCTGCAAGGTTTAGAATCAAGTACAATATGAGTATGTCATTCCATAGGTTTGCTCTCATGCAAGCTCCACAAAACTCTCAACATATGTTAGATTTTCAGAATTCTTTTGCTGAATATGAGATATTTACAGAAGATCAGTGGGCTGCAGCATACCCTGAAGATCACTATGATTGCTTAAAACTCAAATTGTCTATTCCTGAGTATCTCTGCAAAGGTTATGAATAGCTTTGAAAATCCATTGCACATAAATGGAAGCAGAGGTACCTAGTATACTATCAAGCTAAGGAAGCTACAATCAATCAAGGCCTACATTGGAATATTACAATTCATGAGTTCCTCCATCTGGCAACCAGCAAGAAGTTTGTCCCTCTGAAGACTCTTTTGCGCCCTAACAATTACCATAGGAGGGTTAGCTGGTTCCATCGTAGACATGTCAAGTCTTATAGGAAAATCCCCTCCATAGGACCTTCCTACAAGATAGATTCTGCTAAGTTTGACAACTTCTTTCCTGATAATAAGAAGAAGCTTTGGGCTCTTCTTAAACCTTTTCTTGCCAAGATCCCTCCTTCTCTCTATCTACCAAGCTCCCTATCCACTTCTTAGATGTAACTTGTAATTGAACATTCAATATATATACGCAGTTCTGCTCTACATTTATGTGTATCTCTCTCTCTCTCCTTGTATCTTATCCTTTTTGTTAATGCCACAAAGGGGGAGAAAGAAAGTAAGAAACAAATAGAACAATACATAGGATCACAGGACATAGTTTTGCTAGTTTTGCAAAATCAAATTTATTTTTCACTGTCTAATCAAAAGTTTTTGCCATTAACAAAAAGGGGGAAATTGTTGAGCAACTATCCCTTAAGAAAATTGTTTAAAACTTTAAACTATTTTAACATGGTGATTTTGCCATGACAAAACCTTTTAAAGACTTTCTACAAACAAATCTACTGGAATATATCACAAAGAGCAAAACTTGTATAATACTGTATCAACACTATCTTGAAAATTCTTAAGTCCAAAGAGTACGCTATGTATCATACTAACTCCGACTGTAGACTCCGACCCAAGAAAAATCGAAGTGTTGAACCATCTTTGAACTGGACTCCAACTCCTTAGAAGTCGAAGTCTTGACTCCGACTCTCTAGAAGTCGAAGTAAGGTATCGATTGATGAACACTTCAGAGAAGTCGAAGTCCTCACTACGACTCTTGAAAAGTCGAAGTCTCTGTATTGTATTCCAACTCCATGGATGTCGAAGTATTCACTCCGACTCCTTCAGAAGTCAAAATATGACCGATTGATGCTTATCACTCTGACTTTCAAGAAGTCGAATTCTATGATCAGTCTCACTGCGACTTCTGTAGAGTCGAAGTTCAGTTTGTATCTCTTGTTTCTGACTCCGACTCCAATAGAGTCGAAGTACATGTCTTTCTGACTCCGACTTCCCTAACAATCTCTGTACTGAACATTTTCAGTATAAAATTATTATTTCATAAGATCCATGAAATCTTGTTTGAATGATTATTAAATGTATTTGTTATCCCTATGAGATCTTTTATAGAATACTTATATATCCTACAGAATGATACTTTGTCATGTTATTATCTTTAAAATATTCTGACAGGTAGGATATATTATATTCATAATGACCACAAAAAAATTATATTTGAAAAGATCTGAAATATTTATACAAATTGATCTCTCTTTTTTTTTGTCAGAAGTTTAGTTCTTCTTTAGTCAACAGTTGTCTTGCAGTAAATGCTATCAGCCGCATGGGGTATCTGACAGAGGCTCACCTACCACTGTCAAAACCTCACCTTACTTTCTGATACAACTGTCTAACTACCTTTTATTGCACTGAACATCTGTCTATCCGAGATTTTTATACTTTACATGTATTTTTGACTCACCTACCTCAGAAAGTATGGAGGTATCTTTTCTTTTATCTTGTCCTTTGTTGCAAAATATTTATTAGGCATGTTTCCAGCATGGAGTTTCACAAAACATTAAATGAAGACTGCCTTCCAAACTGTGAAACTACAAACATGGTCTGAAATTGTTGGAAAGCTAAAAAGCTGAAGGAATGTTGGATAACAAAATCTCAACAGCATCTACATCCAAAGGATCAAAGGTCACTCTTCAAATGGCTAGATCTCTAACAGATAGTTTCAAATAGAAACATCTTCTGAAGCATATATAGAAGTCGAAGTTTGAACAAGAAAAAACACTTGGACAGTGAGACCAATCAGCAACACAACTCCAATCTGCTCCACAAGTTAGAGTCTCCAAAAAGGCCTTCTACTGAAGTGAAAGAAAGAGAGCTTCTCCCTCAACATGAAAACTTCATGCTCTCAAGTTCATAGAAGTCTTTTTCTATTGGGTGGCATTTGTAATCATAGATCTTCTCTTCAGTCCACCCTAGTTAAATTCAGAAAGAGTAGAGCTGAAATTTCCATTTGTAATCCTTTCTGAATTCTTTGTGTTTGCTCAACCTTGTGAGCAGGTACACTAGTCTTTTATTTCTGTCTGTGCAACTCGCAGGAGGTTTGTTTCCTGTTGTGCCCCTCTTGTGAAGGGAAGACCTTTTGAAGGTAGTGTTTGTACCCCTGTTAAGGGAAGACTTGCTTGGGAGCAAGTGGACTTGTAATACCTCTCAAGGGTGAGAGAAGGCCAAGTATTCTTGGTAGTTAGTGAAATCTCAAGTGGTTTGCTCGAGGACTGGACGTAGGACTTCCATGTGGAAAGGGTCAAACCAGGATAAAATTTCTTGTACATTTGTGTGATTATTTCCGTCAACTTACACTTGTTTCACACACTACACTAAACACTAACAATTTTATTTAGTGTTGTCTAATTTCAGATAAAACTTTTAAGCATAATAAGTCCTATCCACCCCCCTCTAGGACATTATTAGTTCCATCTCAATCCAACAGCCACGTCCTCTACCACGATTGTGACTTGAGTTGTTTATAGAGCGGCGTCAATACGTCAGCATCACAGGCTTGTCTTCAGCTTCTGCGGTAGTACCCCTTGGAGAGATTTGCAACTCTTAACGTAGAGGTATGAATACCATATTGCAAGAGAAGGTGTTGAACATCTCCTCCAACTTTTCAACAGTGATTTCTTCATTTTCATAGAAGATTTCTAGTTCTTCTGGGAGGTGAAGCTCCCCTTTTTCTAGTGCTTGCTGCTGTATTTGGCAAATCCAATTCTTGAGTCGGGTTCTCCACTCTAGCTCCTCTCATAGGAAGCATTCATCGAGCCTAACCCTTCTGGAAGGTATGGAAGGCACATATTCTTCCTGCTCATCGATCAACTTTTGAAGTTTCTGAAGAGAAGTTAATTCTTCAAAGACTTCTACAGCAGCAGCGTGCTCAATTTGTTTTTTTATCTTTCTTTTCTCATTCTTCTCTTTATTTTTCATTTGTAATACTTCAGTTGGACTCATTACTTTTTGCTTAGGAAGTGGCTTGGTGACACTTTTTTTACTAGAGTCACCTCTTGACATGAACTTCTTGAATAGTTTGGAGCCAGTTGACATTCGAGGGCCCACAGTGACCCAACCGGCCTCTGAGGCTTGTGTCTTAAAGGTTGCATTGATTGCTTCTTCAACAATTTCAAGTGGCAGTCAGTAGAACTCGTCCACAAACCCCTCTGCTTGTTGCGAGGTTGGCTTCACTGCAACTTCCTTTTTCATTTGATTCCTATCTTGCAAAATGTCAAGCTTGTGCTACTTCATCTTAGCCTTGCCTTTGCTTTGTTTGATGCCAAGTTGAGATTAACGATGTCTATCTTCATTTTAGTTGCTTGATTGGTGAACTGGGTTCACCTCATTTTGATTGAATATTTATTGTGACGCCTTACCGAGGTGTCTTTGAACCAGAGAATGTCCATACTAATTAATTTCCCCATCTCGGATGAGCATTTCAATCTAGTCTTGGACTTCTGGACAGTCTTTGGTAGGGTGTATAATTCTAGCATGATATTCACAATAGAATACATGATTCTTTTCTCTTTTAGTGATGTAGGGTGACGGTGAGTGCACCGACATCCGTCCTTCCTTCATGAGAGCATCGAATATTTGCTTGGTATTCTCTTCAGGGAAAGAGTGCTGGTGAGTGGGATGCCAACCCGAATACCATCGCCTGGATAAGCCTTGACTTGAATTTGACCCATCCATCCCTAATTCGGGGAAATCGGAGGCTAGAGGTGTGTGGATAACATTTACCGAATGAGACATAAAATTGATCGACTCATTCGGTGGGTATCGATCATGGGGTTGTGGAGGGTTGACTAG
Source organism: Colocasia esculenta (assembly GCA_014218235.1). NCBI lineage: Eukaryota > Viridiplantae > Streptophyta > Magnoliopsida > Alismatales > Araceae > Colocasia > Colocasia esculenta. The sequence continues at coordinate 51,818,232 of CM024753.1, read as the reverse complement.
AGAGTCACCCAAATCAATTTCCCCTTGCCTGATCAAAGCTTCTACATCATCTTTGAAGATAGTACAATCTTCGATGACATGATTTGATGTTTGATGATATGAGCAATAGTCGGATAATGCGTCTGGCGGAGCAGAGAAATCCAACAATCCAACCCGTAAGCATTGCCAAAAAAGTGTTAACATTTCATGCCAAGGGAAAGAATATAACTTCTCCATCTCGACAAAGCTTGGAAACCCTTCAGATAACCATCCCACTGATTCCAGATATGGTGACATCAAAGGCAATTCCTGGGCCGCTTGCGTATGCATAGGAGTAGTTTGTGGAACATAGACTTCAAGAGGGGAAGTGTCCTGGGTTGAGTCTCTGTATGGACAGAGTCTCCCCATAGAAGTGTGCACATATGAACATATAATGTGAACATATGAGTATGCCTTGAGCAGAGTCCCTGCTTGTTCCAATATGGCCTGGGTGAAAAGGACTTGTGAAAATTGACGAAGTTCAAACCAAACTTCCAGTTTGAACTCGATGTTCAAATACACATTCACAAAATTAGTTTAGTTTCAAACCATTGGAACTCAGATTTGGAGGTTCAAAATTAGAAATACTAATCCGATCAGCCTTCGGTATGTTCCAACTAGGCTGGGGTGAGGAGAATGACTTGTGAAAACTAACGGATTTCAAATCGGACTTCCAGTTTGAGCTCGAAGCTCAAATACATAGTCACCAAATTAGTTTAGTTTCAAACCATCGAAACTCAGATTTTGGGGTCTAAAATTAGAAATACTAATCTGATCGGCCTTCAATTTGTTCCAACAAAGCCAGGGAGATGAGAATAACTCGTGGAAATTGACGGACTTTAAATTGGACTTTCAATTTGAGCTCGACGCTCAAATACACAATCACCAAATTTTGTTTAATTTCAAACCATCGAAACTCGGGTTTGAGGGTCCAAAATTAGAAATATTAATCCGATCAGGCTCTAGTTTATTCCAACACGGCCAGAACGATGAGAATGACTTCTGAAAATTGACAGATTTCAAATAAGACTACCAATTTAAACTCGATGCTCAAAATTTAAAATACTAATCCGATCGGCCCTCAATTTATTCCAACAAGGCAAGGGGATGAGAATGACTTGTCAAAACTGACGGAGTTCAAATCTGACATCAAGTTTCAGCTCGACGCTCAAACACACAATCACCAAAATAGTTTAGTTTAAAACCATCAGAACTCAGGTTTGGGGATAAAAAAATTAGAAATATTAATCTGATCAGCCTTCGGTTTGTTCCAATAGGGCTAGGGCGAAGAGAATAACTTGTGAAAACTGACAGAGTTCAAATTGGACTTCAGTTTGAGCACGATGCCCAAATACTTCAAATTAGCTTAGTTTCAAACAATTGGAACTCGAGTTTAGGGGTCCAAAATTAAAAATGCTTATCCGATCAGCCTCCGATTTGTTCCAACATAGCTCGGGTGATGACCATGACTTGTTGAAATTGACGGACTTTAAATTGGACTTCCAATTTGATCTCGACGCTCAAATACACAATCACCAAATTTTTTTAGTTTCAAACCATCGAACTCGGGTTTAAGGGTCCAAAATTAGAAATACTAATCCAATCAGGCTCAAGTTTATTCCAACATGGCCGAACGATGAGAATGACTTCTAGAACCTGAAAGATTTCAAATCGGACTACCAATTTGAACTCGATGCTCTAATACATGATCACCAAATTAGTTTAGTTTCAAACAATCGAAACTCGTGTTTGGGGGTCAAAATTAGAAATACTAATCTGATTGGCCTTGAGTTTGTTGCAATATGGCTGGGGCAATGAGAATGACTTATGAAAATTGACGAAGTTTAAATCGGACTTCCTATTTGAGCTCGATGCTCAAATACACATTCACTAAATTAGTTTAGCTTTAAACCTTCGAAACTAGGGTTTGGGGGTCTAAAATTAGAAATACTAATCCGATCAACCTTTGATTTATTCCAACAAGGTCAAGGCGATGAGAATGACTAGTGAAAACTGAAGGATTTCATATCGGTGTTCCTCTTTGAGCTCAATGCTCAAATACACATTCACCAAATTAGTTTAGTTTGAAACCATTGGAACTCAGGTTTGGGGGTCCAAAATTAGAAAGACTAAACTGATAGGCCTTCAGTTTGTATAAGGCAAGGGCAATAAAAATGACTTGTGGAAACTGATGGAGTTTAAATCAGACTTCCAGTTTGAGTTCGACGCTCAAATACACATTCAACAAATTAGTTTAGTTTTAAACCATCCGTACTCGAGTTTAGGGGTCTAACATTAAAATTACTAATCCAGTTGGCCTTGGGTTTGTTCCAACAAGGCCAAGGCGATGAGACGGACTTGTGACTGACGGAGTTTAAATAAGACTTTCAGTTTGAGCTCGATGCTAAAATATACAATCACCAAAAGAGTTTAGTTTAAAACCATCGGAACTCAGATTTGGGGATCTAAAATTAGAAATACTGATCCGATTCGCTTCTGGTTTGCTCCAATACGGTCGAGGTGATGAGAATGACTTGTGAAAACTGACGAAGTTCAAATCAGACTTCTAGTTTGAACTCGATGCTCAAATACACAATCACCAAATTAGTTTAGTTTCAAAGCATCAGAACTCGGGTTTCGGGGTCCAAAATTAGAAATACTAATCTAATCAGCCTCCGGTTTGTTCCAACATGGCCAGAACGATGAAAATGACTTGTGAGAACTGACGGAGTTCAAATAGGACTTCTAGTTTAAGCCCGACGCTCAAATACATATTCACCAAATTAGTTTAGTTTTTAACCCATCGAAAGTCGGGTTCGGGGGTCCAAAATTGAAAATACCAATTGGATCGGCCTTTGATTTTTTCCAACAAGGCCAAGGCGATAAGAATGACTTGTGAAAACTAATGAAGTTCAAATCGGACTTTGAGTTTGAGCTCGACGTCAAATATATAATCACCAAATAAGTTTAGTATAAAGCCATCAGAATTCAGGTTTGGGATTCCAAATTAGAAATACTAATCTAATCAGCCTCCGGTTTATCCCTATACAGCCGAGGAGATGAAAATGACTTATGGAAACTGAAGAAGTTCAAATCAGACTTCTAGTTTGAGCTCGAGGCTCAAACACACAATCATAAAATTAGTTTAGTTTTAAACCATTGAAACTCGGGTTTGGAGGTCTAAAATTAGAAACACTAATATGATCGGCCTTAGGTTTGTTCCAATATGGCCAAGGCGATAAGAATGATTTGTAAAAACTGTCAGAGTTTAAACTAGACGTCCAGTTTGAGCTCGACAATCAAATACACATTCACCAAATCAGTTTAGCCTCAAACCATCAGAACTCAGATTTAGGGGTCCTAAATTAGAAATACTAATTCGATCGGCCTCCAATTTGTTCCAACAAGGCCGGGGTGACTAGAATGGCTTGTGGAAACAGATGGAGTTCATATCACACTTCTAGTTTGAGCTCAATGCTCAAATACATATTCACCCAATTAGGTTTGTCTTAAACCATCAGAACTCGGGTTTGGAGATCCAAAGTTAGAAATACTAATACTATCGGCCTTCGATTTGTTCCAATAAAGCTAGGACAATGAAAATGACTTGTGGAAACTGACAGAGTTCAAATCGGACTTCCAGTTTGAGCTCAACGCTCAAATACACATGCACCAAATTAGTTTGGTTTCAAACTATCGGAACTCAGATTTTGGGGTACAAAATTCGAAATACTAATCCGATCGGCTTTCGATTTGTTGCCATAAGGCCTGGGCGATGAGAATGAGTTGTAGAAATTGACAAAGTTCAAATCGAACATTCAGTTTGGCCTCGACGCTGAAATATACAATCACCAAAATAGTTTAGTGCAAAACCATCAGAATTCTGGTTCGGGGATCCAAAATTAGAAATACTAATCCGATTGGCCTCCAGTTTATTCCAATACGGCCGAGGTGATGAGAATGACTTGTGGAAACTAACAGAGTTCAAATCGGACTTTTAGTTTGAGCTCTATGCTCAAATACACAATCACCTAATTAGTTTAGTTTCAAACCATCGAAACCTGAGTTACGGGGTACAAAATTAGAAACACTAATCTGATCGCCTTCTGTTTGTTCCAATATGGCTGGGGTGATGAGAATGACTTGTGAAAATTGATGGAGTTCAAATCGGACTTCTAGTTTGAGCTCGACACACAAATACACATTCACAAAATTAGTAGCTTCAAACCATCAAAACTCGGGTTTGGGGTCCATAATTAGAAATACTAATCTGATTGGCCTCTAGTTTATTCAAACAAGGCCAAAGCGAAGAGAATGACTTTTGGAAATAAACGGAGTTTATATCGCACTTCCAGTTTGAGCTTGACGCTCAAATACACATTCACCAAATTAGTTTTGTTTCAAACCATCGAAACTCAAGTTTGGGGGTTCAAAATTAGAAATACTGATGCCATCAGCCGTCGATTTGTTCCAGTATGGCCGGAACAATGAGAATGACTTTTGGAAACTGACGAAATTCAAATCGAACTTGCAGTTTGAGCTCAATGTTCAAATACACAATCACCAAATTAGTTTAGTTTCAAACCATTGAAACTCGAATTTTGGAGGTCCAAAATTAGAATTACTAATATGATTGACCTTTAGTTTATTCCAATATGGCCGGGGCGATGAGAATGACTTAGGAAAACTGGTGGAGTTGAAACCGGACTTCCAGTTTGAGCTCGACGCTCAAATACACATTCATCAAATTAGTTTAGTTTCAAACTATCAGAGCTCGAATTTTGGAGTCCAAAATTAGAAATACTATTCCAATCGGTCTCTGATTTGTTCAAAATATGACCGAGGCAATGAGAATGAATTGTGAAAACTGACGGAGTTCAAATCGAACTTCTCATTTGAGCACGAGGCACAAATACACGATTACCAAATTAGTTTAGTTTTAAACCATCGGAACTCAGGTTTAGGGGTCCAAAATTAGAAATACTAATTCGATCGTTGTTCATTTGTTCCAACATGGCCAAGGAGATTATAATGACATGGAAATTGATGGAGTTCAAATGAACTTCCAATTTGAGCTTGAGACTCAAATACGCAATCACCAAATTAGTTTAGTTTCAAACCAATGAAACTCGGGTTTAGGGGTCTAAAATTAGAAATACTAATCCAATCGGCCTTCGGTTTGTTCCAACAAGGCTTGGGCTATGAGAATGACTTGTGGAAATGGACGGTGTTCAAATCAGACTTCCAGTTTGAGATCGAGGCTCGAATACACAATCACCAAATTAGTTTAATTTCAAACCATCGAAACTCAAGTTTCGAGGTTCAAATTTAGAAATATTAATCTGATCGGCCTTCAATTTGTTCCAACAAAGCTAGGGCGATGAGAGTGACTTATGGAAATTAATGAAGTTCAAATAAGATTTCCAATGTGAGCTCGACTCCCAAATACACAATCACAAAAATAGTTTAGTTTAAAACCAATGGAACTGAGGTTTGGGGATGTAAAATTAGAAATACTAATTTGATCGGCCTCCGGTTAGTTCCAACTAGGCTAGGGCAATGAGAATGACTTGTGGAAGTTGACGGACATCATATTGGACTTACAGTTTGAGCTCGATGCTAAAAACACAATCACCAAAATAGTTAGTTTAAAACCATTAGAAGTCAAGTTTGTGGATCCAAAATTAGAAATACTAATCAGATCGGCCTTCGGTATGTTCTAACTAGGCCCGAGCGATGAGACTGACCTGTGGAAACTGACAGAGTTCAAATCGGACTTTCAATTTGAGCTCGAGGATCAAATACACAATCACCAAATTAGTTTAGTTTCAAACCATCGAAACTCGAGTTTGGGGATCCAAAATTAGAAATACTAATCCGATCGGACTTCAGCTTGTTCCAATAAGTCCTGGTGATAAGATCAACTTATTGAAATTGACGGAGTTAAAATCAGACTTCTAGTTTGAGCTCGACTCCCAAATACACAATCATCAAAATAGTTTAGTTTAAAACCATCATAACTCAAGTTTGGGGATCTAAAATTAGAAATATTAATCCGATCGACATCTGGTTAGTTCCAACTAGGCCAAGGCAATGAGAATGACTTGTGGAAACTAACGCACTTCTTATTGGACTTCCAGTTTATGCGCGACGCTCAAATAGACATTCACCAAATTAGTTTAGTTTCAAACCATAGGAACTCAGATTTTGGGGTCTAAAATTAGAAATACTAATATGATCGGCACCCGATTTATTCCAATAAGGCCAAGGCGATAAAAAAGACTTATGAAAACTAACAGAGTTCAAATTAGACTTCCAGTTTGAGTCGAGGCTTAAATACACAATCACCAAAATAGTTTAGTTTAAAACCATCGGAACTCAAGTTTAGGGATCGAAAATTAGAAACACTAAGTCGATCAGCCTCCGGTTTGTTCAAACACAGTCGGGGCGATGAGAATGACTTGAGAAAACTGACGGATTTCATATTGGACTTCCAGTTTGAGCTGGACGTTCAAATACGCATTCACTAAATTAGTTTAGTTTCAAATTCTCGGAACTCGAGCTTTGAGGTCCAAAATTAAAAATACCAATCTGATCGGCCCTCGATTTATTCCAACAAGGCCAGGGTGATGAAATGACTTGTGAAAACTGAAGGATTTCAAATCGGATTGCAGTTTGAGCTCGATGCTCAAACACACAATCACCAAAATTGTTTAGTTTAAAACCATAGGAACTCAGGTTTGGGGATCGAAAATTAGAAATACTAATGTCATTGGCCTTCGGATTATTCTGCTAAGGCTATGGCGAAGAGAATGACTTGTGGAAACTGTCGTAGTTCAAATCGAAGTTCCAGTTTAAGCTCGATGGTCAAATACACATTTACCAAATTAGGTTAGTTTGAAACAATCGGAACTCGAGTTTGGGAGTCAAAAATTAGAAATACTAATCTGATCAACCTTCGATTTGTTTAAACACGATCGGGATGATGAGAATCACATGTTGAAATTGACGGGCTTTAAATCGGACTTCCAGTTTGAGCTCGATGATAAAATACACCACCATCAAATTTGAAAAGTTTCAAACAATTAGAACTTGGGTTTGGCGGTCCAAAATTAGATATACAAATCTAATCGGCCTCTAGTTTGTTCCAGCACGGCCGCAACGATGAAAATGACTTATGGAAACTGACGGATTTCAAGTCGGACTTCCAGTTTGAACTCGACGCTCAAATACACAATCACCAAATTAGTTTAGTTTCAAACCATCAGATCTCAGATTTGGCGGTCCAAAATTAGAAATACTAATCTGATTGGCTTTCAATTTGTTCCAATATGGCCAAGGCGAAAAGAAAGACTTGTGAAAATTGACAGAGATCAAACCAGGCTTCTAGTTTCGGCTTAATGCTCAAATATGCATTCACAAAATTAGTTTTGTTTCCAACTTTCAGAGCTTGGATTTGGGAGTCGAAAATTAGAAATACTAATCCTATCAACCTATGGTTTGTTCAAACAAGGCCGAGGCGATGAGAATGACTTGTAGAAACTGACGGAGTTCATATCGGACTTCTAGTTTGATCTCGACGCTCAAATACACAATCACCAAATTAGTTTAGTTTCAAACCATCGGAACTCAGGTTTGAGGATCCAAATTTAGAAATACTAATACTATCGGGTTTGTTCCAATAAGGCCAGGGCAATGAGAATGACTTGTGGAAACTAACGGAGTTCAAATCGGACATCCAATTTGAGCTCGACGCTCAAATACACATTCACCAAATTAGTTTGGTTTCAAACCATCGGAACTCAGATTTTGGGGTACAAAATTCGAAATACTAATCCGATCGACCTTCGATTTGTTGCCATAAGGCCTGGGCGATGAGAATGAGTTGTAGAAACTGACAGAGTTCAAATCGGACATTCAGTTTGACCTCGACGCTCAAATATACAATCACCAAAATAGTTTAGTGCAAAACCATCAGAATTCTGGTTTGGAGATCCAAAATTAGATATACTAATCTGATTGGCCTCTAGTTTATTCCAATACGGCCGAGGTGATGAGAATGACTTGTGGAAACTAATAGAGTTTAAATCGGACTTCTAGTTTGAGCTCGAGGCACAAATACACAATCACCTAGTTAGTTTAGTTTCAAACCATTGAAACCCGAGTTAGGGGGTACAAAATTAGAAACACTAATCTGATCAACCTTCTATTTGTTCCAATATGACTGGGGTGATTAGAATGACTTGTGGAAATTGATAGAGTTCAAATCGAATTTCCAATTTGAGCTCGACGCTCAAATACGCAATCACCAAATTAGTTTAGTTTCAAACCATCGAAACTTGGGTTTGGGGGTCCAAAATTAGAAATACTTATCCAATCAGCCTTCGGCTTGTTCCAACAAGGCCTGGGCTATGAGAATGACTTGTAGAAACAGGCGGAGTTCAAATCGAACTTCTAGTTTAAGATCGAGGCTCGAATACACAATCACCAAATTAGTTTAATTTCAAACCATCGAAAATCAGGTTTGGGGGTTCAAATTTAGAAATATTAATCCGATCAGCCTTCAGTTTGTTCCAACAAGACTAAGGCGATGAGAGTGACTTGTGGAAATTAATGGAGTTCAAATCAGACTTCCAATGTGAGCTCGACTCCCAAATACACAATCACAAAAATAGTTAGTTTAAAGACAATGGAATTCAGGTTTGGGGATCCAAAATTAGAAATACTAATTTGCTCGGCCTCCGGTTAGTTCCAACTAAGCTAGGGCAATGAGAATGACTTGTGGAAGCTGACAGACATCATATTGGACTTACAGTTTGAGCTCAACGCTAAAAACACAATCACCAAATAGTTAGTTTAAAACTATTAGAACTCAAGTTTGTGGATCCAAAATTAGAAATACTAATCAGATCGGCCTTCGGTATGTTCCAACCAGGCTGGGGCGATGAGAATGACTTGTGGAAATTGACAGAGTTTAAATCAGACTTTCAATTTGAGCTCGAGGCTCAAATACACAATCACTAAATTAGTTTAGTTTCAAACCATCGAAACTCGAGTTTGGGGGTCCAAAATTAGAAATACTAATCCAATCAGACTTTGGTTTGTTCCAATAAGTCCTAGTTATAAGAATGACTTGTGGAAATTGACGGAGTTCAAATCAGACATCTAGGTTGAGCTCGACTCCCAAATACACAATCATAATAGTTTAGTTTAAAACCATCAGAACTTAAGTTTGGGGATCTAAAATTAGAAATACTAATCCGATGGGCATCTGGTTAGTTCCAACTAGGCCAGGGCAATGAGAATGACTTGTGAAAACTAACGGACTTCATATCGGACTTCCAGTTTGTGCTCGATGCTCAAATAGACATTCACTAAATTAGTTTAGTTTCAAACCATCGGAACTCGAATTTTGGGGTCCAAAATTAGAAATACTAATCTGATCGGCACTCGGTTTATTCCAATAAGGCCAAGGCGATAAAAAGGACTTGTAAAAACTAACAGAGTTCAAATCGGACTTCCAGTTTATGTCGGGACTTAAATACACAATCACCAAAATAGTTTAGTTTAAAACCATCGGAATTCAAGTTTAGGGATCGAAAATTAGAAACACTAAGTCGATCAGCCTCCGGTTTGTTCCAACACGGCCGGGGCGAAGAGAATGACTTGTGGAAACTGACAGATTTCATATTGGACTTCCAGTTTGAGCTGGACGTTCAAATACACACTCACTAAATTAGTTTAGTTTCAAATCCTCGAAACTCGAGCTTTGAGGTCCAAAATTAAAAATACCAATCTAATCGGCCCTTGGTTTATTCCAACAAGACTAGGGCGATGAGAATGACTTGTGAAAACTGACGCAGTTCAAATCGGATTACAGATTGAGCTCGACGCTCAAACACACAATCACCAAAATTGTTTAGTTTAAAACCATAGGAACTGAGGTTTGGGGATCGAAAATTAGAAATACTAATGTCATTGGCCTTCGATTTGTTCCGATAAGGCTATGGCGAAGAGAATAACTTGTGAAAACTGTCGGAGTTCAAATCGGAGTTCCAGTTTATGCTCGATAGTCAAATACACATTTACCAAATTAGGTTAGTTTGAAACAATCAAAACTCAAGTTTGGGGGTAAACTAAAAATACTAATCCGATCAACCTCTGATTTGTTCAAACACGATCGAGGCGATGAGAATCACATGTTGAAATTGACGAGTTTTAAATCAGACTTCCAGTTTGAGCTCGATGATCAAATAAACCATCACCAAATTTGTTTAGTTCCAAACCATTGGAACTTGGGTTTGGCAGTCCAAAATTAGATATACTAATCTAGTCAACCTCTAGTTTGTTCCAGCACAGCCGCAACAATGAAAATGACTTATGAAAACTGACGGATTTCAAATCGGACTTCCAGGTTGAACTCGACGCTCAAATACACAATCACCAAATTAGTTTAGTTTCAAACCATCAAATCTCTGGTTTGGCGGTCAAAAATTAGAAATACTAATCTGATCGGCTTTCAATTTGTTCCAATATGGTCGAGGCGAAAAGAAAGACTTGTGAAAATTGGCGGAGATCAAATCGGACATCTAGTTTGGGCTCGATGCTCAAATATGCATTCACAAATTAGTTTTGTTTCAAACTTTTGGAGCTCGGATTTGGGAGTCTAAAATTAGAAATACTAATCCTATCAACCTATGGTTTATTCCAACAAGGCCGAGGCGAAGAGAATAAGTTGTAGAAATTGACGGAGTTCATATCAGACTTCTAGTTTGATCTCGACGCTCAAATACACAATCACCAAATTAGTTTAGTTTCAAACCATCGGAACTCAGGTTTGAGGATCCAAAGTTAGAAATACTGATACTATCGGGTTTGTTCCAATACAACTAGGGCAATGAGAATGTCTTGTGGAACTAACGGAGTTCAAATCGGACATCCAGTTTGAGCTCGACGCTCAAATACATATTCACCAAATTAGTTTGGTTTCAAACCATCGGAACTCGGATTTTGGGGTATAAATTTCGAAATACTAATCCAATCGGCCTTCAATTTGTTGCCATAAGACCTGGGCGATGAGAATGAGTTGTAGAAACTAACGAAGTTCAAATTGGACATTCAGTTTGACCTCGATGCTCAAATATACAATCACCAAAATAGTTTAGTGCAAAACCATCAGAATTCTGGTTTGGGGATCCAAAATTAGAAATACTAATTCGATTGACCGCTAGTTTATTTCAATACGGCCGAAGTGATGAGCATGACTTGTGGAAACTGACAGAGTTCAAATCGGACTTCTAGTTTGAGCTCTATGCTCAAATACACAATCAGCTAATTAGTTTAGTTTCAAACCATCGAAACCCGAGTTAGGGGGTACAAAATTAGAAACATTAATCTGATCGACCTTCTGTTTGTTCCAATATGGTTGGGGTGATGAGAATTACTTGTGAAAACTGACGGAGTTCAAATCAGATTTCTAGTTTGAGCTCGACACTCAAATACACATTCATAAAATTAGTAGCTTCAAACCATCAGAACTCGGGTTTGGGGGTCCATAATTAGAAATACTAATCTTATTGGCCTCTGGTTTATTCAAACAAGGCCAAAGCAATGAGAATGACTTTTGGAAATAAACGGAGTTCATATCACACTTCCAGTTTGAGCTTGACGCTCAAATACACATTCACCAAATTAGTTTTGTTTCAAACTATCGGAACTCAAGTTTTGGGGGTTTAAAATTAGAAATACTAATGCGATCAGTCATCGATTTGTTCCAACACGGCCGGAACAATGAGAATGACTTTTGGAAACAGACGAAGTTCAAATCGAACTTGCAGTTTAAGCTCAATGTTCAAATTCACAATCACCAAGTTAGTTTAGTTTCAAACCATCGAAACTCAGATTTGGTGGTCCAAAATTAGAATTACTAATCTGATTGGCCTTCAATTTATTCCAATATGGCCCGGGCGATGAGAATGACTTAGGAAAACTGGCGGAGTTCAAACCGGACTTCCAGTTTGAGCTAGACACTCAAATACACATTCACCAAATTAGTTTAGCTTCAAACTATCGGAACTCGAATTTTGGAGTCTAAAATTAGAAATACTAATACAATCGGTCTCTGATTTGTTCCAAATATGGCCGAGGCAATGAGAATGAATTGTGAAAACTGACGGAGTTCAAATCGGACTTCTCGTTTGAACATGAGGCACAGATACACAATTACCAAATTAGTTTAGTTTCAAACCATCGGAACTGCTCATGCTATCCTAACCCTCAAGAAGAGAGTGTGCTACATTTGTTTTTCAGAAGTAACACTGCCAACCAGGTGTGGTCAGACCTGTCCCCTCTTCTTCAGTTCAGCAATATGGAAGTTACCACAGTGGCCGATGGTGTAACCTCCTTCTTAACACACCCGGAACGGACCACCACTGCTGGACGGCTTGCACGGTGCACTTTCATGGCAGCTCTGTGGGAAATTTGGTGCAGCAGGAATAGGGCTAGATTCCAAGAGCAAGACATGTCTGCCAAGCATATCATCAACTGAACCATGTTATCCATCCGCACCGTCAGTACATCCTTTAAATTTCAGAAGATGTCGCAGCCCTGGTTAACTGCACTTCGTCATATCAGCAATGAGGTGCAGAAACTGAAAATAAACATCCCCACCGTTGTTAGATGGCTCACTCCACCGAAAGGGAGACTAAAGCTAAACGTTGACGGAGCTTTCAAGTAGACGTCGGGTGAAGCTGGAGGAGGGGGCATCCTCCGCGACCACAAGGGTAACATGTGTTGCGCCTTCGCCAACGCCTACCATGGGCTTAACTCCAGTCTCGCTGCAGAAGCTCTTGCACTCAGGGACGGCCTCTTAATTTGCTATAGCAGGGGTGTCTCCGAGGTGATGGTGGAGATTGATTCCCTCAACCACTTACACATTGTTATTGGGCAGCTCCCTTGCCCATGGGAACTTGCTTGCATTTTGCAAGATGTGGCTGCCAAGACCCAAAACCTAAAGGACGAAATTACATATGCACCTCGGGAAGCAAACAAGGTGGCGGACTGCCTTGCTGGTCATGCACCCTCCTGTCCTCATCTTGTCACGTGGAACTCTTGGGCTGATCTCCCCACTTTTGTAAAGGACCCCTACCGCCTTGATAAGGTAGGGTGCCCTTCTATCAGGCCCTAAACCACTTTGTACCCCACATTCACTATCATCTAATATATATAAACACACCCCCTAGCTGCCTGGTGAAGGTAGTGACCCTCTCACATTGTGAGGATGCCCCTACCATCTCCTTTTGGTTAGACTATATTCAAAAAAAAAAATTATCGAAACTCAGATTTGGGGGTCTAAAATTAGAAATATTAATCTGATCGTTGTTTCGTTTGTTTCAACATGGCTAAGGAGATTAGAATGACTTGTGGAAATTGACGGAGTTCAAATCGAACTTCCAATTTGAGCTCGATGCTCAAATACGCAATCACCAAATTAGTTTAGTTCCAAACCAACAAAACTCGGGTTTGGGGGTCTAAAATTAGAAATACTAATCCAATCGGCCTTCGGTTTGTTCCAACAAGGCCTAGGGGATGAGAATGACTTGTCGAAATGGACAGAGTTCAAATCGGACTTCCAGTTTGAGATCGAGGCTCGCATACACAATCACCAAATTAGTTTAATTTCAAACCATCGAAACTCAGGTTTTGAGGTTCAAATTTAGAAATATTAATCCGATCAGCCATCAATTTGTTCCAACAAAGCTAGGGCAATGAGAGTGACTTATGGAAATTAATGGAGTTCAAATAAGACTTCCAATGTGAGCTCGACTCCCAAATACACAATCACAAAAATAGTTTAGTTTAAAACCAATGGAACTCAGGTTTGGGGATGCAAAATTAGAAATACTAATTTGATCGGCCTCCGGTTAGTTCCAACTAGGCTAGGGCAATGAGAATGACTTGTGGAAGTTGACGGACATCGTATTGGACTTAGAGTTTGAGCTCGACGCTAAAAACACAATCACCAAATAGTTAGTTTAAAACCATTAGAACACAAGTTTGTGGATCCAAAATTAGAAATACTAATCAGATCGGCCTTCGGTATGTTCCAACTAGGCCGGGGCGATGAAAATGACTTGTGGAAACTGACAGAGTTCAAATTAGACTTTCAATTTAAGCTTGAGACTCAAATACACAATCACCAAATTAGATTAGTTTTAAACCATCGACACTCGAGTTTGGGGGTCCAAAATTAGAAATACTAATCCAATCGGACTTCGGTTTGTTCCAATAAGTCTTGGTGATAAGAATGACTTGTGGAAATTGATGGAGTTCAAATCAGACTTCTAGTTTGAGCTCGACTCCCAAATACACAGTCATCAAAATAGTTTAGTTTAAAACCATCAGAACTGAATTTTGGGGATCTAAAATTAGAAATACTAATCCAATCGGCATCTGGTTAGTTCCAACTAGGTCAGGGCAATAGGAATGACTTGTGGAAACTGACGGACTTCATATTGGATTTCCAGTTTATGCTCGACGCTCAAATAAACATTCCCCAAATTAGTTTAGTTTCAAACCATCGGAACTCGAATTTTGGGGTCCAAAATTAGAAATACTAATCTGATCGGCACTTGGTTTATTCCAATAAGACCAAGGCGATAAAAAGGACTAGTGAAAACTAACAGAGTTCAAATCGAACTTCCAGTTTGAGTCAAGGCTTAAATACACAATCACCAAAATAGTTTAGTTTAAAACCATCGGAACTCAAGTTTAGGGATCAAAAATTAGAAACACTAATTTGATCAGCCTCCAGTTTGTTCCAACACGTCGGGGCGATGAGAATGACTTGTAGAAACTGACGGATTTCATATTGGACTTCCAATTTGAGCTGGACGTTCAAATACACATTCATTAAATTAGTTTAGTTTCAAATCCTCGGAACTCGGGCTTTGAGGTCCAAAATTAAAAATACCAATCTGATCAGCCCTCGGTTTATTCCATCAAGGCCAGGGCGATGAGAATGACTTGTAAAAACTGACGGAGGTCAAATCGGATTGCAGTTTGAGCTTGTCGCTCAAACACACAATCACCAAAGTCGTTTAGTTTAAAACCATAGGAACTAGAGTTTGGGGATCGAAAATTAGAAATACTAATGCCATTGGCCTTCGGTTTGTTCCGATAAGGCTTATGGCGAAGAGAATGACTTGTGAAAAATGTCGGAGTTCAAATCGGAATTCCAGTTTAAGCTCGATGGTCAAATACACATTTACCAAATTAGGTTAGTTTGAAACAATCAGAACTCGGGTTAGGGGGTCCAAAATTAGAAATACTAATCCGATCAACCTCCGATTTGTTCAAACACGACCGGGGTGATGAGAATCACATGTTGAAATTGACGGATTTTAAATCGAACTTCCAGTTTGAGCATGATGACCAAATATTCCATCACCAAATTTGTTTAGTTTCAAACCATTGGAACTTGGGTTTGGCCATCAAAAATTAGATAAATTATTCTGATCGACCTCTACTTTGTTCCAGCACGGCCGCAACGATGAAAATGACTTATGGAAACTGACAGATTTCAAATCGAACTTCTAGTTTGAACTCGACGCTCAAATACACAATCACTAAATTAGTTTAGTTTCAAACCATCAAATCTCTGGTTTGGAGGTCCAAAATTAGAAATACTAATCTGATCGGCTTTCAATTTGTTCCAATATGGCCGGGGCGAAAAAAAAAATTTATGAAAAATGAAGGAGATCAAACCGGACTTCCAGTTTGGGCTCGATGCTCATATATGCATTCACAAAATTAGTTTTGTTTCAAACTATCGAAGCACGGATTTGGGAGTCCAAAAGTTAGAAATATTAATCATGTCATCCTATGGTTTGTTCCAACAAGGCCGAGGGGATGAGAATGACTTGTAGAAACTGACGGAGTTCATATCGGATTTCTAGTTTGATCTCGACGCTCAAATACACAATCACCAAATTAGTTTACTTTCAAACCATCAGAACTCGAGTTTGAGAATCCAAAGTTAAAAATACTAATACTATCGAGTTTGTTCCAATAAGGCCAGGGCAATGAGAATGACTTGTGGAAACTAACGGAGTTCAAATCGGACATCCAGTTTAAGCTCGACGCTCAAATACACATTCACCAAATTAGTTTGGTTTCAAACCATCGGAACTCAGATTTTGGGGTACAAAATTCGAAATACTAATCCGACTGGCCTTCGATTTGTTGCCATAAGGCCTAGACGATGAGAATGAGTTGTAGAAACTGACAGAGTTCAAATCGGACATTCAGTTTGACCTCGACGCTCAAATATACAATCACCAAAATAGTTTAGTGCAAAACCATCAGAATTCTAGTTTAGGGATCCAAAATTTGAAATACTAATCTGATTGGCGTCTAATTTATTCCAATGATGAGAATGACTTGTGGAAATTGATAGAGTTCAAATCGAACTTCTAGTTTGAGCTCTATACTCAAATACACAATCACCTAATTAGTTTAGTTTCAAACCATCGAAACCCGAGTTAGGGGGTACAAAATTAGAAACACTAATTTGATCGGCCTTCTGTTTGTTTCAATATGACTGGGGTGATGAGAATGACTTGTGAAAACTGATGGAGTTCAAATAGAACTTCCAGTTTGAGCTCGACGCTCAAATACACATTCACAAAATTAGTAGCTTCAAACCATCAGAAATCGGGTTTGAAGGTCCATAATTAGAAATACTAATCTGATTGGCCTCTGGTTTATTCAAACAAGGCCAAAGCAATGAGAATGACTTTTGGAAACAGACGGAGTTCATATCGCACTTCTAGTTTGAGCTTGACGCTCAAATACACATTCACCAAATTAGTTTTGTTTCAAACCATCAGAACTCAAGTTTGGGGGTTCAAAATTAGAAATACTAATGCGATCGGCCGTCGATTTGTTCCAACGTGGCCGGAACAATGAGAATGACTTTTGAAAACTGACAAAGTTCGAATCGGACTTGTAGTTTGAGCTCAATGCTCAAATACACAATCACCAAATTAGTTTAGTTTCAAACCATCGAAACTCGGATTTGGGGGTCCAAAATTAGAATTACTAATCTGATTGGCCTTCGGTTTATTCCAATATGGCCGGGGTGATGAGAATGACTTAGGAAAACTGACGGAGTTCAAACCAAACTTCCAGTACGAGCTCGACGCTCAAATACACATTCACCAAATTAGTTTAGCTTCAAACTATATCAAAGCTCGAATTTTGGAGTCCAAAATTAGAAATACAAATCCAATCGGTCTCCGGTTTGTTCCAAATACGGCCGAGGCAATGAGAATGAATTGTGAAAACTGGCGAAGTTCAAATCGGACTTCTCATTTGAGTACGAGTGTGACGACCCTCCTCATACCGGTACGATTATACCAACCCCATCGGTATAAAGAGCATCATCACAGTGGGATAGTAACCCAACACTAAGCGATAAGGTTGATATGTCCATGAATACAATAAGAGTACAGCGGAAATGAAAGAAATACTTTACTTTATTCCATCACCATCACACATTTCACAGTCTATATAGCAAAAGAAAGTACTAGAGTCCACATTATTACAATTTGAAAGAAAATGTATTGCTCATTACATTGTCCATATGAATGACATTATTCCAGATATAAAATAAATAGCTTATTGAAAATAAAAATCTTCAAGTACTACTTCTTGAATGCTGCTCCAATCTCCTCTAAACTTCTCCGCTACGGGATAACCTGTCACACCTGTACGCCGAAGCAAGTATGAGTCTTACAAAACTCAGCAAGTAATCTAAAACATCAAACTCATACATATCTCGTACACCTTTAACCACCAACAATAATAAAACTCATACACATCATACTCGTCACAACAATTCACATAATACAAGCTTTCTAAGAATAATAACACATGTATCTCCCAAACACATTCTACATATAACACATGCTCATATTAGATCATAAAATAACCTACATATACACAAGATTTCTACACATGATATATTCTATAACACATGCTTCAAATTTTTATTATATCATGGCAGAATTCAATCAAATTTAAACACAAGGTTATATACAGGATGGTGAATACTTTTAGCATGATATTTAGTCAATTTCTCATGTATTCATATCACTTTATCGTACATCTAACTTGCTGTTTAAAGGTCAAATTTATCATACCCTTATGTCACCTGCACATGTTTTCTAGCAATTTCATAACATGATAGTAATCTTTCTAAACTAGTTGAGTATAATCCAATTAACACATGCATGATATGAACATATGCACTTTTAACCACCTATCTTGTAACATGATTTATCGATCTAAACCTTTCCTTTATCATGTAACAACATTACCAATTAGAACAGGCAATTTTATGTAAAGTAGGTAGCAACCTAACATGATCTCTATTTATTTTTCACATGCACTTTTTCTCATTTATTTACACATTTCATTTGCTGTTTTAACTTAAATAATTCACCACGATATCACCTATATTAAACATGAATTGAAGATCTAGAACATATTACAAATCGAATGGCAAACATCTACAATTTAAGCATGGAACTACATACTAAACAAGTAGCAATTTTTATCATAGAATTTGGACATTGTTTCATGTGATTATCAAGATTATAAATTCATTTAACTTGCTGTTTTGACATGAATTAAACTTAATCATATGGATTGACACTCATTCTCATGTTATCTTATTCTTTTGTCAATTTTACATACTCGCTCTTTCACATCGCATTTCTTTTCATTTTTACATGCACATATTCATACATACCATCATATGAAAATTATTAAACTATATTACATAACATTAAATATGGTACTAAGCATGTTACTACAACCATGATGGTATTAACACATGAATGGCATAATTAAATACACATGTAATGGTACATTGGTTTTCACATAAAGTTAGTACTTTTGCTATCTTTTACTCTTCCTCACATATCAATTTACACTTCTTTCATTGCACTTACTCTTTCATTCACATTTATCACTTTGTACTAAGATCATATTTAATCTCTTAAAGTGCCATGACACATAGTCCTAACCACCAAGTAGTGGAAAACGATCACATTTAGCACTGAGTACTCATCACTTAGCACTTAGCACTCACTTTCACATATTCATCACCTAGGCAATGCGGTGACAAATCTAGGTAACTGCGCAGAACCGGGAGAAGCTCTCTCCACCCTAACCAGCGGTACTTGTCCACCTCCAGGATTTTATCCTAATGCCCTTAGGATTTATCTCATAATGTTGAGCCTCCCATAGGGACTTTTCTATGGTATAGCTCTCAGACCCCTATGGTAGCAGTGTCACCCTTGGCACACATTTTATCTTAATCACATTATCATTCTCATCAGTTTATTACACATTCATATGCACAAATTTCATTCCAAATTTACATTCACTTGCATAATACTCACATTTGCATTTACAGAGTTTCACTTTACTGTTAACAATGGTAAATTACTCAAAACAAAACATTAACATGCTACTAACCTCTTATTTGCACACGATTAATTCTAACATGCTTAATATGGCTATTTTCACAATTAAACTCATGAAATTACCTACTGTCATCAGAAATTCACAAAATTTTTATCACGAATTAAGGACAGTAATTAGAACATATGCTCAAATTTTCAGAATTTTCTAAATAGAAACTTATTTATAACAATTAAATCACTGTACAGATGCAATTATCACTAAATTCTCTTAAACAGAAATTTCAATAAAATAATCTAATATGACAGTGTCAATGAGTTCATGAAATCACCATAGCATTACAGAAAATTTACCAAATTTGAACTCACAAACATCCTATTTTCATGGATTTAACATCATTATCTTATGCTCATAATTCACTCTCCAGAATTTTCATAATTTACATAAATCAAGAAAATTCATGATATCCTCGTGACATGACCTAACAATCAACTTTTACCTTACATAAAATTTTCAGGCTGCACACATGTCGAAAAATCAATTAAATGCATTTAATAGGATTAAATAGCAATTTCCTGGTCACTGAAGAACTTGACTGCATACCCCTGGCCGCCAACTAAGTTAACGTCCACATCTCTTGCCGTTAACTGATGAACTTGACGGCAAGGGATGTTGACTTCAACTTCTAGACAGAAATCTGCACATACATACTCACATGTACGGGAAAGTTTGAGGGTCCAGGACGCGAGGAAAAATTCACAAAAATTCTAGGACCTAAGGGACATGTATAGGAAGGATGTACAAAGGTTACTTGCCTTTAATAAAATCCTAGAAGATCAAATATATGCCGTTGAAGCCCTCTTCGGTCAAAACAAGAGGGTGCTCGGAAACTCCTTGGATCTTCTTCTCCCGTCGACGTAGAACGTTCCTCGGGGTTGGGGATGCTTCTTGGATGGTTGTACTACGCTCCAGTCGTGGTAGATCTCCCAGAAAGTCCTCCAATCGCCGGATCAAAGCTCGGGAAAATCAGATTTTCTCACAGGGAATAATAGGGTTCCACAATCACCAAAAAGGCTTTCTACGGCCAAATAACGGGTTTTTATAAAGTTGGATGGGTTGGGTACGCACTAGGGTAGGTTACCAAGGATTTAGGAAGGGTTTCCTAAACTAGAACAAGTCATATTGCGAGCATTAACGAATCTGGAACCGTTACGCAGCAGGATATTGACGTCAACATTGGTTGTAGTTAACTGGCAGGTTGACGTCAAGGTCTGGCGGTCAGAATGGGGTTGACGTCAAGGTTTGGCGGTCAGACTGAGGTTGACGTCAAGGTCTGGCGGTCAACAGTGCCAGACAGCCAAAAATCATGTTTTCGTCCGATTTAACATAGATCGAAGCTCTAAAAATATAGTATGAACATAATTAAATATTTTTACACTAATTACATAAATTATATGTATTACACATCATTTATAAATATAACTTACATTATTCTCAATTAAAATAATATACACAAAGTAACATACACATATATGCATATACACCATAGTTGGATGTATTTAGCACGAACATCAATATAAATGTAATACACACACTATTATATAGATATCATACATGTTATAGTCAAGTAATTATTATTTCAATAAGTAAATATCAAATGTACCACATTAGTTTTATACATCTATATGCGTACAAATATAATTAAGTACAACATACCTGGTATTTAAATAAGTACATCATTATAAAACTAGCTAATTACTTATATTCATGAAAATAATATACATACACATATATGCGCATGAACAATTTAATAGTTATAGTATGTAATATTTTTAATACGTACACTATATTTATGACATGAAATTATCGCATGCACATTATAAAATGACAAAAAAAAATTTGGGGTCTCACACTCTCCCCCCTAGAAAAAGATCTTCGTCCTCGAAGATCGCATCGCGTACCTCTGGTGACGTCCTCGGTGGCATCTCCGGAAAAAGAATGAAATCCTCATTCTCCTTGACTGGTTCTTGAAGTTCTGCTACTGGCTCCCTTGATGTCGATGTTGTGGCACCTCGGGGATCAAACTTCTTCAACCTCAGACATTCTTTAATCCGATGGTCCTTACAGCCGCATTTGAGGCACCTTCTGTAACGTTACGCGTTTTCCGGATCCCCGTGGATCCAGGTTTAGTGGGTTTGGTGGCCAATGTGAGGCCCACTAGTGTTGTGTGTTTCTTATTAGATCCTTACCGGGTTTGGTTTTGGGTTTGTGTTGGTGTTCAGCTTGCTGGACACCAGCAGTGTGTTGGCGTCCATCGATGAGGACGTCGACTCTTGAACTTGGCGTCAAGCTTTGTGGACGTCTAGTTGTGGCGGTCTGGTTAAACGGCCAAAGAGTTGACGTTAACCTGACATGCCTGTGTTTTTATGGCAGACCCGAGCTCTGTTCTTTCTCCTCCTTCTCCCTTCCTCTTCCCCCACCTTCACCCTTGAGCTTCTTCGCGAGTTCTGACGGTCGGCGGGAGCTCGTGGGAAGGCCGTGGTGCGTGTGGTAGCGGCAGATCGGGCGGGGAATGACGGATTGGAGCGCGGTGTTCGTGGGACGTTTCTCAGGTTTCGGCGTGATTCGAGGTTCTTCGGGAGTTTAATTGCGTTTCTGAGGTAGGGGACAAACCCTGTTAGTTCGTTAGAAACATTAAAACACGACTTAACCATTTGAACCAGCATTTTTATTGTATTTTCGGATTAAGTTGCACCATGTGGGGTTAATGGGTGGTTTGATGATTTTATGTAGTAAAGCATGATGTTTTAGTTTAATTATAATGCATGGGAGTTAGAGGAACTGTTTCCTCCTATTTTCTTAATGATTTCGGGATCAGGAATGCATGTGGGATCGATTAGGGTTTCTGCAGGGTTTAAGGCCGGAGAACTTGGCGTCAAGATCTCTTGTCGCCAATCTCACCAGCTTGGATATAGACGGCTAGATCGTTTGCCGTTTACTTCCTTCAAGCGGCAGTCGATGTTGCCGCCAACCTGTGCATGTATCCATGCAGTGTTGTTTACGTAGCTTTCCTGGTTATGATTCTTGTGTGAATGTGTGTGTGCATGGCGATAACCAGTGTGAGCCAGTGCACTTATTATGCTCTTGGAGCATGCTGCTCATGTAATGAGCAAGTTTTACATAAATAAATTATGATGTATGTAGTGGTTTAATTAGGTGAGTTTGTTGTCCATGTGTTGGACATGAGGTTTACGTGACTGACATGTGGTACACCTACCAGGGTATAATATACACGCGTTGTCTACTTGGTTTGAGTGTGTGTATATTACACACTTTGTCGTAATGAAATTCTTATGATTTGTCATAATAATCGGGCAGTGAGGTTCCTGTGTGAGCCTAGCCATGACCTGGTGGTGTTTGGGCAGTGAAGGTCATATGTGGACCTAGCCCTGGTTCGTTGTTGTCCTTAGAATAATACTATATTGATTTATGTATTAAGTGGTGTGTGTGTTGTTTCGGAGGTCATGAGATGACCGATGGTAAGTAAGTTTGTGGTTTAGTTATGTGTTGGTGTGGGATAGCTTTGGGGTCACACGGTGACCGATGTTAAGCTAATCCTAACACTTGTATATTGTGAATTATAAGTAAAGGTTATATGTGTAAGTATCGTGGTTTGTGCTAGCCGAGTGTGGTGGTCCGGCGCCTATTCCGGAATGCCTCTCTAGTCGGGTACCCCAGGTTCTTTGTGAGCCAGGCACGTGTGTTTGTTGTGCTTGGGGTTTTGTCCCGATACTTGTGTTGTACCGTTGAGGTCTGTGTCGTCTTCCTGGACACCCTCACTCCTGAGTTTGAGTTGTACGTCTGGCTGAGGGAAAGACGACAGTGGGACAGCGACCTCCCAGAGTTTGTTCTTTTGTCGCTTGTAGCATGCTCGTAGTTGGGGGTACAGACACCAGTAGTCGACACTGGTCCCCAGCTAGTCCTGTTTTCCAGTGCCTCACTTTAGAGTGCTCCGGCCAGAGACTCTAAAGGTGCCAGGCATGGGCCTGCAGTTGTGTGTCTGCAGGTGTGGTGTTGGTTGGTCTCCACAATTGTTTGACTTCTTCCTAGTGGAGCAGCAGTTGGACCTTTCGTCTGTGACTGCGAGGCTGAGAGGTAGTTCTTGTGTTGTGTTGTCCGGGTTGGATATTGGCCTGATCAGCCAGTAGTCCGTTCCCGTGTGGTGGCGTCGTTCTTTCTGACTCGTGCTTTGCTTACTCTAGCTGTGGCTTGACTCGTGCTTTGCCAGTGACTGTGGCTTGTGAGTTTGTGACTCGTGGTCGAGGTTTGACCAGTTTAAGGTGTGCCCTGGTGTTGGCACAGTTGTGACTGAGTTGTGGTTTGTATGACTCGTCGATTAAGATTTCACCTGTAATATTGTGCCTAATTAAAAGTATAATATAATTACGGTTCAGTGTGGTGTTTATCACCTACTTGTACCCTTGTTCGGGTGTTTGTGTTGTGGTACCTTAGAGTAGCAGGTACTTGTTTCCCTTCGTGGGTTACTTTATAGTTTTGTGGTGGTACATTGTGTACCAACCTTTCCGGGTACTTGTGTGTTGAGGAGGTCTTGTGGTTTGACCTGCCACTTGTTGTATCCTAACTGTTTTAGGTAAATCTTTGTTTATAATTTATTGTGGATTAGTTTGTGATTATTAATTATGTTACCTTTGTGGGTAATTTGCCGATGAGGCTTATGGCCTAGGCATATTGTGGTTTAGATAAGCTATGTTCCGTGGAGGCCGTGTGAAACCTTCCACTTGTTGAGTTTTATTCTTCTTGGATATGATTCCAATTATAATTTTAGTGTGTTATGGATTGGCTTCGTAGTAGCTAGTCCTATTGCTTGGTGTGTAGTTTTCGACGTAGTAAGGTTTGGAGTATAAAGGACCAGCGCTTTGTTAGCAGTCCTCTTACTCAAGTGTTTGAGGTCGCCTATAAAGCTTGTAGCCTGGGCAATGACTTGCCTGTGTGGCCTATAGTTTAGGCAACCCGTTGTTGTAGCAATGTGCCAGTGAGACTGTGGTTTAGGCACTTTAGTAGTTGGGCTGATTAATGATATTATGTTAGTCCTGTAGTCCTACTTTTCTTCTGAGGACTTTATGCTTATTATCATGAGCATGTTTAATTGTTATTTATTGTAATGATGTGAGCATGAAATGGTTTGGCTATTGTTGTTGCCAGTGAGACCCATTGGGGTTGAGGTGTCTGTGGTTTCAGTGTTGCTTTGGGTAGCCCCTACTGAGCCAGTGACTTGTTGAGGCTCACTCCCCTACAGTTCTTTTCAGGGCTTGCCGTGAGTTTGACTTGCAGTGGCGTTGTGACAGACTTGTACCACCAGCAGTTGTGTAGTAGTTAGTGTTGTGTGAGCTTGTGCTCCCTCGGGGTATGCCCCAGGTAGTTGTACTCTTTTAAATTGGACATGTATTAATGTAATGGGACAGTTGTACAAATTTGTGAACAGATATGAGCACATGTACTTTCTTGTGACTTATATTCTTGTGGTTTGTCTTTTATACTCTTACTGAACACGTGTGTGAGATATCCCTTGCGACACTTCGGTGCGTTCGCGAGAGGCGGATCTGGATATGGAGCCTTAATGGGCATTAATACCCCGGTCCCTTACACCTTCCTTCCTTTGCCCAACACTGATTCCCGCCATGGTGTTTATTGCAGTGCATACACATGGGTTTCCCGCTAGATGTAGAGGTCGCAAACTTTGCCATGCAAAGAAGCTCATCTAGGGTGCGGGGATCGCATTCCAAAAGTCTCGCTCTCGCTGCTGGCCTGAGCCTCATTATGAAGTTTCTCACCTTGCGTTTCTCCTCATGCTCCCTAGCCCTAGCCTCACGCTTTCCTTGACTCACCATTGCCTGCAAAATAATTCAATCTAGTTAAGGTCTAACTTACCAAATCCTATCTATCTTTCTTACTATCTTTCATTCATTTATTATTACCTTCTACACATATGGACAATTTCCTATAAAGACTTTGCAATATTGTGAGATGTTGGTTTATTCATGTACAGTCTCAACCTTAGGGCTCTGATACCATCTCTGTGACGACCCTCCTCATACCGGTACGATTATACCAATCCCATCGGTATAAAGAGCATCATCACAGTGGGATAGTAACCCAACACTAAGCGATAAGGTTGATATGTCCATGAATACAATAAGAGTACAGCGGAAATGAAAGAAATACTTTACTTTATTCCATCACCATCACACATTTCACAGTCTATATAGCAAAAGAAAGTACTAGAGTCCACATTATTACAATTTGAAAGAAAATGTATTGCTCATTACATTGTCCATATGAATGACATTATTCCAGATATAAAATAAATAGCTTATTGAAAATAAAAATCTTCAAGTACTACTTCTTGAATGCTGCTCCAATCTCCTCTAAACTTCTCCGCTACGGGATAACCTGTCACACCTGTACGCCGAAGCAAGTATGAGTCTTACAAAACTCAGCAAGTAATCTAAAACATCAAACTCATACATATCTCGTACACCTTTAACCACCAACAATAATAAAACTCATACACATCATACTCGTCACAACAATTCACATAATACAAGCTTTCTAAGAATAATAACACATGTATCTCCCAAACACATTCTACATATAACACATGCTCATATTAGATCATAAAATAACCTACATATACACAAGATTTCTACACATGATATATTCTATAACACATGCTTCAAATTTTTATTATATCATGGCAGAATTCAATCAAATTTAAACACAAGGTTATATACAGGATGGTGAATACTTTTAGCATGATATTTAGTCAATTTCTCATGTATTCATATCACTTTATCGTACATCTAACTTGCTGTTTAAAGGTCAAATTTATCATACCCTTATGTCACCTGCACATGTTTTCTAGCAATTTCATAACATGATAGTAATCTTTCTAAACTAGTTGAGTATAATCCAATTAACACATGCATGATATGAACATATGCACTTTTAACCACCTATCTTGTAACATGATTTATCGATCTAAACCTTTCCTTTATCATGTAACAACATTACCAATTAGAACAGGCAATTTTATGTAAAGTAGGTAGCAACCTAACATGATCTCTATTTATTTTTCACATGCACTTTTTCTCATTTATTTACACATTTCATTTGCTGTTTTAACTTAAATAATTCACCACGATATCACCTATATTAAACATGAATTGAAGATCTAGAACATATTACAAATCGAATGGCAAACATCTACAATTTAAGCATGGAACTACATACTAAACAAGTAGCAATTTTTATCATAGAATTTGGACATTGTTTCATGTGATTATCAAGATTATAAATTCATTTAACTTGCTGTTTTGACATGAATTAAACTTAATCATATGGATTGACACTCATTCTCATGTTATCTTATTCTTTTGTCAATTTTACATACTCGCTCTTTCACATCGCATTTCTTTTCATTTTTACATGCACATATTCATACATACCATCATATGAAAATTATTAAACTATATTACATAACATTAAATATGGTACTAAGCATGTTACTACAACCATGATGGTATTAACACATGAATGGCATAATTAAATACACATGTAATGGTACATTGGTTTTCACATAAAGTTAGTACTTTTGCTATCTTTTACTCTTCCTTACATATCAATTTACACTTCTTTCATTGCACTTACTCTTTCATTCACATTTATCACTTTGTACTAAGATCATATTTAATCTCTTAAAGTGCCATGACACATAGTCCTAACCACCAAGTAGAGGAAAACGATCACATTTAGCACTGAGTACTCATCACTTAGCACTTAGCACTCACTTTCACATATTCATCACCTAGGCAATGCGGTGACAAATCTAGGTAACTGCGCAGAACCGGGAGAAGCTCTCTCCACCCTAACTAGCGGTACTTGTCCACCTCCAGGATTTTATCCTAATGCCCTTAGGATTTATCTCATAACGTTGAGCCTCCCATAGGGACTTTTCTATGGTATAGCTCTCAGACCCCTATGGTAGCAGTGTCACCCTTGGCACACATTTTATCTTAATCACATTATCATTCTCATCAGTTTATTACACATTCATATGCACAAATTTCATTCCAAATTTACATTCACTTGCATAATACTCACATTTGCATTTACAGAGTTTCACTTTACTGTTAACAATGGTAAATTACTCAAAACAAAACATTAACATGCTACTAACCTCTTATTTGCACACGATTAATTCTAACATGCTTAATATGGCTATTTTCACAATTAAACTCATGAAATTACCTACTGTCATCAGAAATTCACAAAATTTTTATCACGAATTAAGGACAGTAATTAGAACATATGCTCAAATTTTCAGAATTTTCTAAACAGAAACTTATTTATAACAATTAAATCACTGTACAGATGCAATTATCACTAAATTCTCTTAAACAGAAATTTCAATAAAATAATCTAATATGACAGTGTCAATGAGTTCATGAAATCACCATAGCATTACAGAAAATTTACCAAATTTGAACTCACAAACATCCTATTTTCATGGATTTAACATCATTATCTTATGCTCATAATTCACTCTCCAGAATTTTCATAATTTACATAAATCAAGAAAATTCATGATATCCTCGTGACATGACCTAACAATCAACTTTTACCTTACATAAAATTTTCAGGCTGCACACATGTCGAAAAATCAATTAAATGCATTTAATAGGATTAAATAGCAATTTCCTGGTCACTGAAGAACTTGACTGCATACCCCTGGCCGCCAACTAAGTTAACGTCCACATCTCTTGCCGTTAACTGATGAACTTGACGGCAAGGGATGTTGACTTCAACTTCTAGACAGAAATCTGCACATACATACTCACATGTACGGGAAAGTTTGAGGGTCCAGGACGCGAGGAAAAATTCACAAAAATTCTAGGACCTAAGGGACATGTATAGGAAGGATGTACAAAGGTTACTTGCCTTTAATAAAATCCTAGAAGATCAAATATATGCCGTTGAAGCCCTCTTCGGTCAAAACAAGAGGGTGCTCGGAAACTCCTTGGATCTTCTTCTCCGTCGACGTAGAACGTTCCTCGGGGTTGGGGATGCTTCTTGGATGGTTGTACTACGCTCCAATCGTGGTAGATCTCCCAGAAAGTCCTCCAATCGCCGGATCAAAGCTCAGGAAAATCAGATTTTCTCACAGGGAATAATAGGGTTCCACAATCACCAAAAAGGCTTGGTACGGCCAAATAACGGGTTTTTATAAAGTTAGATGGGTTGGGTACGCACTAGGGTAGGTTACCAAGGATTTAGGAAGGGTTTCCTAAACTGGAACAATTCATATTGCGAGCATTAACGAATCTGGAACCGTTACGCAGCAGGATATTGACGTCAACATTGGTTGTAGTTAACTGGCAGGTTGACGTCAAGGTCTGGCGGTCAGAATGGGGTTGACGTCACGGTCTGGCGGTCAGACTGAGGTTGACGTCAAGGTCTGGCGGTCAACAGTGCCAGACAGCCAAAAATCATGTTTTCGTCCGATTTAACATAGATCGAAGCTCTAAAAATATAGTATGAACATAATTAAATATTTTTACACTAATTACATAAATTATATGTATTACACATCATTTATAAATATAACTTACATTATTCTCAATTAAAATAATATACACAAAGTAACATACACATATATGCATATACACCATAGTTGCATGTATTTAGCACGAACATCAATATAAATGTAATACACACACTATTATATAGATATCATACATGTTATAATCAAGTAATTATTATTTCAATAAGTAAATATCAAATGTACCACATTAGTTTTATACATCTATATGCGTACAAATATAAATAAGTACAACATACCTGGTATTTAAATAAGTACATCATTATAAAACTAGCTAATTACTTATATTCACGAAAATAATATACATACACATATATGCGCATGAACAATTTAATAGTTATAGTATGTAATATTTTTAATACGTACACTATATTTATGACATGAAATTATCGCATGCACATTATAAAATGACAAAAAAAAATTTGGGGTCTCACAACGAGGCTCAAATACACAATTACCAAATTAGTTTAGTTTCAAACCATAGGAACTCAGGTTTAGGGTTCAAAATTAGAAATACAAATCCGATCATTGTTTTGTTTGTTCCAACATGGCCAAGGAGATTAGAATGACTTGTGGAAATTGACGAAGTTCAAATCGAACTTCCAATTGAGCTTGAGACTCAAATACGCAATCACCAAATTAGTTTACTTTCAAACCATCGAAACTCGAGTTTGGGGGTCTAAAATTAGAAATACTAATCCAATCGACCTTCGGTTTGTTCCAACAAAGCCTAGGCGATGAGAATGACTTATGGAAATAAATGGAGTTCAAATCGGACTTCCAGTTTAAGATCGAGGCTCGAATACACAATCACCAAATTAGTTTAATTTCAAACCATCGAAACTCGGGTTTGGGGGTTCAAATTTAGAAATGTTAATCTGATTGACCTTCAGTTTGTTCCAACAAGGATAGGGCAATGAGAGTGACATGTGGAAATTAATGGAGTTCAAATCAGACTTTCAATGTGAGCTCGACTCCCAAATACACAATCACAAAAATAGTTTAGTTTAAAACCAATGGAACTCAGGTTTGGGGATCCAAAATTAGAAATACTAATTTGATCGGCCTTCGGTTAGTTCCAACTAGTCTAGGGCAATGAGAATGACTTGTGGAAGCTGACGGACATCATATTGGACTTACAGTTTGAGCTCGACGGTAAAAACACAATCACCAAAATAGTTAGTTTAAAACCATTAGAACTTAAGTTTGTGGATCCAAAATTAGAAATACTAATCAGATCGACCTTCGGTATGTTCCAACTAGGCTGGGGCGATGAGAATGACTTTTGGAAACTGACAGAGTTCAAATCAAACTTTCAATTTGAGCTCGAGGCTCAAATACACAATCACCAAATTAGTTTAGTTTCAAACCATCGAAACTTGAGTTTGGGGGTCCAAAATTAGAAATACTAATCCGATCAGACTTTGGCTTGTTCCAATAAGTCCTAGTTATAAGAATGACTTGTGAAAATTGACGGAGTTCAAATCGGACTTCTAGTTTGAGCTCGACTCCCAAATACACAATCATCAAATTAGTTTAGTTTAAAACCATCAGAACTGAAGTTTGGGGATCCAAAATTAGAAATACTAATCCGATCAGCATCTGGTTAAATCCAACTAAGCCAGGGCAATGAGAATGACTTGTGGAAACTGATGGACTTCATATCGGACTTCCAGTTTGTGCTTGACGCTCAAATAGACAATCACCAAATTAGTTTAGTTTCAAACCATCGGAACTCGGGTTTTGGGATCCAAAAATAGAAATATTAATCTGATCGGCACTCGGTTTATTCCAATAAGGCCAAGGCAATAAAAAGGACTTGTGAAAACTAACAGAGTTCAAATCGGACTGGCAGTTTGAGTCGAGGCTTAAATACACAATCACCAAAATAGTTTAGTTTAAAACCATCGGAACTGAAGTTAGGGATCAAAAATTAGAAACACTAATTTGATCGGCCTCCGGTTTATTCTAACACGGCCGAGGCGATGAGAATGACTTGTGGAAATTGACGGATTTCATTTTGGACTTTCAGTTTGAGCTGGACGTTTAAATACACATTCACTAAATTAGTTTAGTTTCAAACCATCGGAACTCGGGCTTTGAGGTCTAAAATTAAAAATACCAATCTGATCGGCCCTCGATTTATTCTAACAAGGCCAAGACGATGAGAATGACTTGTGAAAACTGACGGAGTTCAAATCGGATTGCAGTTTGAGCTCGACGCTCAAACACACAATCACCAAAATTGTTTAGTTTAAAACCATAGGAACTCAAGTTTGGGGATCGAAAATTAGAAATAACAATGCCATTGGCCTTGGGTTTGTTCCGATAGAGCTATGGCGAAGAGAATGATTTGTGAAAACTGTCGGAGTTCAAATAGGTTTCCAATTTAAGCTCGATGGTCAAATACACATTTCCCAAATTATGTTATTAGAACTCGAGTTTAGGGGTCCAAAATTAGAAATACTAATCCAATCAACTTCTGATTTATTCAAACACGACCGGGGCAATGAAAATCACATGTTGAAATTGACGCGCTTTAAATCAAACTTCCAGTTTGAGCTCGATGATCAAATATACCATCACCAAATTTGTTTAGTTTCAAACCATTAGAACTTGAGTTTGGAGGTCCAAAATTAGGTATACTAATCCGATCGGCCTCTAGTTTGTTCCAGCACGGCCGCAATAATAAAAATGACTTGTGAAAACTGACAGATTTCAAATCGGACTTCCAGTTTGAACTCGACGCTCAAATACACAATCACCAAATTATTTTAGTTTCAAACCATCAGATCTCAAGTTTGGAGGTCCAAAATTAGAAATACTAATTTGATCGGCTTTCAATTTGTTCCAATATGGTCGGGGCAAAAAAAAAAAGACGTGAAAATTGACGGAGATCAAACCGAACTTCCAGTTTGGACTCGATGCTCAAATATGCATTCACAAAATTAGTTTTGTTTCAAACTATCTGAGCTCAGATTTGGGAATCTAAAATTAGAAATATCAATCCTATCAGTCTATGGTTTGTTCCAACAAGGCCGAGGCGATAAGAATGACTTGTAGAAACTGACGGAGTTCATATTGGACTTCTAGTTTGATCTCGACGCTCAAATACACAATCACCAAATTAGTTTAGTTTCAAACCATCGAAACTCGGGTTTGAGGATCCAAAGTTAAAAATACTAATACTATCGGGTTTGTTCCAATAAGGCCAGGACAATGAGAATGACTTGTGGAAACTAACGGAGTTCAAATCGGACATCTAGTTTGAGCTCGACGCTCAAATACACATTCACCAAATTAGTTTGGTTCCAAACCATCGAAACTTAGGTTTTGGGGTCCAAAATTAGAAATACTAATCTGATCCGCCTTTAATTTGTCGCACAAGACCAGGGCAATAAGAATGACCTTTAGAAATTGACAGAGTTCAAATCGGCCTTTCATTTTGAGTTCGACAATCAAATATACAATGATCGAAATAATTTAGTTTAAAACTATTAGAACTCAGGTTTGGGGATCCAAAATTAGAAATACTAATCTGATCGGCCTCCGGTTTGTTCTAATACGACCGAGGCGATGAGAATGACTTGTGGAAACTAACGGAGTTCAAATCGGACTTCTAGTTTGAGCTCGATGCTCAAATACGCAATCACCAAATTAGTTCAGTTTCAAACCAATGCAACTCGAGTTTTGAGATCCAAAATTAGAAATACTAATTTGATCGCTCTGATGTGTTCCAACATGGCCGGGGCGATGAGAATGACTTGTAGAAACTGACGGAGTTCAAATCGGACTTCTAATTTGAGCACGAGGCTCAAATACATGTTGTCGTAGGCCGCCTTAAGGGCATTTTAGTCTCAAGATTTTCATTTATTTTATTATGTTTTAGTTAAGCGGGTCATTGTTTGTAATTTGCCCCCTTTACATAGAGGCAAACTTGTCCCCTTTTTTGTTTCACATAATAAAATTAGGTTTGGGAAGGGAGAGCCCTCATAGTTAAGCGCGTGGCTCCTCCCCTCACAGCCTCCCTCTTCCGACCTCCATCTCTTCCACCTTTTCCCATCTCTCTTGTCTATTCTTTCCTCCTTGATCAATACACAATCACCAAATTAGTTTATTTCAAACCATCAGAACTCGGGTTTGGGGGTCTAAAATTGGAAATACTAATCTGATTGGCCTTTGATTTGTTCCAACATGGCCAAGACGATTAGAATGATTTGTGAAAATTGACGGAGTTCAAATAGGACTTCCAGTTTGAGCTCGACATTTAAATACATAATCACCAAAATAGTTTAGTTTAAAACCAGCAGAACTCAGGTTTGGGGATCCAAAATTATAAATACTAATCCAATTAGTCTTCAGTATGTTCCACCTAGGCTGGGGCGAGGAGAATGACTTGTAAAAACTAACGGATTTCAAATCAGACTTCTAGTTTGAGCTCGAGGCTCAAACACACAGTCACCAAATTAGTTTAGTTTCAAACCATCGAAACTCGGGTTTTGAGGTTCAAAATCAGAAATACTAATCCGATCGACCTTCAATTTGTTCCAACAAGGCCAGGGCGATGAGAATGATTTGTGGAAATTGACGGAGATCAGACTCCCAGTTTGAGTTCGACTCCCAAATACACAATCACCAAAATAGTTTAGTTTAATACCATCGCAACTCAGGTTTGGAGATCCAAAATTAGAAATACTAATCCGATCGGCCTCCGATTAGTTCCAACTAGGACGACGCAATGACTGACTTGGGGAAACTGATGGACTTCATATCGGACTTCCAATTTGAACTTGACGTTCAAATACACATTCACCAAATTAGTTTAATTTCAAACCATCGGAACTCGAGTTTTGGGTCTAAAATTAAAAATATTAATCTGATCGACCCTCAATTTATTCCAACAAGGCCAAGACGATGAGAATGACTTGTGAAGTTTACATCGGACTTCCAATTTGCGCTTGACGCTTGTTGGCATGTAAAACTTTCTAAATCCCAAAACCTGAATTTCCCAAAATCCAAACCTCCATAAAAACCAAAAATCCCATAAATTCCCCAAAAAAATCCACCCAAAATGCCAAACATTCCCAAATCCAAAATAAAACATCAGAAATTTCCAAACTCCCAAAAAATCCCTAATTTCAAAAGAACCTAAAACCCAGAAATACCAAATCTACAAAAAAACCAAAGTTCTGAAAATCAAGAAATGTTCTCAAATCCCATAAAATATCTAAAATTTCCACAAAACTCATAAAACCCCCAAATTTCCTGAAATTCCAAAAAAAATCCCCTCAAGACCCTTAGAAATCCTAAAATTCCCAGAAATATCTAAAGGGGGGAAGTCCCCCATCAGTTAAGGAAGGGCCCCTAACCGATGGGACTGCCCCATCGGTTAAGGAACGAATCCTTAACCGATGGGACTCTCCCATCGGTTACCTCTCTCTCATCCATGTAAAGGGGCAAAACCCCTATAAATATCCCATGTAGCCCGATGGCAACAGACCTTTTTTCTAAAATTTGAAGGGGTTTTTTCTGAAATTTGGAAAGGGGGATTCATTAAAAAAAAAGGAAAAACAAAAACTTGTTGGAGAAGACTCTGCTCGTGCCCGACGTGAAGGTACTTGCCCCCAACAAGTCAAAAGGTCATCCCCCTCCAACTACGAAATCTTTGTAAACCCTCTCCATGTTGAGTTAGCCTCCATGGGGGGGATTTTAAAATTCAAATATATATTCTTATCTCCACATTGAGTTAGTATCTATGGAGATAAAAATTGTTCGTATTCATGTGCTCTTTTGTTTAAATATTTTCCATGTCAAGTTAAGTCTCCATAGATACAAAATATTTAAACATGCTCATATGTTTCGATGTTTAGATATCTTCCATGTCGAGTTAGTCTCCATGGGCATAAGATATCTAAATATCAAATGTTCATGTGTTCTAAATGTTTCCATGTCGAGTTAGTCTCTATGGGTATAAAGATTTAAACACATCTATGTTATTTCCCTCACGTTAAGCAAGACTCTGTAAAGGTAAATTTTTGTGCTCATATGTGTATGTCTTTTAAAGAAAACTTTGCCCAAGCGGAGGTTCTGCCCTAAAGTATACTCATATATCCACAAAATATATGTTCATATGCATGTATTTATGGGGAGACTCTATCCATACAGAGACTCTGCCC
This sequence comes from Colocasia esculenta, assembly GCA_014218235.1. Lineage (NCBI taxonomy): Eukaryota > Viridiplantae > Streptophyta > Magnoliopsida > Alismatales > Araceae > Colocasia > Colocasia esculenta. The sequence goes on along the minus strand of CM024753.1, from coordinate 51,782,868 downwards.
TAAAATAATACGGTCATATGTTCATACGTTTGTGCGGAAACTCTGCCCATGCAGAAGCTCTGCTCAAATACACAACATATGCGAACATCAAACAAATCCCTGGGTTCATACCCACTTATTCAAATTGCATGTTAAACTCATAAATTGAGTCCATACTCCTTTCAAAACAAAATCTATTTTGTCCGATAAAAAAATTAAAACATTGTGTTATTATTTTCTAGAAAAATGTAAATCTCGGCTTTACTATCAATAGTGTTCGGATTAAAATTGATGTAAATAAACATCAGAGATTTTTGATCCGATGTAAATTAACATCGATTTCGGTCGATGGAGAAGGGGTCCAACACACGCAACCCTAATTGCCTGATAAAATAAAATCGCGGAACAAATAAGTTCAAAACAAAATTGGCGCCCTTGTCCATTCTTTGGAGATAAAACTTCTCTCCACATCGCACGGATTTCAAATTATGTCTGTTCGACAGGTTGGCACGCCCCACAAAAGAAATAAAAAGTAATCAATTGAAGTCTAATCAAATGTTTCCACTATATACTTTTCCGCATTAGACAACGCTCAAACACACAATCACCAAAATAGTTTAGTTTAAAACCATCAGAACTCAAATTTGGGGATCGAAAATTAGAAATGCTAATCTGATCGGGCTTCGGTTTGTTCCAATAAGGCTAGGGCGAAGAGAATGACTTGTGAAAACTATCAGAGTTCAAATCGGACTTCCAATTTGACCTCGATGCTCAAATACACATTTACCAAATTAGTTTAGTTTCAAACAATCTGAACTCTAATTTGGGGGTCCAAAATTAGAAATACTTATCCGATAGGCCTCTGATTTGTTCCAACACAACTGGGGCGATGAGTGTTTAAATTGATGGACTTTAAATCGAACTTCTAGTTTGAACTCGACACTTAAATACAATCACCAAATTTGTTTAGTTTCAAACCATCGAAAGTCAGAGTTGGGATTCCAAAATTAGAAATACTAATTCCATTGGCCTCCAGTTTATTTCAACACGGCCGGAACGATGAGAATGACTTGTGAAAACTGATGGGTTTCATATCAGACTTCGAGTTTGAGCTCGATGCTCAAATACACAATCACCAAATTAGTTTAGTTTAAAACAATCAAAACTCAGGTTTAGGAATCCAAAATTAGAAATACTAATCTGATCGGCCTCCGATTAGTTCCAACTAGGTCGGGGCAATGAGAATGACTTGAGAAAACTAACGGACTTCATATCGGACTTCCAGTTTGAGCTCTACGCTCAAATACATATTCACCAAATTAGTTTAATTTTAAACTATCAAAATTCATGTTTGGGGATCCAAAATTAGAAATCACAATCCGATCAGCCATCGGTTTGTTGGAACATGGCCAAGGTGATGAGAATGAGTTGTGAAAACTGATGGAGTTCAAATCGGACTTTCAATTTGAGCTCGACGCTCAAACATACAATCACCAAAATGGTTTAGTATAAAACCATCAGAATACAGGTTTTGGATCGAAAATTAGAAATACTAATCTGATCGGCCTCCGGTTTATTCCAATACGGTTGAGATAATGAGAATGACTTGTGGAAACTAATAGAGTTCAAATTGGACTTCTAGTTTGAGCTAAATGCTCAAATACACAATCACCAAATTGCTCTGGTTTGTTCCAACAAGGCCGAGGCGATGAGAATGACTTGTGGAAATAGACGGAGTTCATATCGCACTTTTAGTTTGAGCTCAACACTCAAATACACATTCACCAAATTAGTTTTGTTTCAAGCCATCGGAACTCAAGTTTGATGGGTTCAAATTAGAAATACTAATCCGATCGACCTTCAGTTGGTTCAAACAAGACCAAGGCGATGAGAATGACTTGTGAAAGCTGATAGAGTTTAAATCGGACTTTCAGTTTGAACTCGACGCTCAAATATACAATCATCAAAATAGTTTAGTTTTAAAACCATCAGAACTCAGGTTTGGGGATCCAAAATTGGAAATACTAATCCAATCGGCCTTCGGTTTGCTCTAATACGGTCGAGTCAATGAGAATGAGAAACTGACGGAGTTTAAATCAGACTTCTAGTTTGAGTTCAATGCTCAAATACATAAACAATCGCTAAATTAGTTTAGTTTCAACCCATTGGAACTCGGATTTGAGGGTCCAAAATTAGAAATACAAATCTGATCAGTCTCCAACTTGTTCCAACACAGATGGAACGATGAGAAGTGAAAACTGACGGAGTTCAAATAGGACTTCCAATTCGAGCTCGACGCTCAAATATATATTCACCAAATTAGTTTAGTTTTAAACCATCAAAAGTCGGGTTTAAGGGTCCAAAATTAGAAATACCTCTGATTGGCCATCGACTTGTTCTAACAAGGGCAGGGCGATGAGAATGACTTGTGAAAACTGATGGAGCTCAAATCGGACTTTCAATTTAAGCTCGACACTCAAACATGCAATCACCAAAATAGTTTAGTATAAAACCATCAGTTTTGGGGATCTAAAATTAGAAATATTAATCTGATCAGTCTCCTGTTTATTCCAATACGACCGAGGCGATGAGAACGACTTGTGAAAACTGACAGAATTCAAATCGGATTTCTAATTTGAGCTCGGTTCTCAAATATACAATCAATAGCAAGGTATAACATATTGACACACCCACACACATATAAATCGGATTTCCCCCTAATGCCCTTAGGATCACTTACACATTGAACTTTCTCAGGGGGACTTTTCCCTGATACAGCTCCACTGCCCTCTACGGAAGCAGTGTCACATTGGCACAGTTACACTTTACACTTTTTACCGATTTACACATGGTTTTACACATAGCACTTTTCATCTCATTCACTTTCTCACTCACATGCACATCTCTGTTTTTCCTAACTTGGCACTACAGATTTCAGGAGCTTAACACACAGTAATTTCACCATTCAAGTTAGGTTTAAGCACTATCTAATCACATTACGATATCATACGTAGATTTCTATAATTCACATGGAAAATACATAACTTCTTATATGCTGGACCAAATGACCTAAAATTTTAACCACATGCTATTTTCGGGTTCTAGATCATACACTCAATGTTTCAGATTTTTCTGAGCTAAATGGAATTTACAGTAAATAAAACACCTATTTAGCATGCTATTCACAACTTAAGTTAACATGGGGTTTAACATATCATGCGATTTTGCCACTTGCTGTTTTAACAGAGATTACTATCATATACATGATCTGAGAATACAGAACTATCCTAAATCATACAATCACAAATCGATCACCACAAACCATTCTTGCATGTCTTTCTATTTACCGAACCGAATTTATTTGCAACTCATGCAAGCAATGGACAAATTATCAAAATTGAGAATACATATACTGATCTACAAATCTTCATGCTCTGACAAAACTAAGGCATTCAGACTAATCCTAATCATGAAACATGGATTGGCAAGATTTTCAACAATTCATGCTTACACATTCACGGTATAAAATTTCCTACATTCACCATCACACATCACACTCCTCCACACACCACAATTGACAATACATAGTGTATAGGGTTACCATATATCCTCATCACGGAAACCATACCGAAAATAGTGTATAGGAAGGGCAGAACATGTCATTGTTCTGTCCAGAGGAACTTGGCGGCGGTCTCTGGCCGCTGACTCAGGGTCAGCGGCATGGTCGATGGACGCCAAGCATGATATCGGCGTCCAGTGACCTTGTCGTCAATGCAGGTCTGTGCAGAAACACAGACCCAAACTCTCAAGATTTAGTGAATGTGAGGGTCTAGGACTCGAGAGAAAATCCATAAAAATTGTAAAACCGACCTAGACTCATACGAGGACATTATGGTTAGGTCACTTGCCTTTAGAAAAATGCACCAAGGGATCTAGGGCTCGGTGAAGCTCTCCTTGGGCTGTCCCAAGAAGCTCTTAGAAATGCTTGATTCCGGATTCCTGAGCGAGCTCCAGGGCCTTCCAAGGTCAGGGAGGCCTTCCTCGTCGATCCAGCAACCTCCTTGAAGCAGTAGATCTCCGGAACAATCTTCAGGTTGAGGGATTTTTGGGTTCCAAAGTGGGGTTTTCCTCAGTTTTTTTCTAGGGTTTTTCTTTCTCTCTTTTCTCCTCTTGCAAGGGTGAAGAGAGGCTGGGGAAGGGAGCTCCGGGTTTAACATGTAGGAGAGACCCCTCTCCCACTCACCAGGTGACTTGACGGCCTTCAGAGCCGTTGGGGACAGTCCCCCAATGGTTGGCTTTCTTGTTTCAGAAGTTTGCAGCTCTGCTGCGCATGCAAGCCAGAGAAGTAAACGTCCATATCGCTTGACGCCAGGGTGAGTGTTGGCGTCCATGTCTGGACGCTGACATCACCCCAACGGCCAGGGGTTGACGCCAAGATGGCCTTCGGCCAGAAGTCCAAAATATGCAAAAAACCATGCATACCATGCGTATATACATGCAATATGTATATGGTATTATATCCATATTATCACCATGCAATACATACATTATTTATATTTAATATAAACACATGCACACGTACTTGTACTAATTAATACGTACGTAAATATGTACATATATACACAAGCACAAATATACGCACATAAATACAAATAATGCGACGGAAATTCGAGGGCCTTACACCAAGAGTCCAAGTTTCATTTTTCCTCTCTTTGGATTGTAAGGCACATGAACATTGCATGCAATAATTTGACCAGTTTTGAGGGATGCATTAGATCTGTAAAATTTTGCCTTCAAGGATTAGCATAGAAATTTTTCTGTCATTCTATCATCAAACAAAGAGAATCAAGTGTATATAAGAAAGCACAGAAAAGGTTGGCAATCCTGTGTTCCTTTTTCAGGCTACATTGAAGGCACTTTTGAGTGCCAACAATTGTTTCTCAATGTATACAACCAAATGTAGGAATTTCACTACTCTATTTCTTCTTGCCATATTGCCTGCAGCATATACAGCATAAACTTTTGTAGAAGACATAACATGTACAAAAACTCACATACAAGAGAGAGAATTTTACAATATCACCCAGCATAGTTGAAAAATAAAATATCTCTAGGACCTCATTTGACTTCTAAAGTTCAACGTTTGAGCTTCTAGAAAGCTGTGATAATATTCAAGATGTCAACTAGGTAATTCAGTATTGTATTTAGCCAAGCTTTTAGATGTTGATCCCTAAAGATAGTTTCATTTTGGGTTACCCTCTTAGACTAACTACTCATTTATGACCACTGATAAGGTTTTTGATAGACACCCAGAGAAAACGTAAAATAACCGAATTTTGGGGGTCAGAAATCTCACTGTAAAGCATCCTCTTCAAAAGTAACCTGTAAAAACTATAATGTTTCATTGAGACACCTCAATGTATACTCACATCTTAATGCAGTCATACATCCAGAATAACAATAGAACTTACATCCACATTTAAGCAAAATGGGAAAAGTCATATATCCACAATGACAATAAGATTACAACTGCAATCGATTAGAGTATCAGTTCTCATTAGATTTAAAGAATAGTCACACCAATACAGTTGACATTGACATTGACCAAAGTTTCTTTACAAGTGGAATTTACATTTGCAACAAACAAACAATAATACCTTCATGCTGTGAGAAAAGTTAGGGGTTCCCCTTCACAATTCCTTCAGCTAGCATATAAAATTCAATAAGCCTGCGACAAAAATCCTGTTAAAGAAGCAAAAAGCAAAAAACACTCTTCTCATGTCCTCTGAAGGCACGGAGCAAAGATTCTCACTCTGTAATAGAATATGGAAGTAGTTATTAAGTCATTATAGCCTAATCTTTTGCCAAGCATATAATTGTTGGTATTTTAAGGAACTTGGGATGAAACAAATTCTAGAATGAAATAGAAGATCCATGCCTACCTCACATGATGAAAAGGAATATACCACTTAATGATTCTTCTAATTATAAATATGTAGTGACTTGTCGAAGTATCTTACAAACAAGATAATAGACCCAACATAGAAAATAATACCTTCTCCAATGCCCATTCATCATGCACAAACAATATTAAGACTTGAGAGCGAAAAGAAATGCCTCCCCTGTAATATCAACCAGTGAAACCTTTGTAAGTTCAAAATCTTTAGTTATCACAGAAAAGAAATACCTAGAAAAATAAAATCAAAGAGACCCATGCTATTTTCGCAGCTTTAATAATTGTAAAATTAGTACTGGACAATGAAAACTAGACATCCTTATATTAAAAGTGCGAGTATAAGAAATTGTGCATCTCAGTTGAGATACCAGCACATGTATGAACAATGATAAGAGTGGCATAAGTCATCTAATAAAATCAAAGACAACCTGAAGAACTGAAGAACATATAATAGGACCCAATTGCATGTTCTTTCCACCATAAGATAGAGGTTCCAATGGCATCTTTCACTATTTTCCTAGTTTAGTCCTTAATAAGCAATTGCTGGTTTGGCTAGTGGGCTTCACAAAGGTCACATCTTATTTTATGTCCCATAGCCATCTTTTCTAGGTCTATGCTAATGATGACACCCCGAAGCAACTTCACGCCCATCCACATTAATTAGGACTGCCTTCTTTCTTTCCAACTGTGGCACAAGAAAAAGATGCGTATACATATCAATTATCAGCTTTCAAATATGACATTCTAAAGAGGAGGATTGTAGATTAATTAATTAAGATCATGAATGCCTCTTGAAAACTATTTGAATGTTCTAGACTATGATGTGTGCCTTCCACACCCTCCTCTATACTAACAAAGTTTCCTTGGGTGCGACCTCTGATTTCCTGCATTCTTGGCCTGTTAAAAAAGCATAATGTAATAAAATCACAGCACTTTTAGCAAACCGAAGGCAATGGTAACAAGAAATACATAGATATGTAGTAGGAAAAGGTTAATATATCTAGCTTGTCTTAATCATGCTCTTTATCTTCGCAAACCTCTCAGCCATTCTGGTCTCCATGTCTCTTATCTTATCCTTCGATTCTTTGTTCTCATTTCAAATAACTTGTTTTCTTTCAATTCCCAATAAAGCAGATGGGTTGGGGCCTGTGCCAGCCCACACACATGGCCACTATGATCTTGATCCATAACTTAAGCATAAACACCATCACGTGCTGCAACCTCACGAACTGATGAGCTGCTGGATGTTCGTGAACTTCTTATGGTCTTTAACTTGTCTTATTAAAAAAGAATTCAATGCCTTTATACAATTAACTAATTGTTCAAGGAATCAAAAAGTGTAATGCATGCATAGTACTAAACAAAAACCAAAATTAAACATACAATGGCAAGCCCAGCAGCCTCATTGACAGGCATCCCATCTTTTCAGGTGTGCTGGAACACAAACAAATGAGCATGATCTAATTGGACTCCAACCTGTGCATGCTGCAAGAAAATATAAATTAGAAATGCAGGGTACAAGAGTTCCCCCCCCCCCGCCAAAAATAATAATAATAATAATAGAGCTCGGACATCAATTAGATACCATTCATTATTCTGATCCTCCTGTGACAACACCAACAAAAGAGAGGAGGCTGGAGAGGTTATTTGATTTCTACAAACATTGCTGACTTTGTCATGTTCGCCATAAAGACCCCGCCAAGGATAGGGTTCGGGGCAATTTTGTGAGAGAAAAAGAGAGGGGGGCTGTCTCGTGTGGGAGGACGGTTTGGGGAGGGGGGTTACAAAAGGGAGGAGTGCAGTTGAGTTTTTGAGTGGGCTTGGAGGTTTGGGTGCCAAAGTTGTCACCAAATTATTAATCAAAGGTCCTACACCCACATTCTAATAAATTTTATTTTTTAAATAATATATATTTTTCCTACGGTTAAATAAACACTGTATGTAAATATACATAATTACCCATGTTTGATTAAAACTTGTGGGACGAAGTAGGTTCTACCCACAGTTCCGCACAATTGTAGTAATATCTCATGATACACCAACATAATTCTTTTTTGTAAGTAAAACATGTGATGGTTAATATAAACATTATCTCATATGTCCAAGTTTAGCAAATTCAATGTACTCTTCTCGCCCAGGCACAGACCTAAAGCAATGCAGTGAAATAAGGTGCAAGTCAAGAAAGAAACTCCAACAAGAAAACTGATTACAAACATAAAATAGAAAAGAAAAATACACTGCTAGTGCACCGTAAAATGAATATGTTCCTTGTTTAGAAGAACAAGTCTCTATTTTTCTTCTTCTATTAGTATCGAACAAAAATGCTGAAAATATGGTCTTCATGCCTTGTTACTTTTTTGGAAATTGACATGGCTAATCATACTTCCAAAAGGTCCTAAGCACTATGATTCAAAATATGGCTAAGTCTTCCAATAAAGAAAACAAAGCGGCATAATGCAATGCTGGAGAAGTAGAAAACTAAAAAGAGAAATGACTGATGGACAAAGCAAGCTAAAAATATATATATTTACTGAAAAATCAAAATTGAATAGATATCTTCACAACAGTAAAGAAAAATCCGAAACAAAATTGAATACATATCATCACAGAACTTTAGTTAGCAAGACATAAAAAAATTGCTAAACATTGGAAGATCGTGTGAAGCACAACTATGTTGGATAAGAAATACAGTGCATGTGAGACCCCGAATTTTTATTCTCTTTATATATATGTATGTATATGAATGGTGTGTTGGGTGTTCGGTTGTTGTGTGCTTAGCATGCGTAGTTCACTGTGCCTACTATAAGTTTTATCCTTCTCTTGAGCGTGAGCATGTGCGTATATCTATATATATACATGCGTGTATATGATAATTAGTGTAGAAGTGAACAATTAGCTAATTAGAGGTGTATTACGAATACCAAGAATCTCTGACTTAGGATACTTGGATAATACTATGGGTGTGCTATCTAAATATTGAAGAATATCCTATACTACCTATTTCATGGAATTTTATATGAGAGTATATGAAGTACATATGTGTATGTACGTATGTATGTTATCTTATGCGTGTGACAATTGTATACCTAATTCTACATGCATAACACCTTGGTGTACTTATATATGCATGTGTATGTTTAATTGTAAACATAGTTCATTGCATGGTTAGTTAATGCGTACATTATACTTCGTACATTGCATGTACATAAAGAGTTCAAGCATGGTAGGTGTATTTAGTAGCTTATATTGGGATTCTATACTCCTCATGAATAACATGCATGTATTTTTATGATAATTAGGTGAGAATAGTCAATTGGCTAAATTATGCATATAGTACTTAAGCAATGTTAGGTAAAGTTGTGCAAGTCAATCTAATTATCGGTTCGCATGTTGTATCCATCTATTTCAAGCATAATGTACACAAGTGTGCTACACCCGTGTGTGTATACTATATATATGCCAAATCAAGTGTGTATGCATAGGTAGATATCTACGTACATCTCATCTTAGTGTATTCATGTATGCTTGTGTATGCCTAGGTATAAATGCTATTGATTGCCCGGTGTAGTAATATACATGTTATACCTTATACTTTGTATGCGTATGAAGATATTCATGTGCGTGTTGTTATCTTAAATGTACCTATGTATGTATGTGTAGGATAAGTAGTAATTATTGGATAATTACATGGTGTAGTGGTGTATACACTATACTACATAGATTCCATGTGCATGTATGAGTAGATTAAGCATGGTTCTACACGATTCTAAGTTCTGGCAGAAGAGTGTATTGGCGTCAACATGGATGGACGCCCATGTTATGTCAGCGTCCATATCGACGGACGCCGACCCTATGTAGCCGTCCAGGGATGTGGACGTCAATATCCCTAATTTTCTGTGCTCTGCAGAGCGCAGAGAACACTCATTGAGCTAGGCCTCTGATTGGGGAGATGTCTTCCCAACGTCTCTCTTGTCCCTTCAGCCCCTGCACGAGTCCCTCTTGCCCCCTTATTCTTTAAAACACCTCTCTTTGCTATCCTAGAGAGCTCTTGGCTCATTTTCTAAAAAGAAACCCTAGCTGAGAGAAGAGATGAAGGACTGACCTTGAGATCTCAGATCCGGCGTTCTGAGGCTTGGATCCGGCGATCTTCTTCGACGAGGAGGAAGTCCAAGCATAGGAGAAGGCTTCCCCGACGTTGGACTGCGGCTTGCAACCCCCTGGAACTCGGAGCAAAGGATTTCTGGAGGCTTCTTAGCAAGAGCCAAGGAGAGCTTCATCGGCTATTTTGATCCGTTTAGACGTTTTTCTTCAGGCAAGTAAACCCTAGGTTTTGAGCCTAGATATGTCCCCTAAGTCTCAGGAATTTTTGTGGATTTTAATTCGTGTCCTGGAGCCCCTATTCTGAATCTCTTTCCAAGCTCGGTCTGTGTTCTTACACAGACAGGAACTTGACGGCAAGAGACCTTGCCGTCAAGTGCATCTGTTAACGGCATTCGATAATGCCGTCAACCCCTGTAAACGGCTAGACATTGACGCTGAGTTCGTCAGGACAGAACCGTTAACTGTTTTCTCTCCTCTAAATGACTATTTTTGATGGGTTTCTCGCGATGAGGATATACTGTAAACCCTATACGTTATGTAAGATATCTATTGTGGTGTGTGGATGGGTTATTGAGCATGGTATGAGTAATGCAATTTAATTGTTTTGTGAAAATGCATGTATGCTAAGATAATAACCTTCTTGATTCACTGTTTGGATGATTTAGAGAGGGTCGGAAAGTGCTAAATGTTGTGAGCCATGTATGCATGCATCAGTCATCCCCTGCAATTTCTATGATTTTTCCCATGTTTATATGATTTGTTAGGGTTTATGTTTTGGAAAATAGAGAATATGTGTAGGACTATTAAATTCTCTAGTAAATCGTGCTTTGTGCCATAAATACGGGTAGAATGTCATGTAAATACAGGCATGTCAGGTCAGGGCTGAGGCATGTTAAATCAAATGCTTATGCTAGGTTTCCATGCTAATAGGGATTTCAAATAGCATGTAAAATAGATGTTCGATTTTCTGTAAATTCTATTTAGCTCAGAAAAATCTGAAAAATTTAGGGTATGATCTTGAACCCGAAAATAGCATGTGGTTAAAATTTCAGGTCATGTAGACCAGTATATAAAAAGTTATGTCTTTTTCATGTGAAATGTAATAATCTACGTATGTTATCGTAATGTGGTTAGTTATTGCTTAAACCTAACCTGATTAATGAAACTTCTGGAATGTTAATTATGGTCATCTGTAGTAGCATGGTCAGGAGAAAAACAGAGTCACATTGTGCATGAGAAAATGAGGGAGATGTGAGTGTTATGTGTAAAATACGTGTTAAAACTCGGCATGAGTAAAGTGTAAAAGTTGTGCCTATGTGACACTGCTACCCTAGAGGCATCGGGAGCCGTATATAGAAAAGTCTCTATAGAAGGCTCCATGTGATATAAGTTTGTCCCAAAGGCATTGGGAAAACCCCGGAGGTGGACAAGTACCACTGGATAGGGTGGAGAGGGCTTCTCCCGGTCTGCGCAGTTACCAAGATTCACCGCTCTATTGCCTAGGTGGTGAGTATGTGTATGAGTTGTGTCATGCGTTGTGTTATGAGTTGTGTTATGAGTTTTGTCGAGAGTTGTGCTAAGGAATGAGCATGAGCTATGAGATAATTGTTAGTGTCCTCTACTGGTGGTTAGGACTATGTGTCATGGCAAATTGTTTAAGCAATGAAAAATGAACAAAGTGTGAAATATGTGAACATGGCACGTGGTAAGTGCAATCGATGTGATACACGATAAGTGAAAGTGGTAGAGTAAATGATGGGGAACGTGTAAATTGTGTAAGTGTGAATATGTGTACTTGTCAAATGTGTAAAAGTGAACCATGTGAATGAGTAAGTGTGCAATCATGTGGGATAAACGTGTTAGATTGAGAACTTATGATATATGTCATGAAAGTGTTAAATGCATATCCAAACAGCAACCTAAATGTATGCAAAACGATGTTTCACTTGTGTAAGAATGAGTAGAATCCATATTAGGAACTTCCCTTTCAAACATATGATAATCTCACGTTAATTGCTATCATGTTGTGATTGAATTGTATATATATATATAGCTCTCACGTGAATGAAATGGTAGTGAGCATGTAATAGGATTTTCACGTTTGCAAAAGGTTGATTATGAATATGGCAAATGCATGAAAAATATTTGGATTCCATGCTAGTTGGAAGGCTCAATTAGTATAAAAGTTTTATACTTAAGTGCTCATGGATTGCTAAATGGTTTCACCCTGTTTTAACCTTCAAGTCATGCTACGAATGTGAACCATGTGCATGTGATTTTATTATGTTAAAACAGCAAGCAAATTGTATAAATAAATACAAAAAGGTCATGTAAAAAGCAAGTAGTCATCATGCTAGCTTGTTCTTTTCTTTACGCTCAATTGTATGCCCTAGTAGTAGAAATATCCATAGGTTAAAAGAATGTGTGGGCGAATCATGCTACATGTTAAGTGTAACTAATAAGTGCATGTGTATGATGTAATGCTCATGATTTAGAATAGAATTATGGTAGACTAAAGCATGCTCCTGTGAAGATAATATGTCTTGCTAGTTGAGAGTAAGGACCATGTGTACCTTCGTGATTTGATGATAGTGTGCATCTCTTTAATGTTAATGCCATATTGTGAGTGTGACATATTTAAGTTTAAGACTTTGGTTTGCTTGCTGAGTCCTTGGACTCACTCTTGCTTCGGCGTACAGGTTGACAGGTATCTTTTTCTAGAAGGAAGCTTGGTGAGGATCGTCATTAAAAGACTATTTTGTGGAGCTATTACTAGTTGTACTTTTTCCTAGCACGAAAAGGATTATTGTATGGACAATATTTGGACATTGTAGTTCTCTTTATTTTGTATTAATGTGGACATTGTCTTTCTATCTCGCTATTTAGATTGTGGAATGTGTGCTGGTGACGGGTTAAGAGTTGAGTTGTTTATTTTATTCCGCTGTACTCTATTGCTATCCAGGTACATATCAACCTATCGACCAGTGTTGGGTACATGTCCCACTGTGACGACGCCCTTTTTACCGATGGGGATTGGTATAATCGTACCGATATGAAGAGGGTCGTTACAGAGATTGGTATCAGAGCACAAAGTTGAGACTGTACATGGATAGACCATCACCGTCACAATATTGCAAAATCTTCGTAGGGAATTGTCCACATAAGTAGAAATTACTAATACTAGATGGAAGATAGTAAAGGGAATAGGTAGAATATAGTAACCTAGGTTCTAATTGAGTTATTTATTTTGCAGACGATGGCTGGACATGGTAGGCGTAGTGCTCAGTCTCGGAGGTATGAGCAGAACCGCAAGCTGAAGAATTTTGTGACAGGACTTAAGCCATCAGTGAGGGCTAGGCTTCTGGAACTCGATTCACGTACCTTAGGAGAACTTCTAGGTGTGACCACCCAGCAAGAGAATGGAGCGGGATCTCTCCCAGAGGGGGAGGCAACTCCAGAGGTGAATATGATCAAGCCATTCCAAAGGCAAGATAGGAAGAAGGAGAAAACCTTGGAAAGTCAACAATCAACTGTGGCCTCAATTATCGAGAAATCCGAGTGCATCCAGTGCGGGAAGCGTCATGGCGGGAGCGCATGTTGGAGAAAGGAAGGAAGGTGTCTTAAATGTGGAAGCAAAGATCATCGGCTTAAAGAGTGTCCGAATCTGAAGACGAAGTTTACTCCACGAGGTGCTTCATCGATGGTAATAAAGGAGCAAGGAGTAACTGGTGATGACCTCGGCAACGTCGCCACAGGTACTCGATGCGATCTTCGAGGACGAAGATCTTTTTCTAGAGGGGGAGGGTGTGAGACCCCGAATTTTTATTCTCTTTATATATATGTATGTATATGAATGGTGTGTTGGGTGTTCGGTTGTTGTATGCTTAGCATGCGTAGTTCATTGTGCCTACTATAAGTTTTATCCTTCTCTTGAGTATGAGCATGTGCGTATATCTATATATATACATGCGTGTATATGATAATTAGTGTAGAAGTGAACAATTAGCTAATTAGAGGTGTATTACGAATACCAAGAATCTCTGACTTAGGATACTTGGATAATACTATGCGTGTGCTATCTAAATATTGAAGAATATCTATACTACCTATTTCATGGAATTTTGTATGAGAGTATATGAAGTACATATGTGTATGTACGTATGTATGTTATCTTATGCGTGTGACAATTGTATACCTAATTCTACATGCATAACACCTTGGTGTACTTATATATGCATGTGTATGTTTAATTGTAAACATAGTTCATTGCATGGTTAGTTAATGCGTACATTGTACTTCGTACATTGCATGTACATAAAGAGTTCAAGCATGGTAGGTGTATTTAGTAGCTTATATTGGGATTCTATACTCCTCATGAATAACATGCATGTATTTTTATGATAATTAGGTGAGAATAGTCAATTGGCTAAATTATGCATATAGTACTTAAGCAATGTTAGGTAAAGTTGTGCAAGTCAATCTAATTATCGGTTCGCATGTTGTATCCATCTATTTCAAGCATAATGTACACAAGTGTGCTACACCCGTGTGTGTATACTATATATATGCCAAATCAAGTGTGTATGCATAGGTAGATATCTACGTACATCTCATCTTAGTGTATTCATGTATGCTTGTGTATGCCTTGGTATAAATGCTATTGATTGCCCGGTGTAGTAATATACATGTTATACCTTATACTTTGTATGCGTATGAAGATATTCATGTGCGTGTTGTTATCTTAAATGTACCTATGTATGTATGTGTAGTATAAGTAGTAATTATTGGATAATTACATGGTGTAGTGGTGTATACACTATACTACATAGATTCCATGTGCATGTATGAGTAGATTAAGCATGGTTCTACACGATTCTAAGTTCTGGCAGAAGAGTGTATTGGCGTCAACATGGATGGACGCCCATGTTATGTCAGCGTCCATATCGACGGACGCCGACCCTATGTAGCCGTCCAGGGATGTGGACGTCAATATCCCTAATTTTCTGTGCTCTGCAGAGCGCAGAGAACACACATTGGGCTAGGCCTCTGATTGGGGAGATGTCTTCCCAACGTCTCTCTTGTCCCTTCAGCCCCTGCACGAGCCCCTCTTGCCCCCTTATTCTTTAAAACACCTCTCTTTGCTATCCTAGAGAGCTCTTGGCTCATTTTCTAAAAAGAAACCCTAGCTGAGAGAAGAGATGAAGGACTGACCTTGAGAGCTCAGATCCGGCGTTCTGAGGCTTGGATCCGGCGATCTTCTTCGACGAGGAGGAAGTCCAAGCATAGGAGAAGGCTTCCCCGGCGTTGGACTGCGGCTTGCAACCCCCTGGAACCTGGAGCAAAGGATTTCTAGAGGCTTCTTGGCAAGAGCCAAGGAGAGCTTCATCGGCTATTTTGATCCGTTTAGAAGTTTTTCTTCAGGCAAGTAAACCCTATGTCTTTTGCCTAGATATGTCCCCTAAGTCTCAGGAATTTTTGTGGATTTTAATTCGTGTCCTGTAGCCCCTATTCTGAATCTTTTTCCAAGCTCGGTCTGTGTTCTTACACAGACAGGAACTTGACGGCAAGAGACCTTGCCGTCAAGTGCATCTGTTAACGGCATTCGATAATGCCGTCAACCCCTGTAAACGGCTAGACATTGACGCTGAGTTCGTCAGGACAGAACCGTTAACTGTTTTCTCTCCTCTAAATGACTATTTTTGATGGGTTTCTCGCGATGAGGATATACTGTAAACCCTATACGTTATGTAAGATATCTATTGTGGTGTGTGGATGGGTTATTGAGCATGGTATGAGTAATGCAATTTAATTGTTTTGTGAAAATGCATGTATGCTAAGATAATAACCTTCTTGATTCACTGTTTGGATGATTTAGAGAGGGTCGGAAAGTGCTAAATGTTGTGAGCCATGTATGCATGCATCAGTCATCCCCTGCAATTTCTATGATTTTTCCCATGTTTATATGATTTGTTAGGGTTTATGTGTGTAGGACTATTAAATTCTATAGTAAATCGTGCTTTGTGCCATAAATACAGATAGAATGTCATGTAAATATAGGCATGTCAGGTCAGGGCTGAGGCATGTTAAATCAAATGCTTATGCTAGGTTTCCATGCTAATAGGGATTTCAAATAGCATGTAAAATAGATGTTTGATTTTCTGTAAATTCTATTTAGCTCAGAAAAATCTGAACAATTGAGGGTATGATCTTGAACCCGAAAATAGCATGTGGTTAAAATTTCAGGTCATTTGGACCAGTATATAAAGAGTTATGTGTTTTTCATGTGAAATGTAATAATCTACAGATGTTATCGTAATGTGGTTAGTTATTGCTTAAACCTAACCAGATTAATGAAACTTCTGGTGTAGCACTCCGAAAATTTTAATTATATAAAAATTCAAATAAAGGAAAATAAATAATTTCCATAATATCGGAGTATTTAAAACATACGTACCATTATCGTGTGTGCTAAAACACATCGGAAAATTTCGTAAAAATTATAAATCAACCCTAAATATTATTACTAAATGTTTCACAAAGAAATTTGTGCCAAGAAAAATCATATTAGCCAAGTTTAAAGTGTTTCGCGACTTATTATCGTAATTCATGAATAAGTCGTAAAACCATTATCACACGTACTCGGATGAGTCAAAAAATTAAATAAAAATCATATATAGACTTCAAATAATATCCTCTAATGACCCATCAAGAAATTTGGTTGAATAAATATCATTTGGGTTAGGTTTAAGAGTTATTGCGACCGATTATCTAAGTAAGGAAACAAGTCGGAAAACCGTTAACACGGAAATACGACGCAATCAAAAATTTAATAAAAATGTTGGAGAGACTTCCAACATTATATATTGATGACCCATTATCATAATTGGGCCAATGGACCACATATGACCCAAAAATCAAATAAAGCTAGAAAATACATAGAAATTCGTAACCATAAATAAGCTGAAATTAAAAAGAGGCAATTAGAGTTGGATTGGGATGCAATCATGCATTCATGACAATCCAAATTCGTGCCTAACTATGAGGGGAGGTTTCCTAATGCCTCACACACTCAAAGGGAGGAGGAAATCATCAAAAATAGGAAACCAAATATGTCAATCCCGAAACCCTCCTTTCCTAGTTATAATAGGACTCCTAAACACCATGGTTACTTAAATACTCTTCACCCAAACCCTAAGAACGAATTTAGAACTTGCTAGGGTCGTGTGGAGGAGCTCTTGGGGACTGAGGAGCTGTGGAACGACCACAAGAAGCCGTTCTTCTTCCCCTTCTCATCTGCTGCGACCTGCACAAACCATTCTCTTGAAGTCGACCAAAGGTAGGTTTTTTCGGGCCAAATCTTAACATATCATATACCAATGTGTAGAGCATCAAGTTAACTTTCATTTCCCACTGGTTTCATCGAATTTCATTTAGTATATTTTGAATTATAAGCGTTTTGCCAAAGTCGCGCACTGTTAGAGCTTTTCTCGTTCTTCTTCTTATTCACAAGATTTAAGACCGAATTAGACTGAATCATCAACATCAAAGTTCTTCTAATTCCTCTCACGATCATCTTTCATGTTTAACGTTTTGTCAAAAACTCTTTAGTTAGAGAGTTATGAACCCCGTAAGAGAGTCATGCATAATACTGTGTTTTCGGGTTTGCAGTTAGCCTTAGGTTCTTCCTGTTTTGATCGAGATTTAAGACCGAAGTAGGTCAAGCCTCCAACATGAAAGTTCTTGTATTAGTCGATATGGTCATCTTTCATGTTAAATGTTTTTCTTAAATATTATTATTTAGAGAGTTATAAACTTCATAATAGATCCGTGGATGATACTGCGTTTTCTGGTTGCATTTAACTTTCACTTACTCATGTTTTTCACAAGGTTCAAGACCGAATTAGGTTAAAACCCCAACAACAAAATTCTTATACTAATTATCCTTGTCATCTTTTATGTTAGACGTTTTATCCAAATGTCAGTAGATCTCATGTTACAAGCCTAACATGTAAGTCGCCATGAAGTCATGCATGTTTAGGGCTTTCCCATTTTCTTCCTGTATTTCATGCAATTAGAGACCGATTCAGACCCAGCCCACAACACAAAAGTTCTTTCAATAGATGTCCTCGACATTTTCTATGTTGTGAGTTTTGTCTAAAGATCAGCATATAGAGAGATATAGGCGTTTCATGAATATCACCCTGTGTCAAATCATGGTAGTCTGAACCAAGAGCATGTCAGATCCATGTCGGGCTCAGGCGCAGACCCTATGAACGCGACGGCCCGATATGTCGCATTCTGAGGTCGGGTCGCGACAGTACCTCTGTCACGTTCTGGTTGCGACAGTACCCATGTCGCCTTCTGCCTGCCTGATCTGACGACCCTGTCGCCTTCCTTATAGGGATATGTCGCGATCTCAGAACTTTACCTGAAACCATGTGTTTTCATGCATAGTTTTCCGCATATACCCAAGATCTGTTTAAATATGATATTTACCGTGTAAGTTGCCTGTCTTGGGTCTGATCATTACATGATTGTTATTTAATGGCTTAAAATTTAGTAACCCATTTAAAAGCTTTAATTACATGAATGCTATTCTAAGTGCTCCTTAAATGTTATGATCCTTTCGTGCTACTTGTGATTAAATCTTCCTACTGTTCTACCATGTTTAAATGATAAGAGTTATCATAAAATCGTGCAAACCATGATGAGTTAAAGTGCATAGTTTTATTCCATGTTATATTGTCAAGTGCTTCCTGTGAGTTTGAGACCGATGGTTTGAGAATTGTGACACGCGTACCGCACTACACACTAGCACTATTAGGTAGCCCCTTCTTGGGAAATTGGAAACTCTCTACCGGTCATTCTGAATCGGTAGACTAGCGACCTTTTCACCAAGGCCTCCGTAAATCTCCTCTGACCATGGATTCCCACATGGCCGACGAGTTGGTTGTACCATTGAAGTTCCCTGGAGATAGCGTGCACTCCCTTCTCTCTTCTTGATCTCGTGAGTGTGACTTACAAACTAGACTAAAGCCATTAATGTAAAGATTGAAGGAAAGTATAAATTGTACCGTTATGCTGCCGAATTTATCTCTTGGCCATTGTTCTCATGAAATCATGTTCAATTTAATTATTACTTCTTCTCATCATCATCATGAACATGACATTACACATGCTACGTTTTGAAACTCTCATTGGCCATTATTAATGACTATGGGTATCTACATTTAAAAATTTACATGAGATGCTGACAGGGCACGGCGTGTGTCCAAGGGCTCCAATCTAGCCCCAATGACGGCGAGTCATAGATATACTGTTAACCATGGGGTATAATGATTACTGGCGTTGCATCTGCGCTGGGAGTACTTTCTTGCTTGTTGAATGATAGATACATAACCACATACACGTGTCCTGGTGTACATTATTGATGGATCTTTTCATGGTGTACATTGGTGTCTACGTGCCGGATTAGTGTTACTTGATCGTGCTCGTACATTCTTGCTTGCTTGCTTGCGTGATATGGCCATTCTGCATTTAATGCAATTAGTGATATCTTGCGTTCTTGACATCAAGTGAATTCTTGCGTGCTTGTACAAAGTGATCTATTGCTAGTTCGATCTTGTCATCTTGTTCACAAATCTCGTTCTATCTTAATCACTCTCTCTAGCTTGTTTTATATATCATGTTTTAACGAGTTTTATTCGTACTTGCATATCATTCATCGTACTTGCCTAGTTCTAAAATGTTAATCACTTATATCATTGCCCGCACATTGAGATATAAATCATACTGGGCTAGTTTGCTCATTCCCTACTTTTACCCAATCTAGGTGACCATGAAGTGCAAGAGGAAGAGCAAGTCGAGAATGGGAATGCGTCCGAGTGAAGAGCGTTCCAAACATGAGTCTATCTATAGCTAGTTTATTTTGAGTGTTAGAATAATGTAGTAGGAAGTGAGGTAGTATGTATTTTTGCTTTTATTGAGTCTTAGTCCTGTATTAGTTTATCTGAGACAAATATGAGATTTGAATACAATTTATAATTGAGTTCACATTTGGGCCCTATTATGATGTTGTGTTGATACACATTTAGTGCGTGCTAGCTAGAGGCTTATTTGCCGACTGTCCATGTCTCGAGATATCGACTCGAATTAATTATCAATATCCGCTGCGTAATTCTCGGGACGTGACAGTTAAGTGGTATCAGAGCCTAGGAATACCAAATAGGATATGTCTCAGGAATAGGAGATACCTATGGAACCTAGGTCATGGAAATTAAATACAATACCTGGTGAGAATGGGTAGAGACTGGGAATATGTTAGCAAGAATTAAACACTCCTACCCATTGACTCTGATAATGTATCTAGAGACATTAATTGGTGTCCATCCTTTTCTCAGGAACCCCCATAACTCTTACACTCAACTGCAATGGCTTGTAATCAGTGGCAAGTTATGCAAGAAACCATGGCTGAACTGACCCAGGCATTACAAAATGTAATTCAGGCTGGAAATCAGGTTGGAGCTGCAAGGAATGGAGCCGGTGATCTGCACCAGAATTTTAGGAGTTTAAACCCTCCTCGTTTCTCTGGATCCCCTGATCCGGACGAGGCAGAAAATTGGCAAGAGGAGATAGAAAGGATTTTCCAGGTGATGCAATGCACTAATAGAGAGAAAGTGGTACTGGCCACTTTCCAATTTACTAAAGATGCTCGAGCATGGTAGAAGGCCACCTCGGCCCACCTGCCAAACGTAGCTCAACTGGAGTGGGCCGGATTCCTGGAGATATTCCGAGGAAAGTATTTCTCTGAGAGAGTCAAGGAGAAGAAGGCAGCAGAGTTTGCCACACTAAAACAGAAAGGGATGTCTGTGGCTGAGTATGAGGCTCAGTTCGCACGACTTGCTGTGTATGCCCCACATTTGGTGGGAACAGAAAGATTAAAGGCTAACCGTTTCATGGACGGGCTCAGGCCTATGTTCATTGAAAGGCTCGGACCACACAACATTCAAACCTACACTGAGATGGTCCAAAGAGCTCAACTGGTAGAAGATACTATGGCTAAGGTGGAAGGCATGAGGGGAAAGGACATCTCAAAGACGACCTTTACAAAAAGGGGAGCAGTCGATACAACTGGAACTTTCCCCAATAACAATAATAACAACAACAAAAGGCCAACCACTGGGAAGGACTATAGCATGGAGAAAAAGATCAAAGTAGAAGAAACAATGATTTTGAATATTGTAACTTTTGCAACAAGCCTAGACACAGAGCAGAAGAGTGCTGGAAGAAGGCAGGAGCTTGCCTGCGATGTGGAAATCGTGACCACCGCCTTCCCAACTGTCCCATGCTAAAAGACCAACCTGGAAGGAACCAAGGAGTGGTAAAGCATCAAGGACGCGTGAATGCAGTAACACAAGCAGAGCTCCCGGAAGGAGGTATGCTTGTTAAACCCATAGATTGATCTTAAGAGGCTTTTCTTATGAGTACATTTCTAAGTGGGGGAGATCATTAAGGATAAATTAGAAAAGGAATAATCTAGTGGTTATACCCTAGTTCAACTGGAGGATTAAGATGGAGTTATAACAACTGTGGAAGGAAAACAAGAGTGGAAGGAACCAAATGAATAATATGGGTGGCCATAGGACTAGTATCCACGATGATTGAAACAAGTTAGAGAAATTAAATCTGGAACCAACTCATGGATCATAATTATCGGGATCCAATTAATGATGTATGAATTTGGGGACCAAATTCTCTTAAGTGGGGGAGGGTGTAGCACCCCGAAATTTTTAATTACATAAAAATTCAAATAAATGAAAATAAATAATTTCCATAATATCGGAGTATTTAAAACATACGTACCATTATCGTGTGTGCTAAAACACATCGGAAAATTTCGTAAAAATTATAAATCAACCCTAAATATTATTACTAAATGTTTCACAAAGAAATTTGTGCCAAGAAAAATCAGATTAGCCAAGTTTAAAGTGTTTCGCGACTTATTATCGCAATTCATGAATAAGTCGTAAAACCATTATCACACATACTCGGATGAATAAAAAAATTAAATAAAAATCATATATGGACTTCAAATAATATCCTCTAATGACCCATCAAGAAATTTGGTTGAATAAAAATCATTTGGGCTAGGTTTAAGAGTTATTGCGACCGATTATCTAAGTAAGGAAACAAGTCGGAAAACTGTTAACACGGAAATACGACGCAATCAAAAATTTAATAAAAATGTTGGAGAGACTTCCAACATTATATATTGATGACCCATTATCATAATTGGGCCAATGGACCACATATGACCCAAAAATCAAATAAAGCTAGAAAATACATAGAAATTCGTAACCATAAATAAGCTGAAATTAAAAAGAGGCAATTAGAGTTGGATTGGGATGCAATCATGCATTCATGACAATCCAAATTCGTGACTAACTATGAGGGGAGGTTTCCTAATGCCTCACACACTCAAAGGGGGGAGGAAATCATCAAAAATAGGAAACCAAACATGCCAATCCCGAAACCCTCCTTTCCTAGTTATAATAGGACTCCTAAACACCATGGTTACTTAAATACTCTTCACCCAAACCCTATGAACAAATTTAGAACTTGCTAGGGTCGTGTGGAGGAGCTCTTGGTGGCTGAGGAGCTGTGGAACGACCACAAGAAGCCGTTCTTCTTCCCCTTCTCATCTGCTGCGACCTGCACAAACCACTCTCTTGAAGTCGACCAAAGGTAGGTTTTCTCAGGCCAAATCTTAACATATCATATACCAATGTGTAGAGAATCAAGTTAACTTTCATTTCCCACTGGTTTCATCGAATTTCATTTAGTAGATTTTGAATTATAAGCATTTTTCCAAAGTCGCGCACTGTTAGAGCTTTTCTCATTCTTCTTATTATTCACAAAATTTGAGACCGAATTAGACTGAATCATCAACATCCAAGTTCTTCTACTTGTAGTCACGATCATCTTTCATGTTTAACGTTTTGTCAAAAACTCTTTAGTTAGAGAGTTATGAACCCCGTAAGAGAGTCATGCATAATACTGTGTTTTCGGGTTTGCAATTAGCCTTAGGTTCTTCCTGTTTTGCTCGAGATTTAAGACCGAAGTAGGTCAAGCCTCCAACATGAAAGTTCTTGTATTAGTCGATATGGTCATCTTTCATGTTAAATGTTTTGCTTAAATATTATTATTTAGAGTGTTATAAACTTCGTAATAGATCCGTGCATGATACTGCGTTTGCTGGTTGCATTTAACTTTCACTTACTCATGTTTTTCACAAGGTTCAAGACCGAATTAGGTTAAAACCCCAACAACAAAGTTCTTATACTAGTTGTCTTTGTCATCTTTTATGTTAGACGTTTTGTCCAAATGTCAGTAGATCTCATGTTACAAGTCTAACATGTAAGTCGCCATGAAGTCATGCATGTTTAGGGCTTTCCCATTTTCTTCCTGTATTTCATGCAATTAGAGACCGATTCAGACCCAGCCCACAACACAAAAGTTCTTTCAATAGATGTCCTCGACATTTTCTATGTTGTGAGTTTTGTCTAAAGATCAGCATATAGAGAGATATAGGCATTTCATGAATATCACCCTGTGTCAAATCATGGTAGTCTGAACCAAGAGCATGTCAGATCCATGTCGGGCTCAGGCGCAGACCCTGTGAACGCGACGGCCCGATATGTCGCATTCTGAGGTCGGGTCGCGACAGTACCTCTGTCGCGTTCTGGTTGCGACAGTACCCATGTCGCCTTCTGCCTGCCTGATCTGACGACCCTGTCGCCTTCCTTATAGAGATATGTCGCGATATCAGAACTTTACCTGAAACCATGTGTTTTCATGCATAGTTTTCCGCATATACCCAAGATCTGTTTAAATATGATATTTACCGTGTAAGTTGCTTGTCTTGGGTCTGATCATTACATGATTGTTATTTAATGGCTTAAAATTTAGTAACCCATTTAAAAGCTTTAATTACATGAATGCTATTCTAAGTGCTCCTTAAATGTTATGATCCTTTCGTGCTACTTGTGATTAAATCTTCCTACTGTTCTACCATGTTTAAATGATAAGAGTTATCATAAAATCGTGCAAACCATGATGAGTTAAAGTGCATAGTTTTATTCCATGTTATATTGTCAAGTGCTTCCTATGAGTTTGAGACCGATGGTTTGAGAATTGTGACACGCGTACCGCACTACACACTAGCACTATTAGGTAGCCCCTTCTTGGGAAATTGGAAACTCTCTACCGGTCATTTTGAATCGGTAGACTAGCGACCTTTTCACCAAGGCCTCCGTAAATCTCCTCTGACCATGGATTCCCACATGGCCGACGAGTTGGTTGTACCATTGAAGTTCCCTGGAGATAGCGTGCACTTCCTTCTCTCTTCTTGATCTCGTGAGTGTGACTTACAAACTAGACTAAAGCCATTAATGTAAAGATTGAAGGAAAGTATAAATTGTACCGTTATGCTGCCGAATTTATCTCTTGGCCATTGTTCTCATGAAATCATGTTCAATTTAATTATTACTTCTTCTCATCATCATCATGAACATGACATTACACATGCTACGTTTTGAAACTCTCATTGGCCATTATTAATGACTATGGGTATCTACATTTAAAAATTTACATGAGATGCTGACAGGGCACGGCGTGTGTCCAAGGGCTCCAATCTAGCCCCAATGACGGCGAGTCATAGATATACTGTTAACCATGGGGTATAATGATTACTGGCGTTGCATCTGCGCTGGGAGTACTTTCTTGCTTGTTGAATGATAGATACATAACCACATACACGTGTCCTGGTGTACATTATTGATGGATCTTTTCATGGTGTACATTGGTGTCTACGTGCCGGATTAGTGTTACTTGATCGTGCTCGTACATTCTTGCTTGCTTGCTTGCGTGATATGGCCATTCTGCATTTAATGCAATTAGTGATATCTTGCGTTCTTGACATCAAGTGAATTCTTGCGTGCTTGTACAAAGTGATCTATTGCTAGTTCGATCTTGTCATCTTGTTCACAAATCTCGTTCTATCATAATCACTCTCTCTAGCTTGTTTTATATATCATGTTTTAACGAGTTTTATTCGTACTTGCATATCATTCATCGAACTTGCCTAGTTCTAAAATGTTAATCACTTATATCATTGCCCGCACATTGAGATATAAATCATACTGGGCTAGTTTGCTCATTCCCTACTTTTACCCAATCTAGGTGACCATGAAGTGCAAGAGGAAGAGCAAGTCGAGGATGGGAATGCGTCCGAGTGAAGAGCGTTCCAAACATGAGTCTATCTATAGCTAGTTTATTTTGAGTGTTAGAACAATGTAGTAGGAAGTGAGGTAGTATGTACTTTTGCTTTTATTGAGTCTTAGTCATGTATTAGTTTATCTGAGATAAATATGAGATTTGAATACAATTTATAATTGAGTTCACATTTGGGCCCTATTATGATGTTTGTTGATACACATTTAGTGCGTGCTAGCTAGAGGCTTATTTGCCGACTGTCCATGTCTCGAGATATCGACTCGAATTAATTATCAATATCCGCTGCGTAATTCTCGAGACGTGACATCTGGAATGTTAATTATGGTCATCTGTAGTAGCATGGTCAGGAGAAAAACAGAGTCACATTATGCATGAGAAAATGAGGGAGATGTGAGTGTTATGTGTAAAATACGTGTTAAAACTCGGCATGAGTAAAGTGTAAAAGTTGTGCCTATGTGACACTGCTACCCTAGAGGCATCGGGAGCCGTATATAGAAAAGTCCCTATAGAAGGCTCTATGTGATATAAGTTTGTCCCAAAGGCATTGGGAAAACCCCAGAGGTGGATAAGTACTACTGGATAGGGTGGAGAGGGCTTCTCCCGGTCTGCGCAGTTACCAAGATTCACCACTGTATTGCCTAGGTGGTGAGTATGTGTATGAGTTGTGTCATGCGTTGTGTTATGAGTTGTGTCGAGAGCTGTGCTAAGGAATGAGCATGAGCTATGAGATATTTGTTAGTGTCCTCTACTGGTGGTTAGGACTATGTGTCATGGCAAATTGTTTAAGCAATGAAAAATGAACAAAGTGTGAAATATGTGAATATGGCACGTGGTAAGTGCAATCGATGTGATACACGATAAGTGAAAGTGGTAGAGTAAATGATGGGGAACGTGTAAATTGTGTAAGTGTGAACATGTGTACATGTCAAATGTGTAAAAGTGAACCATGTGAATGAGTAAGTGTGCAATCATGTGGGATAAACGTGTTAGATTGAGAACTTATGATATATGTCATGAAAGTGTTAAATGCATATCCAAACAGCAACCTAAATGTATGCAAAACGATGTTTCACTTGTGTAAGAATGAGTAGAATCCATATTAGGAACTTCCCTTTCAAATATATGATAATCTCACGTTAATTGCTATCATGTTGTGATTGAATTGTATATATATATAGCTCTCACGTGAATGAAATGGTAGTGAGCATGTAATAGGATTTTCATGTTTGCAAAAGGTTGATTATGAATATGGCAAATGCATGAAAAATATTTGGATTCCATGCTAGTTGGAAGGCTCAATTAGTATAAAAGTTTTATACTTAAGTGCTCATGGATTGCTAAATGGTTTCACCATGTTTTAACCTTCAAGTCATGCTACGAATGTGAACCATGTGCATGTGATTTTATTATGTTAAAACAGCAAGCAAATTGTATAAATAAATACAAAAAGGTCATGTAAAAAGCAAGTAGTCATCATGCTAGCTTGTTCTTTTCTTTACGCTCAATTGTATGCCCTAGTAGTAGAAATATCCATGGGTTAAAAGAATGTGTGGGCGAATCATGCTACATGTTAAGTGTAACTAATAAGTGCATGTGTATGATGTAATGCTCATGATTTAGAATAGAATTATGGTAGACTAAAGCATGCTCCTGTGAAGATAATATGTCTTGCTAGTTGAGAGTAAGGACCATGTGTACATTCGTGATTTGATGATAGTGTGCATCTCTTTAATGTTAATGCCATATTGTGAGTGTGACATGTTTAAGTTTAAGACTTTGGTTTGCTTACTGAGTCCTTGGACTCACTCTTGCTTCGGCGTACAGGTTGACAGTTATCTTTTTCTAGAAGGAAGCTTGGTGAGGATCGTCATTAAAAGACTATTTTGTGGAGCTATTACTAGTTGTACTTTTTCCTAGCACGAAAAGGATTATTGTATGGACAATATTTGGACATTGTAGTTCTCTTTATTTTGTATTAATGTGGACATTGTCTTTCTATCTCGCTATTTAGATTGTGGAATGTGTGCTGGTGACGGGTTAAGAGTTGAGTTGTTTATTTTATTCCGCTGTACTCTATTGCTATCCAGGTACATATCAACCTATCGACCAGTGTTGGGTACATGTCCCACTATAACGACGCCCTTTTTACCGATGGGGATTGGTATAATCGTACCGGTATGAAGAGGGTCGTTACAGTGCATTTGGTCATATGAATGGGGTATGCATAAAAGATCCCTTTAAGCATCCAATGGTATGCAAATAATTGGAAACTAGAACTGCACAATGCTGGAGGAGAAATGCCTTATAATACAACCAAAATAAAGTGAGAAACATAACAATAGGATGTCAGAGTCAAAAAAGGCTCAGCCAATTATCTCCAAAGCTACAGAAAAATGGTCATACTAATAAATACATGAAGAAATGAAAAATAGTTCTACATACCTGAGTTAATAACAGTAGTCTTATAAGAATATCACAACCAGTGCTTCTCGGTTTAGGTAGTTAGTGCAAAATAGGGACTACACAGTCGTGCCAAGGCCACCAAGCTTTCTCTAACCCTCTAGACAAGGGCAAAAAAAAGGAACACAGACATATATAAGGGCAAATCTGAAAAAGTTAACAAACAGACACTCATAAGTTTTTTATTTTTTCTTTGGAAGGCATTTCAGGCTCCCCATTATGAGACCAAGGAGCCCGCAGACGGCAGGCCAACTCTTCCCACAGGCGATCAGCCTCCTCGCAGAAGTGGCAAATCTTGCCATAGGAGGTGGCCGTGGCTGTTTCCGCAACACCGAGGTTCCCACGGTGGAAGGCCCCTCCCTCCTTGATTCCCAGCAGCTGTCCAAAGAGGAAAGGGAGGCAGACTTGACGGTGCTGTGTTAGTAGTAGCACCATTGCTGGCCCGCCAGATGTTTGATCGAAGTCCCATGATGCTGCACGTTTTGGTGGGAGAAGCGCAAGGCGAGTACGCATGACGAAGGAGGGTGGAGGAGGTTACTTACCGTCGTTTCTAGGAAACCATGTTTTCTGCTACTAATTCTCCGTCGACATTATCTCTGTCGGTTATCAACTCCGCACATTTGGAGGGTGGTGCGCAGAGCTAGAAGAAAGAAAGAAATAAAATTAAGCGAGGAAAAGACAGTAATGGCATGTAGGAAGACGTAATATATAAGAAATTGCATGGTTTTAGATGAGCACTAGAACCTGGAGGAGACATCCAACGACGAGAGGAAGCACAGAAAGATGAAACACGGAGCGAGCACTCCGCCCTTGTCCCCTCCTCCCCTTCCCCTTGAAGCATGAAGCATGCAATCCCCTTCCCCGCCTCGCCAGGGAAACGTTCATAGATAGGCCGGCCGGCCTCTGAATCATCAGGAAGATGGAGGAAACCCGCATCTCCGTCCCCCACAACGCTTTTGCTGTCCAAAGCTTCTGAAGAAGACCCCTCGCCGACAGAGGAGGAGGAAGAAGAAGAGACATCCATGGAGAAAAGGGTGGCGGTGGGCTGGTTGTTCCTCCCCCTGTT
This sequence comes from Colocasia esculenta, assembly GCA_014218235.1. Classification (NCBI taxonomy): domain Eukaryota; kingdom Viridiplantae; phylum Streptophyta; class Magnoliopsida; order Alismatales; family Araceae; genus Colocasia; species Colocasia esculenta. The sequence continues at coordinate 51,754,012 of CM024753.1, read as the reverse complement.
CGTCCTCTTCCTCCGCTGCGAGAGAGAGACGGAGAGAGAGAAGAGGAGAGAGAGAGGAGCGGGGGGGGAGAGGACGGGGAGTGGGGAAGGCAAAATAAAGTTGCTTAGGAATTAAGACAGAGGGTTTAAAAAGGGTGCTTGAACGGTTACAGATAGAGAGCGTGTGCTACGTGTCCTCAACTGTCCACATATCTTTATTTTTATTTATTTTTAAGGGTTTTATTAAAATAATTTTATTTAAATATATATCATTCAAAAATATTTACAAATCTATACTTATTTTTTATGATAAATTAATTAAGAATTATTATCGGATGTTTGACTTATTTTTTAGTCTCTGATAAAGCTATTACTCATTACAGTAAGTATTACTCTATGTTACATAAAACGTTAAGTCCAGTCACAGAAACACCTCTCTGGTACAATCAGAGACTCCTAATTAATTTAAGATAAATTAATTAAAGATCTTTGTCAGAGGGTTTGGCTTAATTTATAGTATTTGTCAGAAGTCACATAGTCTTTTCTTTTTTGTGTTGTTTAATTTCTAATTCCTACTTTTAGTTTCTCAACATTTATGAGTCTTGAGAGATGATTTGTCTTTTTAGCATCAACTTTTTCCTATTTTACCATTCCTTCTTCTGGTCTTTCCTTAAGTAGACTTAAATTCATTACAATAAGTATATATATCGCTTATAGTAAGATTTGATATCACTTACAATAAATCTTCATATCACTTACAGTAAGCCTTTGATATCACTTCTAGCCACTGAATCCACTTGCTCTGATGGCCCTGATGGCCCAACTTCAACATCTTCAACTACATATGGCCCTGATGGCCTTGATTCTTCCACTGATGGCCCAGATTTCTCTAAAGATGGCCCTGGTGGTCCTGATTCCTCTATAGATGGCTCAGATGGCCCTGCAACTTTCTCAACTAGCTGATCTGGTTCAAGAGGCCCTGATGGCCTAGCATCATCTTCTGGTACTGACTCAGTTGGAACATGAGGGGCTTGAGCTGATAAGTGCTCCCTCACAAATTCTGCCAGGTCTGTCACCAACCTTTTCAAACTGCCCAATTCACTTCTCATCTCCTGGAGCTCAGATTTTACTGCTCTAATTTCTTTAGCTTCAGTGCTCTGGCTGAGAAATATGAAAGTCACGTCAGACTGCAAAGAGCACAGAATCTCTCCTTGAGCATTCGGTCTTGCAATGACTGGTTCCAAATGTACATGGATCTTCTTCTTTCTAGATCTGTTGTGTGCCTTTTTGGTAAGCATGGGAATACCTTTGGCAATACCTTTTCCTTTATCTCCGGAGCCGGCAGCTGGCTCATCATCCTCAGAGGTATCTTCAACTAATCCTTCTTGAAATTTGTCTTCAGGAGCACTAGCAGTAGGCACCCCCTGACCTACAGGCTCCCCCTGAGCAGGAGCATCTTCCATGTGAACATCTTCATACTGGCCTGGTGCCAAAACTTCTAGAATAGTTTCTTCATGGCTCTCTTCCATACCTGTAACACCCCGAAAATTCTATTTACTAGAAAACTGTGAATAATTGTATTGTTAAACAAGATTATTTTCATGGGTTGTAGTTCACTTTAATTTAGGATTAATTGGTGATAATAAATGTTATTCCAGTAACGTACTTAGAGGTGCGCGCTCCGACAGGGCGACACCGAAATTCTGTATCAGAAATGAAATCCGAAAATACCATAATTTCCAGAAAAATATACTGATATTAGAAATGTAAATATTCAGAATTGTTGACATGCGGATTTCGAGATTAAGTTGACGCAACTATTTTCCAGATAATTTTTGCTGGGAGAAAAATAAATTCTAAAAATTAAAATAAAATCACCATAATTTGTAAAACATTTTCATTAGCCTATGGTCAAAATTCCAACTTGATTGGATATCATTAGGACACCTAAACAAGAGGTTAAAGGGGCCATCTGAATTATCATTTAATTAAGGTAACCATTTTCTTGAATTAACTGCTGCTCACATGGCAGGAACTAAGTGAGCCACTTCTTATGGGATTGAAGCCTACAAGTTTATCCCTTAGGTGTAAGGCTTGGAGGGTTGCTTGGACCAGGTGGCCTTGGATGGTTAAGGGGCTTTATACCTTGACACATGCATGGCCGACGTGCCAAGCATGCAAGGGGGATTGAGAGCTTATATAAGCCTCTCCTCACCCTTCGTGGGAGTTTTCCACTCTTGCCCTTGCTGTGTTTACACCTTGTGGGGGTGAATTGTTGCTGCTTCTACTGCCTTTGTTGGTGAGTTGTTGTTGGACCTGTGTGCGTTGAAGCTGTTGCTATATTCCTGGAGGTGTTGAGCTGCGCCTGCTGTGGCTGTGCTTACACCCTTGCGTGGGTGACTTGCTACTGGAGCTGCTACTTCCATTTCTCTTACCAGAGGTGCTATGAGCTATAGCTACTGGGGACTGCTGCGATTGCACTCATAGTATCATCTTTCTTCCTCCAGCTGTGAGTCCATCGAAGAGAGAGTTTCATCCTTTCTCCAGTTAGGTAGGATTCTTTCTTCGTCCTCCATCTTTGCCTTTCACATGGGCTAAGAAGTTCTTGATCATGTACATGTCTGCCCTTTATCTTGTAAACCATCTTTAGAATAGTGTGATAATCTCTTGTAAGCACAGTGTGATAATCTCTTGTAAGCATGTTTTAACAAGTGTTATTTAGATGAATTGTATACCCAGTACTTCATTTTTCTAAATTCTCGGCCAATCATGTGTAGGATTCTATCCTCTCTTCATACCTCAAATCTCTACTCTTGTTATAAAGATTATAGCCTCGTACATGTTGCCTTTGAGCTTGCCAATCAATTTTGGATTAGTGTGTACATCTCCTGTATACGTGGCTGTAACTCTAGACTTTTGTTTGACTCCCTAACTACCTTTGGAACTATGTGGTTACCAAGAAGAATCTTCATTCCCCTTTCAAGTTAAGTAGGTTCCACACTTCAAATCCATCCCTGTTTCCTATTTAAATGCTCATAATTTCTTCATTCACAGAAATCATGCTTCCTGTTTATCCCATGTCTTGAAGAGTTCTTCTTGTTTTATTCTACTTTTGATTAGAAGTCTTCAAGGATAATCTTTGATTTGGTATCATCCTTAGCTTGTATTTGACAAGGCCATTAGAAGTATGCGGTTATCCTTTATCTTTCATATTGTTCAAGTTTTAGTTGGGGTTCGAATCACCAGTCGGTTTTAACCATTTCTGAAAGAAAGTGTTGCGGCTGTCGACAGACAGAGTATATCTGCAGGCACAGTCCAAATCCCAGAAACATGGTTCTGGGAACCAAAACCTGTCGACAGCCACCTTCTGGCTATCGACACATGTTGTCATGTTGTGTTTTCAGCACCAATTCTTGTCCTATCCCTTGAAGACTCACTATACTATTGACCCTATGAGTTGTTTACCTCACTTCCTTGAATTTTAAACTACTTTATGACCAAGATAATTTGATTATTCATTCATCAAACTATCCTTTGAATTTCTATCCCTATTGTGCTCATGAAATATAACTTATGATCTGAAGACAGTGCTCTCTTCAAAGAGGGATTATGATCACTTGTGGTAGCACCAATCGCTTGTGATTAGCTGTGGGCGACAGTTTCTAGGTAATTCCAAGTCAATAGCCTGATGATGGTAAGTAATAAACCCCATTCTTGCGTAATGAACAAGATCCAAGATACTGGAATCGCCTAGGCATTGAGGATGTATTTACGTTATTTATTAACCTCTTGAGAGCAGTATGATGCCTGTCAAATTCTTTTCCAAATTAAGTTATGATCTGAATATTTGTAAGACATATGTGACTTTTGTTCTGAAATTCGTTTGAGCCCATTATGAAACCAACTTGGGCTATATGTTTATGTTAAGTATGAAGTTCATGAGCAAGTATGTTTTGATCAATATACACACTTTCTGAATACTCAGTTCTGCAATTGCAACTCCTATCTTTACGCTTACTTTCACCTACTGAGTCCTCCGACTCATGCCTTTCTTTCCTCCACCACCTTTCAGATTGAAGGTAAGTGCAATCTCAGCTATAGATTATTCACAACTTTGCTGGTGATGAAGAAGAAGAAGAAGAAGAAGAACATAGCTTCTGTGACTCTTTAGAGATTTCGTTGTACTATTAAAGGTCTAGAGAGAGAAAGTTTAGCTTTATGTAAATAATAGGTGTTAATACCTAGTTACTTTGTTGAGGTATAATACTTCCAAAGATGTCGTTGTGGAATGGTTTGCTGGTCTTTGGCACCACACAGATTTGTCTGCCCATAACAAAGTTTGTTAGTGTAACCCCTCTTCCGATCTTAAGCTATGTGATATGTATATATGTGTGTGTGTGTGGTCGGAGGAGGGTGTTATAATACCAGCTTCTACTATAGGAACACTAGGGGTTTCTTCAATATGAATATCTTCATGCACCCCCTCAGTGTGAGCAACTCTTTCAACAACTGATTCTTCGACAACAGGAGGTGCAAGAACTGGAGGAGGGATTACACCTTCAGATGATTGCCCAAAGAGCTCAATAAATTTAGGTGCTATGTCTTCAATCCTCCTTTCTGAAGCAATAGGCACATCCTCTCTAACTGTAGCTTCTTCTTCTTGAACTTCATTAGTAGAGGCTTCTCCAATAATGGCTTCTCCTTCAGCCACAGATGTCTTTGTACAAATATTTTCTACCAAGGAGAATCCACTCTTCTTCAGATTTCTGGTGCGAATGGGCTGACACATCTTCTCCATCAATTCTCCTTCCAAATCAATCTCGAAGTGCCTGAATATTCTGGTAAGTAGGTGAGCATAAGGAAGGGACACTGCCAATTTATTTTTCTTGTCCCAAATAACTTCAGCAGCAGACTTCAACCTTTCAATCATGATCTGTGCCATGTTTATATCTTGCTTCTGAATGGCCCAAAACATTACATCTGCATCTCCTTTCGTGCAGGAAGAGAAAGTAGCACTCCTGGGTACCAAAATCTGGCAGACAATGAAGTGCAAAATTCTATTGAACGCATTGAACTGGTTTATGTCTATTTTACCATCCTTCAACTTGTACTCTGTTCCAATAATTTTGAGGCCTTTAGCATGAATATCTATAGAATTTACTAGACTATGCCCTACTACAGATACTCCAAACAGTCTCTCCCACAAGTCATGAGTGATATGAATAGATTTACCTTTGACCAGGGAGGTAAGAGACCCATCTTCTTCTGATTTCAAATAGGTATAGAGCGCCTTGGCCAGGTGCGGGTAGCTAGGTTCAGAAATAGTGCAAATCCCCATCCATTTCAACCTCTGAAGGGCTCCAATCACACTATGCATACCATGCTTCTCAAAATCTTCTAAATCAACTGCCTTGTTCCTACATAGCTTGATCTTCACAGCTTGATATCTTTCCAGTTCTTCTGCCGTGAGGAAGGCAGCATTGTAGCCACCCATACTGCCGGAACTCCCAGAAGCGGCCATGGAAGTTTGCAAGGAAGGGTTCTAGAGGATCGTAGGAGGAAGAAGAACGAGACCCCTCAAGAAATTGAGCGGGAAGAGTCAGATCCTTCGAAAGCAGGAAGGAGGGATTCTAGAGTCGATGAGGGTTTTTGCAGACCTTCGAGTCGAAAGAGATGATAGAGATAGAGAATCGATAAGGGAAGGATTACCATCGTAATGGGAGGACATAAAGTGACTTTTTGAAACGACGGAGCATTTAGTGCGGAATACGACAAAATAGGTGATGATAATGCAAAAGATAATAGATTTATTTAAATTAAGCGGGGAAGGATAAGTCTTATTCTGAAACATTATGTTATTTCAGTTACGTACAGATATGTCTGTTAAAAATTGCACATGCCTAGTTCCCTTCTAAAGATGTAAATCTCTCTTCAGGTAAGGCTTTTGTAAAGATATCTACCAACTAATTTTGTGTATCTATAAATGAAATACAGATATTACCATTTGCTACATGATCTCTAATAAAATGATATCTAACTTCAATATTTTTCATCCTTGAGTGATGCATTGGATTTTTTGTGAGATTTATGGCATTTGTGTTGTCACACAGCAATGGAATGGTCTTGATGTGTAGTCCATAGTCTTCAAGCTGTTGTTTGATTCATAGGAGCTGAGTGCAACAGCTTCCAGCGGCTACATATTCAACTTCAGTTCTTGATAGAGCTACTGAGTTTTGTTCCTTTGAAGACCAGGAGATCAAGCATCCTACAAGAAACTGACAACCATCACTGGTACTTTTTCTATCTACTTTGCATCCAGCATAGTCAGCATCCGAATATCCAATTAAACTAGTTTCACAGGTTTTAGGATACCATAGACCTAAGTTATGAGTCTTAGCTAAATATCAAAAGATCCTTTTTACTGATATTAAATGAGATTCTTTAGGATCAGATTGATATCTTGCACACATGCATACACTAAATAAAATATCAGGTCTACTAGCTGTTAGATAGAGCAATGAACCAATCATACCTCTATAAAGTTTTTGATCAACTTTCTTACCTTCTAGATCACTGTCCAACTTGGTTGATGTGCTCATGGGAGTGGACAGTGGTTTGGCATTCTCAAAACCAAATTTCTTTAACAGTTCCTTGCTATATTTTGCTTGACTAATATGAGTTCCTTCATTGCTTTGCTTTATTTGTAGTCCAAGGAAGTAGTTGAGTTCTCCCATCATGCTCATTTCAAATTCTCCATGCATGAGCTTTTCAAAATACTTGCACAGAGATTCATCAGTAGATCCGAAAATAATCTCATCTACATAGATTTGTACAAGTAATATATTTTTGGCATTTGATTTAATGAATAGTATGTTATCTACTTGACCACTAATAAAACCATGATTTAATAAAAATGCACTAAGTCTTTCATATCAGGCTTTAGGTGCTTGTTTTAAACCACATAAAGCTTTATGCAATTTGAAAATATGATTTGGAAAATCTGAATCATCAAAACCAGGAGGTTGTTCTACATAAAATTCATCCTTTATAAAACCATTCAAAAATGCTAATTTTACATCCATTTGAAAAAATTTTAAATTTAATGCAGATGCATAGGCAAGCAATATTCGAATAGCCTCTAGTCTAGCCACTGGTGCATAGGTTTCATCAAAATTTATGCCTTCCTCTAGGGAATAGCCTTGAGCAACCAGTCTAGCCTTATTTCTAGTGATAACACCAGCTTCATCCAATTTGTTCCTGAACACCCATTTGGTGCCAATCACAGGATGATCTAATGATCTCAGAACAAAGAACCAGACCTGATTTCTCTTGAACTGATTAAGTTCATCTTGCATGGCTAAAATCCAAGATTCATCAAACAGTGCTTCACTGACTGTCTTCGGCTCTATTTGAGAGACAAATGTTAAATAATCACAAGGAATTGTATTACCTCTAGTTCTTACCCCAACGGATGGATCTCCAATGATGTTATCTTTTGGGTGATGCTTTTTGTATCTCCATTCCTTTGGAAGATCATCATGGATAATATCTTTTTGTTGTAGTTCTTCTAAGGGTGGATCTTCATCATCTTTGATGGTTATTTCTTTAGTTTCTTGGAAAGGTTTTTTGTATCTTTATCATCACTACAAATTTCCTTTATCAAGAAAGGGTTAGACTCATAAAAAATAACATGTATAGTTTGTTCAATTAATAAACTTCTTTTGTTAAAAACTCTATAACCTTTAGGTTTAGAAGTATGCCCCATAAAAATACCTTCATCTGATTTGGGATCCAACTTACCAATGTCTTTCTTACCATTGTTGTGAATGAAGCATGGGCATCCAAATGTTCTGAGATGGCTGATCTTGGGCTTCTTTTGCTTGTACAGTTCGTATGTAGTCTTCTTCAGAATTGGTCTGATCATGACTCTATTGATTATGTAGCAAGTTGTATTGATGGCGTCTGCCCAGAAATATCTTGGAAGATTGTACTCAGATAACATTGTTCTTGCCATATCCAAAAGTGTTCTATTCTTCCTCTCAGCTACTCCATTTTGCTGTGGTGTTCTTAGTGCTGAGAAATTGTGTTCAATCCCCAGATCATCACAAAATTCTGCAAACTTGTCATTCTGAAACTCTCCTCGATGATCTAATCGGATACTTATGATATTGTACTTCTTATCTTTCTGAACTAGTTTACTGAACTTCACAAAGCTATCAAATGTGTCATCTTTGTGCTCAAGAAATGATACCTATGTATATCTGGAATAATCATCAACTATAACAAATCCGAAATTCTTTCCTCCCAAACTAGTTGTTCTCATTGGTCCAAACAAGTCCATATGAAGCAATTCTAGTGGCTTGGAGGTAGTGACTACTGTCTTGGATTTGAAAGAGGATCTTGCATGCTTTCATTTTGCACATGGTTCACAGATGTTGTCTAGTCTTGAATTTATCTTCGGTAGACCTTCCACTAGATCATGTTTGATGAGTTTTCTAATTCCGTCCAAGCTGCAGTGTCCTAATCTTCTGTGCCAAAGTTCAGCATTTTGTTCTTTACTTGTTGCTAGACAGATGTCTTGATCCTTCAACTCTTCTAGATGTAGTATATATAGATTTTTCTCTCTACAGGCTTCAAAAATAGTTATTCCATCCTTAATGATCAAACATTTAGATTCTTGAAATTTGATCTAATGATCTTTGCCGCATAGTTGGCTGATTCTAATTAAGTTGTGCTTGAGTCCTTTGATGTAGAGAACATCTTATATCAGGATTTTATCTTGGCTTCCAATAGGTCCACAACCAATTACTGACCCTTTACCATTATCACCGTAGGTTACTGTACCTTCTTCATCTTTGATATACGGGAACAGTCTTTTATTACCAGTCATATGCCTTGAGCACCCACTGTCCAGGTACCACTTTGATGCTTTAAGGCTTCCCTACAATAAATCAATGAGATTTAGGTACCCAAGTTCTTTTGGGTTCTGGTTGGTTAGCTTCTACACAATCCTTTTTTCGGAATCCATTTTAGATGCTTGATTGTACAGGTAATTTTAGTATGACCTAGTTTGTTACAATGAGTGCAACATGGAATATTATTTATTGTTTTGTTTGGATTATTGTTTTTATTAGTATTTGATTTATAGTTAGGATTTTGTTCAGCTACAAATTTTGGCATTGGATAAATTTTTGGATGAATAACTGTTTCTTCATTATCAGGTAGAGTATATCATATTCCATACTTTTTCTTTCCTGATCTTCTTGCTCCTTTTCGTATTAAGGAAGATCTTCCATTTGTAAATTTTTCAATTGTTGTAGTCAAGTATTCATTGTCTTTTGTTAGTGTATTAATTTCATTTTTAAGTTTACTTGTTGTTTCCTGACTTTCTAGATTTTATATCTTTTCATTTTTAGTTTTTACATCTTCACATAGTAGTTCATTTCTTTTTTTTAGTTCAGAAATTTGTTTTTCTAGTTGTTCAGTTTCAAATTTTAAATCTGAGTTAGTTATTTCAAGGCATGCATAATTTTTCTTAACTGATTTTAATTGCTACAAACGTCTTTATATTTACTGTATAATTCATTGAAGGTATCTTCTAAGCTATCAGAATCTGATTCATTGCATGAAGTAAAAGAGGAGTCAAAAGTTACCTTGTCGTCGACATTTGCCATGAAGGCCAAACTGGCCTTTTCTTCTTCTTCTTTGTTGGAGCTTGACTCACTGTCTGAGTCACTCTCATTGTTCCAAGCAGCAGCCATGGCTTTCTTCTTATATTTCTTAAATTTATTCATGCTATCCTTTTTCTTGAATTTAGTCTTCTTCAGTTTTGGACACAGCCTTGAGGTGTCCAGGCTTCTTACATTCATAGCATATGGGTTATCTCTTGACTTCTTTGCCTTCAGATCTCTTGAATTCTCTACCTTTCTTGAAATACCTTCTTCCTGACTGATATTTCTTCTTAGCTAAAATGTGTTGCAGTCATCTGGAGAGAAAGGCTTCTTCATCTTCAATGTTCTCATCACTCTTATCACTTTCTGATACGCCCTCAGAAGTGTCTTCTGTAGCCTTGAGAGCATTGCTGTGCTTCTTCTTGCTGGAGGATTCTCCCAGCCTTTCCATGTTTATCTTGTGAGCCATTAAAGACCCAATGAGTTTTTCGAGGGACATTCTCCTGACATCATTAGCTTCTTCTATTATTGTTACCTTTGGAGTCCATGAAGTTGGTAGACATCTTAATATCTTTCTTACCATGACTCCATTCTCATATGTCTTTCCTAGTCCGACCAATCCATTGGTAATGTCTGTGAAGCGACTGTACATTTGGGAGATGGATTCTCCAGACTGCATTTGGAACCTCTCATACTGAGCTACCAATATATCAATTCTTGTTTCTTTTACCTTGTCAGTTCCTTCATGTGTGAGCCTCAACTTATCCCACATCTCTTTGGCTGACTTACAGGCCGATATCTTGTTGAACTCTTTCTTGCTCAGTGAACAACACAATATACTCTTTGTTTTGCTGTTTTGGGACAGCTTCTTCTTATCTTCATCTATCCATTTGTCTTTGGTGTTGGTTACTTTGAGATCTCCTTCTTCGATTATTGTCTATAGCTAGAAATCAAGTCCTTGAAGGAAGAACTCCATCCTTGTCTTCCAGTAGTTGTAATCTTCACTTTCGAATAGAGGAGGTCTGTTGACGGATTGTCCTTCTGCATGACCTTGAGCTGCCATTTATCTTTGCTCTTCAGATCATGAGATCTACTTACTCGAAGAGACTTGGCTCTGATACCACTTGTTGCCCAGATAGCAATCCCAAGGGGGGGTGAATGGATTGCTAAAATTTTCTTTTAGATTATTCCTGTAAATCAAAGCGCTTTGACAGAAGGCACTAAGTTTGATGGTTAGAGTTAAGTGTAAAGCAAAGATAAAAAGATCAATCACACAGACAACAGGAATTTTATCCTGGTTCAGATCTCCTGTCACAAGGAGTCCTACATCCAGTCCCCAAGCAATAACTTGGGAGTTCACTAAGCAAGGGTACAGTTCCCCTTAAGGACACTTACACATCCAGCTGCAGCTAACCTTCTCTTCTCTACCTGAAGAGGCACTAAACCACCTGATGCAACAGGTCTACCTTCTTGCCGAAGGAAATAACCACCACTCCACAGCAAGTCTTCTCTTCACACACAAAGAGGAACACTCAAGAAGAATGAGTAAAGAGTGGATGGCCCCTAGACCAAGCTTATACAAACTGCTTGATCTGAGGCGGAATATGAGAGACAAGGATTTTCACACAAAGAGGTTTCTTAGATCTACACAAGCTCTCAAAAGCTAAACAGGTTGTTGTGGAGAGCTAAGAGCTAAAGATTTGTTTGAATGGATGAGCGAGCTCTTCTTGCTTGTAGGTGATTGACTTGTTCAAGCTTTGCAAAGGTGGAAAAGTTCTCGAGAGAGATGTCTACTTCATGGAGTCACCAGTCTTCTATTTATCTTCTTTGAAAGATTTGAACCGTTGAAGTATCTGTTGTCTCACATCTTCATGCATGTTGGAGTGTCTTGTCCAAAGTATGGAGCAAGAGAACCTGCAGCCATTAAAAGCTAGGATAGACACATACACAGAGATGGATTGTATGGATCTCTTCTTGCTTCTATCAGGTTGACAGGTCCAACGTTGTAACGTGTGTTTCTACCGGAAACCCTGCACAACATAAATGCTGAAGCATAGACAGCTTATCTTTGTCTAGACTGTCAGTCAATGTTAGTAGTCGTGCTTTAAGAAGATATACTAAAAAGGAAATTTCATTATGTCGCCCTATAAAGCGTTACTTTATGTGACATGAGTGTGGTAAGCAAAGAGATATATCGTGCAGAGATATTGTACCAACACAATAAATGTTAGAGAGCACAGGATACAACATGATTCATGGGAAGACTTGAAATCCACAGAGATTTGAAAATATATTTGAATATCATGTGGAATGTTATTTAAGAATGTCTGAAAAGGATTTAAATAGGAATATTCAACATCTGTCTAAAACATAATCATTATTAAAAGAGAGTTGATGTTTAGAGACAGTCTGTGTACAATGAGAGTCGATGTAAATATGAAATCGTTGTTAAGTTCTAACCATAATCCATGTGAGAATGTAATCCATGTTGACATGAAGTCGATGTGAACATAATCCATGTAAGAATGTAATGAAATCGATGTTTTGTGCAAAGTCGTTGTTTAACTAAAGTCGTTGTTGTACTGAAATCGATGTTCAAATGAAATCGTTGTTGAATTGAAATCGATGTGCAAAAGAAATCGTTGTTTGAAATGAAGTCGTTGTTCAAGTAAAGTCGTTGTTTCACATGAAGTCGATGTTTTACCGAAATCGATGTTTCAGTGAAATTGTTGTAGAAACAAAGTCGATGTTTAAGTGAAGTCATTGTTTCATATGAAATTGATGCTCTACCGAAATCGATGTTTTAAGTGAAATCGTTGTAGAAACGAAGTCGTTGTTTCATATGAATCGATGTTCTACCAAAATCGATGTGTTAAGTGAAATCGTTGTAGAAACGAAGTCGTTGTTTCATATGAAATCGATGTTCTATCGAAATTGATGTTTAAGTGAATGAAGTCGATGTAGAACCGAAATTGATGTTCTAAATACGAAGTCGTTGTACAATCAAAATCGATGTTTTAATTATGAAGTCGATGTAGAACCGAAATCGATGTTCTAATTATGAAGTCGATGTAGAACCGAAATCGATGTTTAAATGAAATCGATGTTCTACTAAAGAAATTGTTGTTTAAGTAAAATCGATGTTTAAGTGAAACAGTAATCATTTTGAGCTTTCACATGGAAGTCGATGTATACTTAGACAAAAATATATGCAATGAACTTTACAGAACATTGAGTGTAGGCAACTTACTGATTTTGTTTGATTTGGTGCCTGTTGATGAACTTCAGAAAATGATGTTAGATAATAATTTTCAGGGTTTTGTTAATCACTAAAAATACATATAATAAATAATAAATTATATGGAGATGGACTGATCATCACAATATTGTTATGATTTTTTTTTTCTAAAACTTCAGGGAGTGTGTGTTATGAGGCAGATTCATGTTTAATTGGTGGTTAGTTAACAGCCTTTTTTCATTTCTGAACTTCAGAATTCTGAACACAGAATTCTGAGTAGAGTTCAAAATTTCTGAACTTCAAAATTCTAAACAGAGTTCAGAATTCTAAATCTGTTCAGAATTCTGAACACAGAATTCTGAGCATAGTTCAGAATTTCTGAACTTCAGAATTCTGAACAGAGTTCTGAGTTCTAAAATTTCAGTTATTTTGATTCTGTAAATAGAATTCTGAATAGAAAGTTTTTAGGATTCCATACTAAAACAAACAATAGATCTTAAAATGAAATATTAAGAAAAGCATAATAAGAAGTGTGTTGAGATGCACTATTCAACTCACCGAGTTACTAGAAACGAACATGGAAAGCATATCTTTCATTTGTTGGATTTGTGATAGCATTCCTTGTCTAAACAAAACTGTTGAATCATTTCCTTAATGTAAGCGGGCATCGTAGGATGTAGAAAATGGGTAATGATTCTTGGTCACTTAGAAAATTCTATGCATATTCACAATTTATTCAGGAAATATATCACAAACTGCTCTTCCACATTGATGATGCTCATAAGATGGCTGGTGAAATCTTTTGATTCTTTGTCAATGGTGTCGTCCACCTCCATAAAACATGAAATGTATCATAAAAAATTTATTTATAAAAGATAAAAAATAGAAAATAACCCAACAAAACAAGCAAGATCACGGGACTACACAAATGGAAATGCAACTTACTTGTTTGTCTAATGCAACATTAACTTTTCCATTTTTCCAATATAAGGCTACATCTTTCACTATATTAATTTTTTTGTTACCTTATTGTGTGACTTTACATGCTAACTATGTTTATTTTCTTTACAAGATGGAGTTAAATTATATCATTGATAAGAGTTGGATGTATAAATACAAGACCAAACATAAATGAGTTAATACATATTTTTTGGCTGGAGTTGAGCAATTCATGCAATTTGCATCACAAAATTTGAACAATGATTCTTCTTTAGTGATGAGAAGCCCGTGCTATAAGAGTGAAAATAAGTTTTATTGTTAAAAAGACATTGTTCATTATCATATTGTTAGAGAGGGATTTATTGAAGGATACACTACTTGGCAATTCCATGGAGAATCTTATAGACAGTCTCGATTGGATGATCTTATGCTCACTGGTTCAATGGATGATATGGGTGGGATGTTAAATGATGCATTTATGTGGCAACCTATCAATGATGATGTCCAAAATGAAGAGCACAATCAAGAGACAAACACATTTACAAAGCTCGTGGAAGAAGCTAATAAACCTTTTATGTCAATTGCAATAAGTATTCGAGGCTTTCTTTCATTGTGCGTTTATTTCAACTCAAGTGCCTACACAAATGGAGCAATAAATCATTCTTCACCATGCTTGCATTACTCAAAGACGCATTGCCTAGTGATAATACACTTCCAAGTTCTTGGTATGAATCTAAGAAGATGATGTCCCAATTGGGTCTGGATTATGAGAAGATGCATGCATGTCCAAATGATTGTGTATTATTTAGAAAAGAATATGAAGATCTAGATAGGTGTCCGAGGTGCAATTCTTCTAGATGGAAGGAGAGAAAGATCAATAGTAGAGGAACAAAGAGTGTGCCTATAAAAATTCTTCGTCACTTTCCTTTAATCCCAAGGCTTCAAAGGTTGTTCATGTTAGAGAAGACTGCAAACTTAATGATATGGCATCATACAACTCCACAAGATGAATATGGAAAAATGAGTCATCCCAGAGACTCCAAGGATTGGAAAGATTTTGATGAAAATTTTTCATCTTTCAGTAGAGTTCCCCGTAATATCAGACTCGGACTGGCTAGTGACGGTTTTAGTCCATTTAAGATAGCAACAGGTAGCAGTCGAAGCACATGGCATGTCATTTTAACAGCTTATAATTTACCTCCATGGTTGGCAATGAAGTAATCTTTCTTTTTCATGTCTCTTCTTATAGATGGTCCAAAATCTCCTGATAATGATATTGATGTTTATCTTCAACCATTGATTGAAGAGTTGAAAATATTATGGGAGCATAGAGTAGAGACATACGATGCTGAGAGAAAACAACTATTTAAAATGCATGCTGCTGTTTTATGGACGATTAATGACTTTCTAGTATATGGTATGTTGTCTGGTTGGAGCACACATGGATATAAAGCTTGTCCTATTTGTCATATTCACCATGGATCAATATATCTTCCTTTTAGTCGTAAGTGTGTATATATGAAGCACCGTCATTTTTTACCATATGACCACCATTGGAGAGAAGATACTCAAACATTCAATGGTAAAGTTGAGTATGAACTACCCTCTATTCCTTTGTCTGGAGATGATGTGTTAAGAAAGTGGGAAGGTTATAATAATGTCATATTTGGGAAAGATCCGGGCGATGTACCTCGAGCTAGTAAGAATCGAGCACAAGAATTGCCAGAGGGTTGGAAGAAGAAAAAGTATTTTTTTTTAGCTTTCATATTGGAAAAGCTTATTAGTTAGGCATAATCTAGATGTTATGCATATTGAAAAAAATGTTTGTAAAAAAATCATGCATACAATTCTACAAAATGATGGCAAAAGTAAGGATAACATTAAAGCACGTCTTGATATGAAGAAGTTGAAAATCAGGAAGCCTCTACATGTTAGACTGTAAGGCCCTCGAACTTTGTTCTTTTATTCGAACATTGTCATGATATGCATATTTGATTTTGTGCATTCTATAATTATTTATTTACTTATGTGCATATGTCTATATATATATATACATGTATATTTATGTACATATTGTTTTTATTTAAGTTGTACATATTGTATTTAAATAATATGGTGTATAATGTATGTAGTTATTGTGTGTATGTATGTTTATTTAATTTTCTGTGTTCTGGCCGAATCCAAGTTAACGTCTATATCCCTTGACGTTTAGGGTAGGTTGATGGCGACCAGTGTATCGTTGACTTAGTGTCAATGTCCAGATCGATGGACGCTGACTTCCTATAAATGGCAGCACATGTGGATGTCTACTTCTCCGTTTCTATTGCGATTTCAGATCTCGAAATGGCTGCGTTTTCTCCAGTTCTGGATTTGGAAACTACCCTTCAATAGTAGGATCTTGATCTACGCATTACCCTAACCCATTAGCTCTATAAAAACACCCAGATTCGGCCGAGTTAGGTCTTTTGGCTCTTGAGAAAACCTAGGGCTTTTTGGTGAGAAAACCCAAACTTTGGTGACTTTGATCTGGCGATTTTGTGTGTCTTCCGGTGACCTTCATCGACTGGAGGGAACTCTGGACATTGAGGAAGCTTCCCCGACCCCAGTGATCGATCTACATCAACAGAAAGACCAGATCTGGGAGGAATTTGAGCATCTTCTTGGCTTGGCCGAGGAGAGCTTCTGCGACCAATTAAACCCTTTATAGATTTATTCTTAGGCAAGTGATCTACGGATTTCATCCCTATACATGTCTCTTAGGTCTCATGATTTTTATGGATTTTTCCTCGTGTCCTAGAACCCCCAATTCGTCAAGTTATGTGCGGTCTGTCTGCACTTTCTGCAGACAGAAACTTGACGGCAAGCTTGCTGCTGTCAAGATCTTGAGTTGGCGGCAACATCGTGTGCCGTTAACCCCGGTTGGCAGCAACTTCCTTGCCGCCAAGTTCTTCAGGTTTTCGGGAATGTGGATTTGATCTATGCACTGTGATTTCCAGACTTATGGTTGTCTGTGCATGCTGTGTAATTTATGCCGGGTCAAGTACAATCAGTAGGTCATGTCATGAGGATATATCGAATTTCTGTACAAAGTTTTATTTATTAAAATTTTTGTAATTGGACAATGAGCATGATCTGACCATGATAAATTCTGAATAAATAGATCTGTTGTATATTACGGTTTCATAAATTTTTCATGTTCTAATGATGACTATTTTCAGGTTTTAGAACTATTAGAACCAACTGTGTTGCTGTGAAACATGCTTAAAAGAAAATTTGATAAATCTGCATGAAATCTATTTTAATTGTTAAAATTTGTTGTACGGTTCCGAAAAATCTGAAAATTTAGATATGTGATATATAACTTGTGTGAAGCCTGTGATAAAAATTTCATGCTAATTTGACAATAGTAGGTACTGTCATTGATTTAACAAGGGCAATGGACTATGATGAGCATGTTTGAGTTTAATCATGTGGAATTCAGTGATTAGCAGCATGACTAGGACGTTGTTATGAGTTAATTATCACTGTGAATAGTAACATCATGTTCTGTAAACTGAAACATGTGTAATTATTTAAAAGTGTGTGTAAATGTGTTAAATAGTGCATGTGAATAATGTAAGTGAATGCGATAAAGTGATAATGTGTAATTGTGCCGATATTGACACTGCTACCATAGAGGGCTGTGGAGCCGTACACTAGTAAAGTCCCTATGGAAAGGCTCAATGTGTTGTAATATCTTATGGGTATTAGGATGAAATCCTGGAGGTCGACAAGTACCACTGGTTAGGGTGGAGAGGGCTTCTTCCGATTCTACGCAGTTAACCAAGATTCGTCACTGTGTTGCCTAGGTGACGGGTATGTGTATGTGATGTGTGTCCTTCTTATGGTGGTTTGGACTATGTGTCACGGCAATTAAGTGTAAAAAGTGTGAATATGTGAATGTGAATATGTGAATTGTGCAAATGTGAAATATGTGAATGTGTTAGCATGTGAAAAGATGTGAATTTGTAAAATTGTGATTTATTTATATTAAAATAGTAAGCTAAACATGTGAGTAAGTGTTATCATAGTATGTGAAAATGATTAGATATCATGCTAGGTGTGTTATTGAATTTGTGCATATTTCCATATTCTAAAATTTTAGAATTATGCAATGATATGAATAGAGTTTAAACTATGAATCATGTTACATGTTATGTGTAGAAAGCGTGTGTAGGTTGTTTATGGTTATTGTAAATTGTTATAGGCATGTACCATGTATTCTTCATTATTGTTAAAAGATAGCATGTGTAGGTGATATGTGTAAGGGTGTATCTTTGGATTGCTTGCTGGGTCTTTTAGAAGACTCATACTTGCTTTGGTGTACAGGTGAGGCAGGTGTCCCCGTTCTTGAGGAGGACGTAGGGAGGAGTGACTCTGAGTGAGAGGAGTAGCTACGTTGTGGAGTGTTGCGTAGTTGTACTTTCCTTTCATTAGTATGTAAACAATGTGACTGTATAATTCATATGGACAATGTATTTCATTCGGGCATGTAATAACGGGGACATTATTATTTCTCTTATTGCTATATAGACTGTGGATTATGTGATGATGATGGAATGAGAATGAGAATATTTATTTGTTTCCACTGTTCTCTTTTGATATTTATATACATCTCAATCTATTGTTTAGTGTTGGGTAAATATCCCACTATGATGACGCCCTTTGTACCGATGTGGATTGGTATAATCGTACCGGTATAAGGAGGGTCGTTACAGAGATTGGTATCAGAGCCAAGGCTGAGATTGTACATGAATATACCATCATCTTCACAATATTCTAAGTCTTTATAGAGTTTGTCCATATATGTAGAAAATATCTAAAAATGAATGAAAGATAGTTAAGAAAATGGTTAGGATTAAATAACTTAGATTCTAACTAGATTAAGTTGTTTTATAGGCTGTGGCTACTCATGGTAGGCTTGGTGCTCAGGCTCGAGATGATGAGCAGAGGTGTGAGGACAGGGGTGAGCAGCAGGCCCCAGCACCCCCGGGTCCTACAGTACTTCCTCCACCACCGCCTGTGGATCATGGTGTATTCATGCAAGGTCTGGCTCAGGCAATGCAGACCCAGGCGCATATTCAGGCGGCACTGCAGGCTCAGGTTAGAATTGTTAAATAGGAGTAGCATGTTTTTATTAAATGTATGATTACTATGTTGCTTATATATGTTGCTTATTGCCTCAGGCTCAGGCTCCAGCTCCAGTTCCTCGGAAGCATGGCCATGGTGGTCCTTCCATCATGGAGAGGTTCAAGAGGATGGCTCCTCCCTCTTTTAAGGAGGAGAGTCAGCCACTTTTAGCGGAAAGCTGGATGAGGGAGATTGAGAAGATCTTTCGAGCCATCAGGTGTGCCGAGGAGGATAAAGTTAGATTGGCCACCTACATGCTACATGTACTTGTGTTAAGGTTAAGGATTTGTCTAGATTGGTGCTTATGAGTTGTGCTTTGCAGGAGAGAGCCAATGTGTGGTGGGCCTCCTTACTTCGCACTAGGTTCAAAGATGGCGCGATTGAGGTGTCTTGGGATGAGTTCACGAGGCTGTTTCGGGCCAAGTTCATCCCCGAGCATATCTAGGACAAGATGGAGCAGGAGTTCCTTTCTCTTACTCAAGGCTTCATGACGGTATTGGAGTATGAGGCCAGGTTTTCCGAACTATCTAAATATGCTCCCCATATAGTAGCTGATGAGTGCAGGAAAGTGAAGATGTTTGTGATGGGGCTTAAGCCATTATTGAGGTTGAGGCTTGTGGCGTTTCATCATCATACCTTGGACGAGGCTCTCAGCGCGGCGTGCAGGTAGGAGAGCGAGATGGATCAGTATCTCGAGGAGAAGAAGGCATTGTAGAAGAGGTCCACGCCACCTTTCTAGTGGCAGGACAGGAAGAAGGCAGCGTACCAGTCACCGCAGCGTCCAGCGGCATCCAGTCAGCAGGCAGTTGCACCGCGGTCCCCCGTTGTCAGGCCCAGCGATAAGAAGATGTGTCCTCACTGCGGAAGAGCGCATGGCGGTACTGAGTGTTGGAAGCTAGCGGGGAAGTGTCTCAAGTGTGGCACTACCGAGCAACAGATTCGAGACTGTCCTAGACTATAGCAGGGTATTCAAGGTGGAGCGCCAGCCCCGGCAGTGGCAGCAGCAGCAGCAGCGCCAGTGACAGGAAGACCAGGAAGGCCTCGAGCCTAAACTCGAGTGTTTTCTTTAGCACGAGAGGGCATAGAGCAGGCCGAAAACGTCACAGAAGGTACGGTTCTAATCATGGGTGTGCATGCTCGAATATTGTTTGATACGGGTGCCACACACTCGTTCATTTCCGAGCGGTTTGCAAAGCAGTTAGTAGTAGAGTTAGGAGTAGAGGCTGAGGAGTTAGAGGTTCCTTTGTCTGTGCACACACTGGCAGAATCGGTATCGACTAGAAAGTGTATTCCGTCTTTACCTGTGTGCATTGAGAACCGAGGCTTATTTGGGTGCTTCTATTTGCTCAAGATGAAGGACTATGGTGTAATTCTAGGTTTGGATTGGCTTGAGGAGCACTATACCTTGGTGGATTGTAGAGGGAAGAAGATTACTTTCCGTATTCCTGGTGAGGATGAGTTTTCACATCCGTTGCCAAGGAACTTAGCGGGAAGGTTTGTGATCTCCACCATGAAGGCGATGAGGATAGTGAACAAAGGGTGTGACACATTTCTTGCCAGCGTGGTCTTAGTACTGAAGGCTGATCAGTCACCGACCCTTGAGGAGATTGAGGTAGTGCAAGAGTTTCCAGACATGTTTTCTAATGATTTGTCTGGATTTCCACCGGCTAGGGAGATAGAGTTCACTATAGAGTTGCTTCCAGGCACCTTTCCTATCTCTAAGGCTCCATATCGGATGGCACCTATGGAATTAGTTTAGCTGAGGAAGCAGTTGCAAGATTTGCTGGACAAGGGATTCATTCGCCCTAGTGTGTCACCATGGGGCGCACCTATATTGTTCATGAAGAAGAAGGATGGTTCCCTCAGGTTGTGCATTGATTATAGGAAGCTCAACCAGGTAACAGTGAAGTAGGTATCCCTTACCGCAGATTGATGATTTGTTCGATCAGCTGCATAATGCATCGGTGTTATCTAAGATTGATCTGCAGTCTGGCTATCACCAATTGAGGATTAAGGGTGAAGATGTGTCCAAGACGGCCTTCAGGACTCGTTATGGACATTATGAGTTTTTGGTGCTTCCATTTGGTCTGACCAATGCCCCTGCAGCGTTCATAGATCTCATGAACAGAGTGTTTAGACCTTATTTGGATAGCTTTGTAGTGGTGTTCATTGATGATGTGCTAGTCTATTCTCCGGATGAGGCTATACATCGTGAGCATTTGAGCGTTGTTCTGGAGGTTCTTCGAGAGCACAAGTTGTATGATAAGTTCAGCAAGTGCGATTTCTGGATGCGCGAGGTTCATTTCCTTGGGCATGTTATCTCAGGCGTTGGAGTAGCAATTGATTCGGCGAAGGTCTAGGCAGTGTTAGATTGGGAGATTCCAAGGACCCCATCGGAGATTCGGAGTTTTCTTGGTTTAGCGGGCTATTATAGGTGATTCATTAAGGGTTTTGCATCTATCGCCACACCTTTAACTAAGTTAACTAGGAAGGGTGTGAAGTTTGTGTGGTCTGAGGATTGCGAGAGTAGTTTCCAGTAGTTGAAGGAGAGGCTTACATCTGCACCCGTGTTGATTTTGCCAAGTGGTGTAGAGGGTTTTGCTATCTACTCAGATGCATCTCAAATCGGTCTTGGTTGTGTGTTGATGCAGCATGGCAGGGTAGTGGCATATGCTTCTCGCCAGTTGAAGGTTCATGAGCGTAACTATCCGACTCATGATTTGGAGCTTCCGGCAGTGGTTCATGCACTGAAGATCTGGAGACACTATCTTTATGGTGTCAAGTTCGAGGTGTTCACTGACCACACGAGTCTGAGGTATCTCTTCTCTCAGAAGGAATTGAGCCTACGTCAGAGGAGATGGATTGAATTCCTCAAGGACTACGACTTCGAGCTTCAGTATCATCTAGGAAAGGCGAATGTCGTAGCAGATGCTCTTAGTAGGAAGAGGTCTTTGCTCCAGCAGGATTGGAAGATGCTTGAGGATGCAGCATGTGCGATGACTGAGTTAGAGCCGTAATTATGTCAGGCTTTCGTGGCTTAGTTGTCTATCCGATCTACAGTGTTGGATGAGGTGATTGAGTAGCAGAAGGCTGATCCTAGACTCCAGGAGATGGTAGGCAAGGCAGGCATTGGTCGAGATGAGGACAGTGTTATTAGATTTCAGCACCGAGTTTGTGTTTCTGATGTTGTGGATGTCCGTGAGCGTGTGTTAGCAGAAGCTCACAGGTCGAGGTTCTCTATTCATCCAGGCAACACCAAGATGTACCAGGATTTGAAGAGATCTTTCTGGTGGTCTGGCATGAAGAAAGATGTAGTTGACTTCGTATCTAGGTGTTTGGTATGCCAGCAAGTGAAGGTCGAGCTTCAGCGACCATCGAGTCTTATGCAAAAGATGGAGATCCCAGTATGGAAGTGGGAGGCAATCACTATGGATTTTGTTACGGGTTTGCCCAGATCAGTGAAGGGCAATGACTCGATTTGGGTGATCGTAGACCATTTCTCCAAGCCTATGCATTTCTTGCCTATGAAGAAGAAGTAGTCTGTAGAGAGTTTGGCTAGATTGTATGTCTGTAGCAATGTGAGGTTGCATAGTGTGCCGAAGTCGATTATTTCAGATCGAGACCCGAGGTTTACTTCGAGGTTATGGCAGGGTCTTCAAGAGGCTTTAGGTTCTCAGCTAAAACTTAGTTCGGTGTTCCATCCCCAAATAGATGGCTTGTCCGAGAGGACTATCCAAACACTTGAGGATATGTTGAGAGCATGTGTGCTGGACTGGAAGGGCGATTGGGAGCGTCATTTACCTCTTGTGGAGTTCGCCTACAACAACATTTTTCATGCGAGCATTAGCATGGCTCCGTTTGAGGCTTTGTATGAACGGCCCTGTAGATCTCCCTTGTGCTGGGAGGAGACAAGTGATAGGCAGTCGATTGGTCTAGAGTTGGTGCAGGAGACTTCGGATAAGATTCAGCTTATCAGGCAGAGGCTTGTTGCGGCGCAGGATAGGCAGAAGAGTTACGCTGACAACAGAAGGAAGGATTTGGAGTTTGAGGTTGGCAAGCATGTTTTTCTTAAGGTTTCACCTACCCTAGGCGTTGTCAGGTTTGGCAGGCATAGCAAGTTGAGTCCTTGATTCATTGGCCCATTTAAGATTCTTAGGCGGATGGGCAACGTGGCATATGAGCTAGCTTTACCCCCAGCGTTA
Source organism: Colocasia esculenta (assembly GCA_014218235.1). Lineage (NCBI taxonomy): Eukaryota > Viridiplantae > Streptophyta > Magnoliopsida > Alismatales > Araceae > Colocasia > Colocasia esculenta. The sequence continues at coordinate 51,730,814 of CM024753.1, read as the reverse complement.
GCTAGTGTTCACCCAGTTTTCCACGTATCTATGCTCAGGTGGTATGTGCGTGATCCATCTCATGTTATTAGTCACGAGCCAGTGGAGATTTAGCCAGACTTGTCATATGTTGAGCAACCAGTAGCTATCCTTGATCGGAAGGTTCAGCACCTTAGAAACAAGAGCATTGCGTCCGTGAAGGTGCTATGGCGGAAATTCTCGTGGGAGGAGGCTACATGGGAGGTTGAGGACGCCATGAAGAAGAAGTATCTTGGCCCATTTGTTTGGTTAGTGTTGTCATTCTAACTTCGAGGACGAAGTTTTCTTTTAAGGGGAAAGGGTGTAAGGCCCTCGAACTTTGTTCTTTTATTCGAACATTGTCATGATATGCGTATTTGATTTTGTGTATTCTATAATTATTTATTTACTTATGTGCATATGTGTATATATATATATACATGTTTATTTATGTACATATTGTTTTTATTTAAGTTGTATATATTGTATTTAATAATATGGTGTATAATGTATGTAGTTATTGTGTGTATGTATGTTTATTTAATTTTCTGTGTTCAGGCCGAAATCCAAGTTAACGTCCATATCTCTTGACGTTGAGGGCCGGCAACCAGTGTGTTGTTGACTCAGTGTCGATGTCCAGATCAATGGACACTGACTTCCTGTAAACGGCAGCAATTGTGGACGTCTACTTCTCCATTTCTATTGCGATTTCAGATCTAGAAACGGCTGCATTTTCCCCGGTTCTGGATTTGGAAACTACCCTCCAACGGTAGGATCCCGATCTACGCATTACCCTAACCCATTAGCTCTATAAAAACACCCAGATTCGGTTGAGTTAGGTCTTTTGGCTCTTGAGAAAACCTAGGGCTTTTTGGTGAGAAAACTCGAACTTTGGTGACTTTGATCTGGCGATTTTGTGCGTCTTTTGGTGACCTTCATCAACTTGAGGGAACTCTTGACATTGAGGAAGCTTCCCCGACCCCAGTGATCGATCTACATCGACAGAAAGACCGGATCTGGGAGGAATTTGAGCATCTTCTTGGCTTGGCCGAGGAGAGCTTCTGCGACCAATTAAACCCTTTATAGATTTATTCTTAGGCAAGTGATCTACAGATTTCATCCCTATACATATCTCTTAGGTCTCAGGATTTTTATGGACTTTTCCTCATGTCCTGGAACGCCCAATTTGTCAAGTTATGTGCGGTCTGTCTGCACTTTCTATAGACAGGACTTGACGGCAAGCTTGCTGCTGTCAAGATCTTGAGTTGGCGGCAACATCGTGTGCTGTTAACCCCGGTTGGCGGCAACCTCTTTGCCGCCATGTTCTTCTGGTTTTTAGGAATGTGGATTTGATCTATGCACTATGATTTCCGGACTTATGGTTGTCTGTGCATGCTGTGTAATTTATGTCAGGTCAAGTACAATCAGTAGGTCATGTCATGAGGATATGTCAAATTTCTGTACAAAGTTTTATTTATTAAAATTTTTGTAATTGGACAATGAGCATGATCTGACCATGATAAATTCTGAATAAATAGATCCATTGTATATTAGGGTTTTAGAAATTTTCCATGTTCTAATGATGACTGTTTTCAGGTTTCAGAACTGACTGTGTTGCTGTGAATCATGCTTAAATGAAAATTTGATAAATCTGCATGAAATCTATTTTAATTGCTAAAATTTGTTGTACTATTCCAAAAAATCTTAAAATTTAGTTATGTGATATATAACCTGTGTGAAGCCTGTGATAAAAATTTCATGCTAATTTGACAATAGTAGGTACTGTCATTGATTCAACAAGGTCAATGGACTATGATGAGCATATTTGAGTTTAATCATGTGGAATTCAGTGATTAGCAGCATGATCAGGACTTTGTTATGAGTTAATTATCACTGTGAACAGTAACATCATGTTCTATAAACTGAAACATGTGTAATTATTTAAAAGTGTGTGTAAATGTGTTAAATAGTGCATGTGAATAATGTAAGTGAATGAGATAAAGTGATAATGTGTAATTGTGTCGATATTAACACTACTACCATAGAGGGCTGTGGAGCCGTACTGTAGTAAAGTCCCTATGGGAAGGCTCAATGTGTTGTGATATCCTATGAGCATTAGGATGAAATCCTGGAGGTGGACAAGTACCACTGGTTATGGTAGAGAGGGCTTCTCCCGGTTCTGCGCAGTTAACCATGATTCGTCACTGTGTTGCCTAGGTGACGGGTATGTGTATATGATATGTGTCCTTATTATGGTGGTTTGGACTATGTGTCATGACAATTAAGTGTAAAAATGTGAATATGTGAATTGTGCAAATGTGAAATATGAGCATGTGATAGTGTAATGTGAATGTGTTAGCATGTGAAAAGATGTGAATTTGTAAAATTGTGATTTATTTATATTAAAACAACAAATTAAACATGTGAATAAGTGTTATCATAGTATGTGAAAATGATTAGATATCATGCTAGGTGTGTTATTTACTTTGTACATATTTCCATATTCTAAAATTTTAGAATTGTGCAATGATATGAATAGAGTTTAAACTATGAATCATGTTACATGTTATGTGTAGAAAGCATGTGTAGGTTGTTTATGGTTATTGTAAATTGTTATAAGCATGTACCATGCATTCTTCCTTATTGTTAAACGATAGCATGTGTAGGTGATATGTGTAAGGGTGTATCTTTGGATTGCTTGCTGGGTCTTTTAGAAGACTCATACTTCCTTTGGTGTACAGGTGAGGCAGGTGTCCCCGTTCTTGAGGAAGACGTAGGGAGGAGCGACTCCGAGCGAGAGGAGTAGCTACATTGTGGAGTGTTGCATAGTTGTACTTTCCTTTCATTAGAATGTAAACAATTCGATTGTATAATTCATATAGACAATGTATTTCATTCGGGCATGTAATAATGTGGACATTATTATTTCACTTATTACTATATAGACTGTGGATTATGTGATGATGATGGAATGAGAATGAGAATATTTATTTGTTTCCGTTGTTCTCTTTTGATATTTATGTACATCTCAATTTATTATTTAGTGTTGGGTAAATGTCGCACTGTGATGACGCCCTTTGTACCGACGTGGATTGGTATAATCGTACCGGTATAAGGAGAGTCGTTACATAGACCGTCAAAGAAGTATGCTGAGAAATTTATTTTGCCTCATGCCTCTTATAATATGACCAATGTGGAGAAGCAAAGGTTTTTAGGGGTGCTGAAAATTTTGAAATTGCCAGATGGATTTTCTTCAAATATTTCTCAACAGGTACGACTACGAGAACGAAAAAATCGTGGGAATGAAGAGTCATGTAATGATGCAACAACTCCTTCCATTATCCATGAGAACTGCAATTTCAAAATCTGTTGCTCTGGTATTGAATGAGTATTGCATATTCTTTAGAGAGTTGTGTGCTAAAGTGATAGATGTTAACACAATGGAAAAACATTAAAAGTTGATTCCCATAATCCTCAGTAGATTAGAGAGGATTTTCCCTCTTGTGTTTTTTGATGTCATGGTGCACTTGACTGTTCATATTGCTACAGAGGCTAAACTTGCAGGATCGGTGCAGTTCTGATGGATGTATCCAATAGAGAGATTTTTACTAACACTAAAGAATTATGTACGCAACAGAAGTCGGCCTGAGGGTTCGATTGCAGAAGGTTATCTTATGGTGGAAGCTACAATCTTTTGTGAATGTTACCTGAATGATATAGAAAGTAAATTAAATAGACCAGTGCGATTTGATGAGGTCCCTATTGGAGCTGGAGTTTCACAATATATAACTGTGGAGAATGCATATCAAGCACATCGTTTTTTATTATTCAATACCCCATCAATACAACCATACATAATGTAAGTTTGATGTATGATTTTATAAACCTCTTTATTTAGTACTTATTTATTCAACTAACCTATATATTTTTTATTTTCTATATAGGGTACATAAAAATTTTGTGAAAGGCCAACATTTAACTTGGAGTGATGACCGTATCTAATTTGAGCAGCATAACAAATTTGTTGGATGGTTTAGGGATTATGTAAAATTTTTACTCTCTTTTGTCACTTCAATATGGATGAAGGAATTAATATTAACATTTTGCTGACATCTCATATTTTTAGGTTGATCAATTAAGAGAGCAAATGACTCTAGCAGAAGAAGTGACGTGTCTTACTCGAGGTCCCAAATATGACATTGTCTTATACCAAGGATTTTTCACAAATGGATACAAATTTGAAGTAGAAGTTGTGGATAAGACACAAGTTACACAAAACAGTGGTCTTGTAATAATTAGTGACAATGAAAATATTTTTTATGGCATTTTGCAAAACATAATACAGTTTCAGTTTGGTACCTTATTACCCATAATTCTTTTCAAGTGCAAATGGTATAATATGAAAAAGGGACTTGGCCTATCGATGGATGATTTCAAACTCACTTCTGTGAATACAACACGATCAACTTATGAAGATGAGCCATTTATATTTCCATCACAAGCACAACAAGTGTATTATTCTACTGACCCTTTAAAGATGGGATGGAGTGTTGTCTATCGATGGAAACCAAGAGATACTTATGAAGTACCTATAGTTGAAACTAAAGATGAGGAAAATGAGGATGTCCCATTTTTGAGAGGCATAGAGCCAACGATATCAAATGATAACTTAGAAGCTAGTGATAATGATGTTTCTTAGGTGAGAAGGGAGCTTGGTGTTGGTACACAAATCGATGAAGATTTATTGGCTGAAGTGAGCAAGAAAATAAAAAATAGCATAGGTATTCACTTATAGCTTTTAATGTCATTTCTTACTGTAATTGTTGTTTTCACTACTTTTGAAATTCTATGTGAATAATATATGTATTTTTATACCCTTTTAATGTACATTTTGCATTTTATGAAGTGACTAAAAAGGAAGTCTTTAGATAGTGCAGCATCTTGGCATTACCTTGTGTTTTTTATACCCTTTTAATGTACATTTAGCATTTTCTGAAGTAATTTTTTTTACAGAAAAATGCCACCAAAAACAAGGAACAAGGTTGTAACCTCATCACATAGCATGAAAACTCCAGGTGACACTTTTACCCCCCAAAATAGGCATGCACCATATCCTCTAACAGGCAAGTTATTTTCTTTTTTTCATCAAGATGCTGGTTATTTCAATGTTTATGAATGCAGAATGTGTAAAATAGATGTGCAAGTTTACTTATTATCTGGATAACATTTTGATTTTGCAGTTGTTCGAGACAATGGTATGCCGAGAGAATATCATGAGAATAGAGAAAAATATTTTTCCATTCAATTTGATGGGCAAAATATACATATAGAGGAGAGAAGACCTAGTAGACTTCATGCTCAAGAGAGTAAGTTATATTAGAGAAAAATTTATATTTTTAATTTCTTAAGATTGTGATGAAGAAGTTGATTTTGCCTAGCTTGTAGTGACTATTGGTAGAGTTGATTTTTTTTTTTTCGGGTGTTATCTCACAAAGGAGCACTGTTCAACAGCAATATGTAGAGGAGAGAAGACCTAGTAGACTTCAATTTCAAGAGAGTAAGTTATACTAGATAAAAATCTATACTTTTAATTTCTTAAGATTGTGATGAAGAAGTTGATTTGCCTAGCTTGTAGTGACTATTGCTAGAGTTGTTTTTTTTTTCCAAATGTTATCTCATAAAGGAGCACTGTTCAACAGCCACATGTAGCGGAGAGAAAACCTAGTAGACTTCATGCTCAAGAGAGTAAGTTATATTAGAGAAAAATCTATACTTTTAATTTCTTAAGATTGTGATGAAGAAGTTAATTTTGCCTAGCTTGTAGTGACTATTGGTAGAGTTGATTTCTTTTTTTTAGGTGTTATCTCACAAAGGAGCACTGTTCAACAACCACATGTAGAGGAGAGAAGACCTAGTAGACTTCATGCTCAAGAGAGTAAGTTATATTAGAGAAAAATCTATACTTTTAATTTCTTAAGATTGTGATGAAGAAGTTGATTTTGCCTAGCTTGTAGTAACTATTGGTAGAGTTGATTTTTTTTTTCAGGTGTTATCTCACAAAGGAGCACTGTTCAACAGCCACATGTAGAGGAGAGAAGACCTAGTAGACTTCATGCTCAAGAGAGTAAGTTATATTAGAGAAAAATCTATACTTTTAATTTCTTAAGATTGTGATGAAGAAGTTGATTTTGCCTAGCTTGTAGTGACTATTGGTAGAGTTGATTTTTTTTTCAGGTGTTATCTTACAAAGGAGCACTGTTCAACAACCACATACACTTGGAGTGACTATTGGTAGAGTTGAGGATGCAGAACATGCTCCCCCATCTCATGACTTGGTTGGTGAGTGTCCATTTCAGGCATTTAATGATGTACATGAGGACAATTCTCAAGAGATTCTTGAATAAAACTCTAGCCACCAAGTAGCACCAACAACATCAATTGGTAAAGTGAGAAGAACACGAGGGCCCACATCTAAATCAACATGTAATCCTCCAAAAGGGCAGAAGTGGGAATGCATTTTTATTGACCAACAACCAGTTGGTGTAGAGGCTTCAAAGCTTGCAGAAGTTCTTGGATTATATGCAAGAAATGATAATTATTTTCCCTCTTATAAAGAGTGAAAGGAACAATCCAAGCAAAGCTTCAATGATGTGATGAAGGATATATAGGTAAGTTTATTTCAATTATATTAAACTTTTTCATCATTTTATATGCAAGGATATTGTTGCTGTCAACTATGCAGGTACAGTATGATTTTGTTGACAAAGAGGGATTGCCCACAAACATGACTGATGTCATTAGATTTTGTGAGTTTTCAATAGCAAGTAAGTTGAAAGAGTGGCGTGCAACATTAAAAAGGGCAGGATATATTAAAGGTGTTGATGGAGAATTGTCTATGATGCCACCCAATGAAAGGATAAGTGAACAATCTTGGAATTTACTTCTGTAATATTGGAAAAACTCAAAGAAAATTCAAGAAACAGAGAGAAATAAGAAAAATCGTGTAGCGGAACAAGCAACACATACACTTGGGGCAAAATCTATTGCTTGCCACAATCATGAACAAGTATCACCTTTGCACTAATTCTTTAAAATTATTTTTTTTGAAATTCTGAGTCATTGCTAGAATATACACAATTTTCAACTTGGTTGCAGCAACAAAAATTGGGTGACAATTATTCAACACTTGAGGCATATTTTGCAGCTCATAAGATGAAAAGTGGGGAGTATCCAAATGCATATACCCACACTATATGTGTATGTATTTGTTTATATAGACTAACATGTATGAAAATGAAATTACCTGATTACATCTTTTTTTTTGTTGCAGGAGAAAGTAATAGCGGCATGTGAAGAAAAAAATCTCACAAATAGTTCGGATCCATCTATATTAACGCCAATCCTTGATGATGTTTATAATGGACATCAAGGAGGATATGAGAGGGGCCGAGGTTTGGGATGGTCTAGAGGAGCTTGGAGGCATAACATGTCAAATGAAGTTTCCAATGAAAGTGTTATACAACTTACAACTGAATTACAACACACATAGTCTGAACTTCAAAATGCAATGAAGGAAATAGACAATATGCATGCACGTGAGAGGGAGATGGAAGCAAGACAACAAGAACACATGGAGGCTATGCTTGGACACGAGAGAGAGTTGGAAATACGACAACAAAAACAAGAAGAGGCCATGGAAGTTAGAGAGCGAGATATGCTATCACAAATCTAACAAATGAAAGATATGCTTTCCATGTTCATTTCTAGTGACTCGGTGAGTTGAATAGTGCATCTCAACACACTTATTATTATGCTTTTCTTAATATTTCATTTTAAGATCTATTGTTTGTTCTAGTATGGAATCCTAAAAACTTTCTGTTCAGAATTCTATTCACAGATTCAAAATAACTGAAATTTCAGAACTCTGAACTATGTTCAGAATTTCTGAACTTTAGAATTCTGAACAGATTTAGAATTATGAACTCTGTTCAGAATTCTGAAGTTCATAAATTTTGAACTCTGCTCAGAGTTCTGTGTTCAGAATTCTGAAGTTCAGAAATGAAAAAAGACTGTTAAGAACAAACAATAAAAATGGATAAGAAGGGATCGGCTCGAGCTACATAGAAATGGCCCATATTCTAAGTTGGTTTCGGAATCCAATACCTCCTTCGCAATATTTCCAAATGCTTTAATATACTGCTCTGCAATTCTCAGACTTGCTGCCTATTAAAGAATTCTCGTAAGTATGAGAAATACAAGGAAATACCAAAGCTAACCATCAATTAAACATGAATCTGTCACACACTCCCTGAAGTTTTAGAAAAAAAATCATAACAATATTGAACTGAAATAAAACCTTTTTCTCCCTCATTCGATTAAAAAAACGATGCAGTATAATATAAGGGTAAAAAACATACCTCAGAACCTTCATGTTGTATCATAGCATCAGACAGCGGTCTAAGACCCTCAGTTGTCGCCTTAGACTTGGCCAAAATAGCTTCAGCTTCTCCTCATAGATTTGAGTGAAAGAAGTCAAAAGATGGCTAAATGTTTGCATGAACTGAACCTTTTGTAAATTGAAACATCTCTAGAAGAAAACATATGAAAAAGACACATTGATCCATCATTGCTGCTTCTGATTCCAGTAAAATAAAATCACCTTTAGACTCAAGATCCTGGGCTCTTTATCTGCATTCTGCTTCTGCTTGCATTTCCATCGTTGCCTTAACACCAGAAGAAGGTGAAATATCCCCAATCAGTAGCAGATTCATTAATTGCTTTCTGCAAGCAAGTATGCCACAAGATAATATAAAGAAATATAAAAAATTCTTGATTTTGATACATTAGAGGATTTGGTAGGTTACCCTCTTTGGAGTTCAAGCACTTATTGAAGTAGTACCGAATCAGTTGCATGTTTCTTGGCTTCCTCCATTGTAATCACTTTCTTGAAGATACATTTCTTATTCCAATGGATTATGGAAAAGTCTCATTGGAATTGTATAGAGTTTCTTATTTCTGGTGTTCTAGTTTGTTTGTTTTCATTTTTGTACTGACTGACTTGAACAATAGTGTCAGTGTTTGAGATAACTCCTAATTGAGATCCTGGGTAAAGGCCACATGGAAATATAAATATCTGGGATCACTTTAAGTTGTTGTCTTTTTTTAAAAATGTAGCCGGACCAAAAGGAGAAGGTACGTGCTTGATTTTTGCCCTGATCATATGAGTAGTGACAGCCATCTCATGGGTAATACAAGATAATTCCCACAGGCGAGGAATATGTCCAGTGACGATCTGCACAAGGTTCATAGAATTGGTCTCCACCATAACATCCTTGACACCTTTGTTGCAACAAATTATGAGATCTTACCTGATTTCTGCTACACCAAATTTCCCATATGATAGACATAAAGGTGCACTGTGCTAACCATCCCGCAGTGGTAGAAAAATTCAGATTAGATAGAAAGAACATCAAACCCTCAGTCATAGTAATGGCAACCATGTTATTAAACTTTAAAAGATGGAACAAATCTGTCCAAGCTTGGTTAGCTATATCACTTCTGAAGAATAGGTGGAGAGCATTCTCTTCATGTGAGAGTGAACAACAAGAACATTTAGAACATAGTGGAATACCCTTTTCTTTGATAGTTTCATCAGCTGGAGTGCAGTTTGATATCAGTTTCCAAATTAGAACCAACCATTTGATTGGTATATAGGAGGACCAGATGACATTCCAATTTTGGGAGGCAGCGGGTTGGAGTAATCGTCGGACATATTTAGTAGAAAAAAATTCCACTAGTTGTGGGGAACCAAATCCAAGTGTCTTTGGGCTGATTGGTGGATAGGTGTTGAGGAAGCAGATTTCTGGGGCAGTACCTAACCGCAGTCTGAATTTGGGTGCTATTAGAATCACTGAAGGCCGGCTGGATAGAGCAAAGTTTTCCAGATAAATTGTGCCATACTTCTGTAGGGAGATAAGTTTTGAGTGGAGCTCTCCCTGTCCAAATGTCTAGCCAAAAGGATAGAGCTGCCCCTGTCCAAATGTCCATATGAATAAAATCCCAACATGTATGGAAGAAGTATCCAGAGAAACCATCAGGCCCAGGGGCATTGTCCGGGTTCATACTGACAATCACCTGCTTTATTTCTTCAGAAGTAAGAACCGCAGAAAGCATAGCATTATCACTGTCATGTAGCAAAGATGGGATGTGTTCCAAGATTTCTGGTTTAACTTGATGTGGGGCTGAAGTGAAAGTTTCAGAAAAATGGTCACCAAACATGGCCATTTTTATATACACAAGAACCATCATCTTTATACGAAGTAGAGACAAGGGAATGTCTTCTTTGGGATAGTGCATAAGCATGAAAAAATTGTGTTTTTTTATCACCATCTTTCAGCTATTTTATCCTAGATTTCTGCCTCTAGCATTTCTCCTCCTGTGCTAAAACTTCCTCCAACTTGTCTTTGGCTAGCAAGTAGGCATTGTGGTTGTCCATTGAGGGTTCCTCATCATAAATGTGTTGAGCAGTGGCAAATGAGGCTTCAACAGCTTATATGTTAGTGGAGACATTGCCAAAAACATCCTTATGCCATCTTCTGTAAAAGGCCTTCATGAATTTTAGTTTCATGGCCATGTTTAACATGGGATAAGAGGAGGCAAGAGCCATCCTCCAAGCAACAGCAGAATCAGAAATGAAACTCTCATGTGAGCACCACATATGCTAGAAGGTGAATCTGGATGGCCCCTTGTTGTTTTCCATCATGCTGGAAATGAGAAGAGGACTGTAATCACTGCATGACCTGTCAAGGTGTTGAACCCTAACTACTGGACAAGAGATTGCCCAATCAGCATTTGAGAAGGATCCTGTCAATTCTATTTCAAATTCCATTCTCTTGCTAGCCATTAAACCAGGTGTATTTGCTCCCAACATAGCCAACATCCTCCAGCCCCGCAACTGAAACACAAGCTTGAAAATCCATGATACATCTTGAATAATTCCTCGTGCCACTTTTCTTTTCATGGATGGCCAAGTAGCTGTTAAAGTCACCACCAATCAGCCATGGATGAGAACAAGCTGTAGAGAAATCCATAATGCAATCCCATAGTGTCCTTCTTTCAGTAACAGAGCAGCTAGCATGCACCACAGTAAGATAAAAGGTCTTGCAAAAAGTAGAGGAAATAGAAACAGTAAGGAACTGGTCACCAGAATTAGTATGCAAAATCTGCACATTATCCTCCCAAAAAAATCCATATACGGGCATGATCATCAACATGAAATAGTAAGGAACTGGCTCTTATAATTCTGAACTTCAGCATTCTGAAGTTCAGAAATTCTGAACTCTGCTCAGAGTTCAGAAATGAAAAAAGACAGTAGATCTCATGCATATGGTTCTTAGACTGTGTAGATCTGATGTATACGGTGCTTAGAATTCTGTGTTTAGAATTTTGAAGTTCAGAAATGAGGAACACAGAATGAGCAGAGTTCAGAATTTTGAAGTTCAGAAATTCTGAGCACAAAATGAGCAGAGTTCAGAAACAGAAAACAAATACGTAGAACCATTGTCATGTAAAAGGTGAGACTTTTAGCTATGGTCAGAATTCTGTGTTCAGAATTCTGAATTTCAGAAATGAGGAAGGTTATCTCTTTTGACCCTTTTAATTCCAAAGAAAGTAAATTTGATGTATGGTTCCTCTTGAAGTTTCTCATATAGATGGTTTGGAGCTGAGCTGATGTTTCTCATATAGATGTTTCCTCTTGAAGTATTCAGTCCTGCTAATGTTAAAAATCAGTCTTAACTTTGGCACTTGAGGTATGGTCACTTGAGTTACAATGGTTTGGAGCTGTTGGATGAGAAAAACATGGTTCTTGGTTTGCCTCACATAAACTGTAGTAGTGATATTGAAGGTTGTGTTTATGGTAAGCAACAGATAGAGGGGAAGAATTTTTATGTAATGATCTTGATTCCTTTTTATCTAACAATCTTGTCTTCATAATTCTGAAGTTCAGAGTTATAAGATTCAAAGTACCCATACCATTAGCCATGCTACTTGTTCCTTTTTATCCTCTGTTTGCTACTAGTGGGTTAATGTTGGTTCATTATTCATTAGCCTATTTTGAATATATTTCTTTTTGGCTAAACAGAAGGTTGTCTAGTGCAAGTATTTTGAATATATTTCTTTGACTTATATATCCTGAATTAACTATTTACTTATGCTATTGCAAGTATTGAGATTTTCTCATTTCTTTTTATAGGTTGGAGATCGCAGGTCCCGTGCTGGGACATCACGTTCCTAGCCCCCACTTCTATAGAATTGGACACATTTATGTACCTAGCTAACAAGATGGGCATTTCCATATAGACTTTAAATTTCATATTACAAAGATGTCATTGATTTGGACTTTGTTTGGTGGTTAATGGCTATAGATGATATATAAGTGAATTTATTAAAGTCCGAATAGTAACTTTTTTGGAATATATTAGAGAATTTGGGTATTCATACTTATTTGTTATTTGTTATTTTTTATGATGGATTGACCCAGATCAGCTAATGTTTGTATGTGATTGTAAATTTTAATTCGAATGAGGATAGATGGTGTCTTCGCTAAATGCAAATGATGTATTGTTGGTTATAAAAAATGGTGATATTTACTATTAGCTATTAGCAAATTGTAACAAGTGGGTCCTTGTGTTTTAAATAAATAAACATGATAGGTGGCAAGCATTGACTATTAATAAATAATGATTAATTGAACATTTGCAAATAGAAATGGCTGGTGACTATTGCATATTACCAAACATTTATCGTTAGTACTGTTGATCAGCAAATAATGATGTGTAGTGTTGTTGACCAAAAGACGACAGTGGGTAACTGTTGGATATTAACAAATGGCAATGGGTAGTATCGTCGGTTATTATACAAAGATGACAGTGAGTAACCGTTAAGTATTTGCAAATAACGACGGATAGTACCGTCGGCTATTATACAAGGATGATAGTGTACAACCGTTGGCATTAGCAAATAGCGACGGATAGTACCGTCGGCTATTATACAAGGACGACACATATATTATCATATTAACGACATGGAGCAACATCGGCTATTATAAAATTAGCGACGGTCATAACTATTGGCCATTGCATTTAAATAAAATTAAAAAATAGTAAGAAAGACGACGGTGCTTCAAACTCTACAGTTGGATATCCGTTGGCTACAGTATACCCAACGGAAGTATAGCCCACGTTTGTTAGGCGACGATTGAACTGTGGGCATACATATAGATGACGGTAATAGTCTTAACTGTCGACGGTATTAACCATGGGCATTGGGCTTCTTTCTACTAGTGACATATGTTTACACTAATGCATATGTACATTCTTACACGTGCCTACCACTACCTATACATGTTCACACTTGGATGCAAGTTACTTCTAGGTGAAGGAATAGTTAACTTACGTAAATAAGTTATGTAAATAGATTGTTATTTATTTAGGTCTCTTTGGAACATTAATTTAGTATTTAAATGACATTCGATCAAAATGAAATTTCAACCATAGTTGAATTACAATGTGGTAAATTTTATAGTAATTTTTGTTTAATTTTATGAAATAAATATTTATTAGGTACAAATTGTCCTAAAAATAGATAAATCAAATTTACCTCGTTAACTGTGCATTCAAAAATTCTCAATATTCACATTTTTTCTTCTGATAGTTATGATAATTTCAAACTTAAATTTCATTACCAAAATCCAGTGACACCCTTTCGGTTTACATATGTCTGGAAATGGTACCAACATGGAATAATATTTACTATACATAAATCTTTGAATAATTTCCTTGTGCAGATATGCTAGACTTATAACTTCGTATTTGATATAAATTTGAGGTGTCACAAACATCGATTGTTCACTTAAACATCGATTACAATAGAAAACATCGATTGTTCCACTTGAACATCAATTACTAAAGAAACATCGATTGTTCACTTGAACATCGATTACTAAAGGAAACATCGAATGTTGAAGGACAAACATCGATTGCTCATGTAGAACATCGAATGCTGAAGGGAAACATCGATGGCATAGAAGGCAATCGAATGGTACTTCATCATATACAAAGTCCTGCTTCAAGTGACCGTGTTTTCTTCTGTTTTATATGAAGCTTCACTTCATCATATCTGAAGTTCTGCTTCAACTGACATCGTCATATTTTGACCAATCGAAGGGTTGGTGAGTTGCAACTAGATGAGGGGGCACCAATGATTCCCTTTTATGAATTTCTCACTCATCCCAAGACTTCATTTATTGGCTCATTTATATTAATTATCCTGATTGAATCCTTAATCAATCTTGTCCATTAATTTATCCCTATTTATTTGGGATTTAAAAATCCAGGTTGTTACAGCCTTACTTTGACTTTGGAAGAGTCGGAGTAGGTCAACATCAATCGATACAAACTTTGTCACCAATCGGAATGAATAAACGTCAATTGATATAAAACTACTACTGGCAACAGAAATGGTCATCAATTGATATGAAATAATCGATTGGTCAAGAATATAACATAAATGGTCGAAGTGAAGCTTCACAATCGATCAAAGTGAAGCTTCGGATATAGCTTCGATATGATGAAGTTAACTTCGTATCTGACAAATTAAACTTCGGATGTACATAAAACAGTGTTGTTGATCGAAGCTAAAACATGGAGTCGGTCGAAGTGAACTTCATATAGAACTTTAAATATGACGAAATTAGCTTCGTATATGACGAAGTTGGACTTCGACTGATCACGACCACATGTGTGACGAAGTGTAACTTCGTATATGATGAAGTGGACTTTGGATATGACGAAGTGTAGCTTCGGATATGACAAAGCTAGCTTCGACTGAACCTAACCAAAACATGCATGACGAAGTTGAAATTCAAATGTCTAAGTTACGGATCAGTGTAAATCTTTATAAAGTGATGGAAAATATAGTATTCATGAGAAAGAATGATATTTTAATATATTAAGGATGATTATGATAAGTATGAGTGTTATTATCACAAAAATAATAAGCATGAGTTTTGTTATCACCAAAATAAAAAGATAATATATAAGAGTGGTTCAACATAAATAGGAGGCCAAGGGTCAAGAGGAAAACAAAGGACTAGAAGAGAAAGACTTCAAGGAGAGAGCTCGGAAGATCAGATCTGGTCCAAAAATTCGGAACCTTCTTCTGTTGGTTGAAGCTCGGAGAAAGACTTCAAGAAGGCCTGCCATTGTCCAAGAAAGTCGTGCAGGTCTTTAGCACAGCCTTTTGTAAATAAGTCCTTCTATGTTTGTAAAATAAATACACATGTACAAGGCATATTTTGATGATCACTTCATCCCCATATAATTTTATGAGTTATATATCTATTTTAGTGATTAACAAAACTTCAATAAAGTGTCATCTAACAAGTTTTCATGAAGTTTAGGCACAATAAGTAAATCAGGCGAAATCAAGAAAATATGTAAGTATTTATTACTTTCTAGCTTTTATAAATTACAGAGCAGGAAATTTCTCTAAGTACATATCGACTCTCTATATGCTACAACGATTTCATTAGAATCATATTGATTTCATAAGGATTTGTAGTGTCATACCAATTCCGATCTCATAATGATTTCCTTACTTCTATCGATTTAATTTTCATAAGGATTTGATAAGTGGGCATATCGATTTCGACCTCACAACGATTCGCTTAGTGGGCGTAACGATTTCGATCTCACAACGATTCGCTTAGTGGGCATAACGATTTCGACCTCACAATGATTCGCTTAGTGGGCATAACGATTTCGATCTCACAACGATTCGCTTAGTGGGCATATCGATTTCGACCTCACAACGATTCACTTAGTAGGCATAATGATTTCGACTTCACATCGATTTGATAAGTGAGAACAATGATTTGCTCTCACAACGATTCAGTTTCTCATAACGATTTGAAAAGTGAGAACAACGATTTGCTCTCACAACGATTTGATAAGTGAGAACAACGATTTTCTCTCACAACGATTTGATAAGTGAGAACAACGATTTGCTCTCACAACGATTCAGTTTCTACAATGATTTGATAAGTGAGAACAACGATTTGGTTTTTATAACGATTCTATAAGTTCCACATCGATTTGGTCTTCATAACGATTCGACAAGTTACAACAATGACTTGGTCATTATAACGACTCGATAAGTTACACAACGATTTGCTTGCTATAACGATTCGATAAGTCGCAACAACGACTTGGTCTGTGTGATGATTCAATAAAACAAAACATCGATTTGATCACTACATCGACTCGATAAGTGAGACAATGATTTGGTTATAACGACTTGTTTATAACGATTTGCTTATACTCTCATAACGATTTGTCTCTACAACGATTTGGTTATGATTGTATAACGATTTATGTTCGCATCGATTTACTTATACACGTACAACAATTTACATAAACAACGACTCATTCACAGCGATTTCATAAGTCATACTTACAACGACTTCATGAGCTATAAAGAGTTGATTGATGATCAGTTTATCCCCATGTAATTTAAATTAATTACATATCTATTTTGATGATTAACAAAACAATGATAAATGTTTAATCTAACAATTTATTATGAGATTTTAAGCACATGAAATAAACCAAGGGTAAACAAGCAAATCAACCATGATGTAAGTATTCATCACTCTACAACAATGTAAGTTTGATGCATTATATCTGTCTAAGTTCATAACGATTTCTATGAAGATATAACGATTTCCTTACATTCATAAAGATTTCATATTCGATAAGTGATCGCAACGATTTGCCCTCACAATGATTCAATAAGTGATCGCAACGATTTTCCCTCACAACGATTCGATAAGTGATCATAATGATTTGCTCTCGTAACGATTCTTGTAGTCATCGTAACGATTCGCTCTCGTAACGATTCCTTTAGTCATCGTAACGACTTGCTCTCGTAACGATTCCTTTAGTCATCGTAACAACTTACTCTCGTAACGATTCCTGTAGTCATCGTAATGATTCGCTCTCGTAACGATTCCTTTAGTCATCGTAACGACTTGCTCTCGTAACGATTCCTGTAGTCATCGTAACGATTCGCTCTCGTAACGATTCCTTTAGTCATCGTAACGACTTGCTCTCGTAACGATTCCTGTAGTCATCGTAACGATTCGCTCTCGTAACGATTCCTTTAGTCATCGTATCGATTTGCTTATAACGCCATAACGATTTGTACATCGATTTGCTTATAACGTCATAACGATTTATACATCGATTTGCTTATAACGTCATAACGATTTGTACATCGATTTGCTTATAACGTCATAACGATTCGTACATCAATTTGCTTATAACATCACAACGATTTGTACATCGATTTGCTTATAACATCATGACGATTTGTACATCGATTTGCTTATAACGTCATAACAATTTGTACATCGATTTGTTTATGACTCCATAACGATTTGATTATAACGACTTGTTGATAACGATTTGCTTATAAAATCATAACGATTCACTTAAGCCAAATATAACGACTTGATATTTGACTCACTTTTGTCTGCGTTGAAAAGTCAAAGCTTTCTCGCGCATCTTTCTAACGTCTGTACATTTATTACTCTGAATGTATCTCTGTATTCATGCAGACGATATCTTCTATTCTCATGCTTATTCTGCAAACATCTTTTTGGAAGAACAGAATGAAATTTCTACTTCTGTATAAAATCAATCTAACGTTGACTGACAACAAGAGACAGCTTAGCTGTCTATTGTTTAGCATTTAATGTATGTAGGTTTCTGACAACATTCGTCATAAGACGTTGGACAAAATAGAAGCCAAAGGATACTACAGAAGATCCTATCTCTTTGCGTGCACAAATGGATAAAAGACTGCTGACAGGAAGTTTCTACAGTACCATGCAGTCTAACGTACACATGCATAGAGACAACGGACACTCCAACATTCGAATTTCAAACGTTGATATATATAGAAGAATGAAGTTCGACAAAGAATACAGTGAGAGTAATAACAAGCTACAACGCCTTCAATCTTCTACAAGCCATTCTTAGAGCCAAGCACAAACTCTCATTAGTTTTAGCTCTTGCTCTCGGTGCTAAGTTTTTCATCTGTGTGAGAGCCTTTCGGTCTGAGAAGAGTCCTTGATTGTAGATCTCTTCTTCTTCTCAGTCCTTGCTTCAGATCAAGCAGTGTTCTATAAGCTTGATCTAGGGGCATCATCTCTTTGATCACTATTTCTTGAGTTGTTCCCTTCTATTGTGAAGGAAGACCTGGTAGGATCTAGGGTGCGTCTTTCCCTTCGTGTTGAAGGAGGGCCTGGTGTGGTATCCAGGGGGTTGTAATTCCCTTCGGGTTGAAGGAAGACCAGCTGCACCTGGTGTACGGGTCCTTAAGGGGGACTGTACCCTTGGTAGTGAAATCCTGAGATTTTGCTCAGGGACTGGACGTAGGACTCCTAAGGAGAGGAGATCCGAACTAGGATAATTCCTTGTGTTGTGTGATTGTCTTTGTGTGATTGTTGTTTATCTTCACTATCACTAACATCCATCGAAGTGTGTTTTGTGTGAACGCTTTTGTGTACAGGGTTAGTAGATGAAGTTTTAAAGCCCCATTCACCCCCCCTCTGGGCTTGCTAGCTGGGCAACAAGTGGTATCAGAGCTAGTCTCTTCAACAAAGAAAAAGATCCAACGATCTGAAGAGAAAAGATCAAATGGCAGCTCAAGGAAACATTGAAGGTCAGTCTGTCAACCGACCTCCTCTCTTTGACGGTGAAGACTACACTTACTGGAAGACCAGAATGGAGTACTTCTTGCAAGGATTCGATTTTTAGATCTGGTCAATCATAGAAGAAGGAGATCTCGTTGTCCTAAACTCAAGGCAGAATTGGACAGACGATGATAGAAAGAAGATCTCCCTCAACTGCAAAGCTAAGAGTATCCTGTGTTGTGCGCTTAGCAATAAAGAGTTTAACAGAGTCTCAGCTTGCAAATCTGCAATGGAGATGTGGGAGAAGCTGAGAATCACCTATGAAGGGACTGATAAAGTCAAAGAAACAAGAATAGATATACTAGTGGCTTAATATGAAAAGTTTCAGATGCAACCGGGAGAATCTATAACCTTGATGTTCAGCAGGTTTACAGATATAACAAATGGGTTAGCTGGTCTTGGTAAGACATATGAAATTAGAGAAATGGTAAGAAAGATTCTAAGATCTTTACCAGCAGTATGGACTCCTAAGGTAACAGCTATAGAAGAGGCTAATGACCTAAAGAAGATGTCATTGGAGAAACTCATTAGGTCCCTCATGGCCCATGAGATAAACATGGAAAGGTTGGGATAGTCCTCAAGTAGAAAGAAGCACACCAATGCTCTCAAAGCAGCAAAAGGCAGCTCAGAGGAACAATCTGAAGATGAAGCCAGCGGTAAAGACAGTGAAGACGAAGAAGCTATGTTGTCTAGAAGATTTCAACGAATTTTGGCCAAAAAGAAAAAGTTTCAATCCAGTAGAAGATACTACAAGAACAACAAGGAGCTTAAGAAGCCAGAAGGAAAGGACTTTTAGAATGCTGAGCCCATTTGCTACGAGTGTAAGAAACCAAGACACGTCAAGGCAGAATGTCCCAAGTTAAAGAAATTCGGGTTCAGGAAGAAGGACAGTTCAAGAAAATTTAGAAAATATAAGAAGAAAGCCATGGCAACTGCTTGGGATAACAGCAGCGACTCAGACAGTGAGTCAAACTCAAGCAGCGAAGAAGAAGAAGAAGCCAACCTGGCTTTCATGGCAAATACTGAAGAAAAGGTAACTTCTGATTCATCTTTTGATTCCTGTAATGATTCTGATTCAGATAATTTAGAAGAAGCTTTCAACGAACTATACAGTAAATATAGAGAAATATCTAAATTGTTAAAAGCCAGTAAGAAAAATATAACATGCTTAGAAAGCACCAATTCAGATTTAAAGTCAGAAAATGAAGAACTAGAGAAGCAAGAAACTGAACTTAAAAGAAGAAATGAATTATTATGTGAAGATCTAAAAGATAAGAATGAGCAAATAATCAAGCTAGAAAAACAAGAGAGTTCAGACGAGTTGAAAATTGAAATCAAAAGATTAACAGAAGAAAATGAGAAAATGTCTAATACATTAGAAAAATTCACTAATGGTAAAAACTCCTTAATACTAAAATGGGCTAGACGTTCAGGTAAGAAGAAACATGGTATAGGCTATACACCACCAGAAAACGAAGAAACAATAACTTATCCTAAAACATATCCAACTCCTAAATTTATACCTGAATAAGACATAGCATACAAAGCAAACTTTAAATATATTGAAAGTGTAACAAAAATGTCTTGTTGTAGCCATTGCAACAAGTTAGGACACATAAAAGTAACATGTCCAACTAAGAACAAAAATTGGGTAATTAAAAGGAAGAATGATGATGCTAACCAACCAGGACCCAAAAGAACTTGGGTACCTAAAGTTTGATATTTTTATTTCAGGAAAACTTTCGAGCATCCAAATGGTATTTGGACAGTGGATGCTCAAGGCATATGTCAGGAAATAAAAGGTTGTTCTCTCATCTAGAAGATGAAGAAGGAACTGTCACCTATGGAGACTATGGGAAAGGAACTGTTATTGGCAGCGGTTCAGTAGGCAGTAGAGGCAAAACCATCATTGAAGATGTTCTGTGCATCAAGGGTCTGAAGCACAACCTCATCAGCATCAGCCAATTGTGTGATAAAGGTCATCAGATAAAATTCCAAGAATCCAATTGTAGTATCATGAAGGATGGAACAATTATTTTCGAAGGCAACAGAGAAAAGAACTTGTACATGTTGTATCTTGAAGAATTAAAGGAGCAAGATATTGTTTAGCAGCAAGCAAAGAACAGTCAACTAAGCTGTGGCACAGAAGATTGGGCCATTGCAGTTTGGATGGTATGAAGAAGCTAATAAAGAGAAGCCTGGTTAAAGGTCTACCAAAGGTCAGCACAAAAATAGATGGTATTTGCAGACCATGTGCTAAAGGAAAGCATGCTAAGAGCTCCTTCAAGTCAAAAACTGTGGTAACCACTTCTAAACCCTTAGAGCTCCTTCATTTGGACTTATTTGGACCAATGAGGACCACGAGTCTTGGAGGAAAGAATTTTGGATTCATTATAGTAGATGATTATTCCAGATTCACATGGGTCTCATTCTTGGAATACAAAGATGACACATTTGACAGTTTTGTAAGCTTCAGCAAGAAGGTTCAGAAAGACAAGAAGTTCAGCATCATTGGAATCTGTTCAGATTATGGAGGAGAATTCCAAAATGAGAAGTTTGCAAGGTTCTGTGAAGATGAGGGAATTGAGCACAATTTCTCAGCACCAAGGACACCGCAGTAAAATGGAGTTGCTGAGAGGAAAAATAGAACTTTATTGGACATGGCAAGGACAATGTTGTCAGAATATGATTTACCAAGATACTTCTAGGCTGAAGCAGTGAACATAGTAAGTTACCTCATAAATAGAGTAATGATCAGGTCCATATTGAAGAAGACAGCTTAAAACTTCATAAGGCATTATATGGTTTAAAGCAAGCACCAAGAGCCCGGTATGAAAGGCTTAGCTCTTTTTTATTAAACCATGGTTTCACTAGAGGACAGGTAGATAGCACTCTATTTGTAAAATTGAAAGTTAAAAGCATATTACTTGTACAGATTTATGTAGATGACATTATTTTTAGATCTACTGATGAATCCCTTTGCAAGTACTTTGAAAAGTTGATGCAGGGAGAGTTTGAGATGAGCATGATGGGGGAGCTAAATTATTTTCTTGGACTACAAATCAAGTAAGGAAAAGATGGCACCCACATTTGTCAAGCAAAATACACCAAGGAGCTTTTGAAGAAATTTGGTTTTGAGAACACAAAGCCACTCTCAACACCCATGAGTACATCTACGAGGATGGATAGTGACAAGGATGGTAAGAAAGTAGATCAAAAGATCTACAGAGGTATAATTGGTTCATTGCTTTACTTAACGGCCAGTAGACCCGATATTCTATTCAGTGTATGCATGTGTGCTAGATATCAAGCAGATCCTAGAGAATCTCATTTTATCTCCGTAAAAATAATATTTAGATATTTAGCTAGAACTCATGATTTAGGTCTGTGGTATCCAAAATCTTGTGAAATTAATTTAGTAGGATACTCTGATGCTGACTATGCTGGATGCAAAGTAGATAGAAAAAGCACCAGTGGTTGTTGTCAATTCCTTGCAAGGTGTTTGATATCCTGGTCCTCCAAGAAACAAAATTCAGTGGCATTGTCTACAACTGAACCTGAGTACGTGGCTGCTGGAAGTTGTTGTACACAACTCCTATGAATAAAGCAACAACTTGAGGATTTTGGACTAAATATCAAATCAATTCCACTATTGTGTGACAACACCAGTGCTATCAATCTCACCAAAAATCCAGTCCAGCATTCAAGGACCAAATATATTGAGGTTAGATACCATTTCATTTGTGATCATGTAGCAAATGGTAACATAGAAATATCCTTTATTGACACAAATGGTCAGTTAGCAGATATTTTCACAAAAGCCTTACCCGAAGAGAGATTCACATCTCTTAGAAGGGAATTGGGCATGTGTAATTTATGAAAAGATTTCTGTGTAAAACTGGCATATAAATTTTTAGAATTAAGTAAATTTTCTCTCCATGGCTTTAAGCAAAAGAAATTTAAATTATCTTTCCTGGCCGCTCTCTTTATAAAGTCTGTTGAGTTGGCCAAACTTATTTGTCGTTTTCTGCCACCTTTTTGGTGTCTCACTTTTCGGTAAAGCTTTTATTTAACTCCCAAATCGATGTGAGAATGATTCATCTCCTATCTTCTACCTTTTTCCCTCTTTCGTCTGGTTGCCTGAGTCGATGCCCTAACGACTCCGACATCGACTCTCTGCTCTTTGAAGCTTCGCTCTCATTCCCGTGAAGAATTTCTTGAGGGCTTTCACTCCACCTTCCTTCCCAACCCTCCAGAAACCTTTTTCACCTGAATCCATGGCCGCGTCCGTCATTTCCGGCAGTCTTGGGGGCTACGGTGCTGAGTACCTCTCACCTGAGCAGCAGGAGAGGTTCATGTTTGTGAATACAAAGCTTTGTGGCAATAAAGCAGTGGATGTAGCTGATCTTGAGAAGAACGGCATGCACAGCATAGTGGCCGCCGTGAGCAGAATGCAGTGGTCAGTCATTTCAACCTTCTTAGAGGTAAGCTATCCAGACCTCGTGAAGGCGTTCTATGTTTGTTTGAAATCAGAGGCAGATGGGTCTCTGACATCTTCAGTCAAGGGAACCCCGATCAAGATTGATCATGATCTCCTGAAGACTCTGTTTGATGTAAGCACGACCGGTCACAGTGGAATTCACATTGTAGATACCCAGGTCAAGGGTCTCAGAATCATTGGTCCTGAATTCCGGCTGAGAGATGGGAAAATAGACATAAATCAACTGAATGCATTCAACCATCTACTGCATTTTATAGTCTGTCAGATACTCATTCCCAGAAGTGCTACTTTCTCTACCTGTACCAAGGCTAATTCGGACATGATGTTCTGAGCCATCCAGAACAAGGAGATTAACATGGCCGAAGTGATGATAGAGAGGATGAAGTTTGCTCGTGATCAAATTTGGGACACGAAGAGCAAACTGAATGTTTCTCTGCCCTATGCCCATTTGCTCACCAAGATTTTCAAACACTTTGGTGTTGACCTGTCTGGGGCAGTAGTCGAAAAGATGGGCCAGAGCATTAGGTCCAGAAATCTTCGAAAAAGTGGTTTCTCATTCTTCAATGGAGTATGGTCCAAGATCTCTATGGCTGAGGGTGAACCCATCATCGGGGAAGCCCAAGACGTCCAGTAAGAAGTAGCAGCAGCAATAGCAGAACCAGTAGTTGTGGCCTCAGCAGTTCCAGAACTAGAGGAAATGGTGTTAGGAACGGATGGGTGGAAGGATCAGATCTAGAAGGGGGGGTTGAATAGATCTAATACCAATTAACGCAGAAACTTAAGCAATTTAAAATTACTTCGAATTAGAGATCAAATCACCCAAACAATTTACTGATCTGAAGTGTGATTAGTGTGTAAGCAAATCAATTAGTAGTGTGAACGAAATCCCTATGCATGCATCTAGCGAGATACAAAGGCAAACCACAATTCAAACCAATGCAAAGAGGATTTTTAGGTGGTTCGAAAATCACCTCCAGTGACTCCTACATCCACCCCTCACACAGTGAGGCCACACTACTCAAAACCTTGAGTACAACTCACACAGGAGTACGACGACTCCAAACACCTTTGAGCACGACGACTCAAGAAACACCTGGAGCACGACGGCTCCAAACTGAGCACGACGGCTCAAACAACAACCGGAGTACGACGACATCAAATTGAGCACGACGGATCAAACCACACAGTGAGTGCGACAACTCACAAACTACTGAGCACAAAGGCTCACAAACAACTTTCTAGAAAGATAGACAAGACTCAGATCCTCTAGCAATATATCTAGTCTAACAAGAGTTAATTCATGAGACTTATGCAACAACCAATGCACGATCTCAGAATCACTTAGAAGAGAAAAGGAAATTGTATCGATGAATTTTTCTCTTCAGATGTACTCCCTTATAGAAGGTCGAATTGTGAAGAGCTTTGATCTCTGGAAGTTCCTGGGTGATGGTCTGCAATCTGATCTTCAGGATCTTCCTTGAATTCTTCACAAGAGTCGGCTTCTACTTGATCTGCTTCCTTGAGATGATCCAATTGCTTCTTCAACGATCAATTTCCACTTCTCATGCTTGAACAGATGAGAATTTGACTTGAGGAAGCACCAGGAAGGCAAGAATAGGGAGGAGAACTCTTCTAGCTGCCAACCGGATTTCTGGGAGGCTCTGAAAGGGTTCTTGCATGTTGGATAGCCAATAGAAGGGTATTTATACCACTAATAGTCCAGGTTTACCCTTGGGAGTCATGGGCACACGATCCAAGGCTAACCCAACAATTCCCTAGGGTGCCACGTGTCTAGGACAAAAATTAAGTCACAGAGATTCTGGAGTGTGTCGACCTGCCCATGAGGTGTGTCGACACACTGTCCCAGACTGGCAAATTGATTCCCTGGGAGAAGGCTCTAGTGTCGACACTACTCCAACTAGTGTCGACACACTGTCTAGAATCTGTAAAACATGTCTTCTAGAAGAGGTCTCTAGTGTCGACACTACTGAGTCCTGTGTCGACACACTGTCCAGGTTTGTTTGATGGGTTCTCTGGGAGCTGTCTCTAGTGTCGACCTGCCCTGGTCTAGTGTCGACACTAGAGGATCTTTTCTTCACATTTCTGCCTTTGCTCTGAGCCAATGTGTCGACACCAGTGATGGTTGTGTCGACACTACCTTTGCAAGAAATATTTGTCCCTGAGAAAATAAACACATAAATCATTAGTTAATTGAATTATCATGTATATGACTAATAAATGTGTTTAGGAACATGCACTTTGAGTATTGTTGTTATATGGGTGATGCATTTAACATGTTTCAATTGTCATGCACTAAAATCACTACTTGTCATCATCAAAATATGAGGAGAGTTGAATTACATTCACACTCAATCCCAACAATCTCTCCCTTTTTGATGATGGCAACATTAGGTTCATATGAAGATTCGAAGGTTTTATCAAAGTGTGATTTTAAGCAATTCAATTATTCACATCCAATTTGAAATACAGTGAATGACAATGAGATATGTTTCAACTCTTTTTGTTCACAATTGTCAAAGGCTATTGAACAAGTTTTAGTAACATTTGAAATTTTTTATAAAAAAAAATTCACAAGAGTGTTGTTACTAAAGATAACCATTTCCACAACTAGCCAAGCAGCTTGACATTCCACATACAATTGATATCCATTGACATTCATTCAAAGACAATCTCAATCACATTGAAAACAAAGATGTTTCATTTCATTTCATTAAAGCAAACAACTTTGCCTTCACAGGGATGTGATCATTTTCATACATTCACAAAAGTATTTCAACAAAAAAAAAAACTTTCTTTCCACTTTCTTCTATCTTCTCCCCCTTTGACATCATCAAAGGAAAGACACATTACATTAATTTTGAGGAGGAGGAGGAGGAATTGGGAGGAGGATGGAATCTATAGCTTTGAGTCTTGAATCCATAGCATGAAGGTTCATGTTGAATTGTCTCTGCATAGTGGACAGCCTTGTATGAACAATTTCTTCAAGTCTTTGGCTATTGTCAGAAATTGAGGACTGAAGAGCAGACAAATCAACAGTTGATGATGGAGCACTAGAGGATGAACTACCAAGACCATGACTATTGATGTTCCTCAATTCCTTCTTGAGATCAGACATCTCATTATCAATGTGGGTTGATAAGTTTTTCATACTCTCTAAGTCATCAACAAGGTGAGCAAATGATAATCTTGTTTTAGAGATTTGTGAAAGAGTTTCCTTGGTGTTGAAGACATCTGCTTGAGAATTTGCCAAGATTCCCTAAAGAACTTTTTCCAATTTGTCTTGATGCTCCTTCAACTCAACCGAAGCATCTGCCATTGTCCCAATCAACCTGTTGAACCTTTATGCAGCATAGTCTGAAACTGCCTTTTGCTCAATGAATTTAGCGGTCACAGCATTCTCAAGTCTTTGAACTTTCAAGTTGAAGCTTTCTGACATTTCTTGAATGGAGGTGGTAAAAGCTTCAAATTTCTCATTTAAGAAGGAGTACAACTCTGGTAGAACAGTGGGTCCACCAAAGACATGAGTGGTTTGAGCTTGAGTTTGAGGTTGTGGGATGAAGGTGGGTAAGTCTATAGAGGGGTGAACAGGAGGGAAGTCTTGAAATGGAGGAGTGAAAGGTTCAGCTTGGGTATCTCCTTCAACATGAGGCTGATCCTCATTGATGGGGGGCTGGTCCTCAGCAGAAGGCTGGTCCTTAGCAGGAGGCTGGTCCTCAGTAGCTTCAACAATTGGTCCTCTCCTAACTTGATTACCTTCAAGTTTGAACCCCATAAATTTTTGTAAATGCTTGAAGCAATATACATTTGCCTTTGGAATTGTTTGAGTCTTTTCATTTGCAAGAGGAATTTCAAAATGCTCAAACACAGGAGTCAGATGGGCTGCATATGGAAGAGACCTATGTAAATCATTCCTAGTGGTCTCTGAGATGATCTGAAACATAATGACATGGAGATTGACCTTAAGATTTTTCTTCATGCAATAGAGCATAAATCTCTGGATGTCTGTAAGCCTATCCCTTCCACCAACTTGGGGAGTGATGATGGTAGTGAGTATGTGGTGAAGGGTTCTCAACACCGGAGGGAATTTATTGGTGTTGAATTTGCTGACATGAGTCTGCTTTATATCAGAAGGATCTGCTGGAAGACCAGTCAACAAAGTATAGGCTTCATGGAGATTAAATTCAAACTCATGGTAGTTAGTTCCTTCATCAGGAATTCTGAACAAAGTGGCAGCCAAAGAGATTGGCATATCAATAGCAATACCCTTAACTTCAGACTTGTAACCTTCATCATCACACGTCAAATTCAAGTAGAATTCTTGGACAAGTCTAGGGTAAACAATCCGAAATTCTGAGATAAATGGCAGCCAAGACTGAAAGATGAAAAACTCAATGATTTTTGGAAAGGTAGTACGAAGGTCATTGTCATCCAAGTTGACAACCCGGGGCTTTAGGATTGATCTACCTTCACGCACTTGTTTGGAAGGTGTGGCCTCAGACTCAGAAGGGTTTGAGGAGGACTCTTCAGAAGCTTCAGGAGAGGTGACCACGATTCTCCTTCTAGCGTGTGAGGAACCTCTACCTCTGACAGAGGAGGATGCCCTACCTCTTTTGGAAGCTGAAGACTGCCCTGGCTACTCCACAGGGTCATGCCTTCTCTTACTCCGTTGTTCAGTGGGAGGCTGTTCATCCACGCGGATAGCTTGAGCCGTCGCTCTGGCTCTTGCTCCACGCCGAGGTTGATGTTTCGGCGCCATAGAAGCAAGGAGGAGGAAGAACAGGGGATGAGGAGGAAGAAATGGAGGGAAGTAGAGGAAGCAAGGGTTGATGGAGGGAAGGGGACGGGGGTTTCCTGCCGATTTGAATGGGAAAGAATGGCCATGGGGTCGACATGGGGAATAAAAAGGGTTTTAGGGGTGTGATGCCCCGCGGGAACTCAGACGAGTTTAACCAGCGCCCAGGCCTTAAAGCTTCTCGGACAGAAAGTAGTGTCGACACTAGGGACTGATAGTGTCGACCTGGCCTGAACAAAAGTGAGTATTTGAGCATGAAAAAAATGTGGGAGTTTTAGAACATCTTTAGGATGATGACCAATCAATGGAATTAACATTTCAAGGAATTTTAAGATGCTAAAAAATTCAGTGACCATAAATTGCAGAAATTCAACAGACTTTCAGTTTTAACACAACATTCAACATGATATGAACATGAGGTGACTTGAGCCAATAAAATGATAAATTGAGGGATATAATGCATCCAACAATCAATGACAACCAACTAAATTCTTCAAATACAAGAAAATCCAAATATCTTTTAGATTGAAATCAAGTGTGATGAAGGCAAACATCTTTAAAACAAACTGATGAGAAGGAATGATGATTCCTTTGAGGCAATTCTCCTTGGTTACACACACACTTTTTTTTTTAAATGAAACTTTCAAATGTGGTAAGTCTTGTTCACTCAAGAACTAATGCTTTTTACACACCATAGTTCCTGGATACTTGAGAGTTTACCCATTATCAAGTTTCAAAGGGTAAATGACAACCTTTTGACTTGAAAATATACATTGATCAAACGCCAATATTTTCAGTTACTCAGTCATCATTGAAATATGTAGCTTTTATTTTTTTTTAATTTAAAATCCCCTTTGAACAGAGATAGCAACAATACCTCATAACATACATAGCTCTTCATTCATTGTGAAGGTGTGTAGTTTCTCAGTAGAGATGTCATTGCTCTGTTGAGATGAGTGTGTTTTGGAGACATTGTTTAAAAAAGAAATCATTTATCTCTCATGTCAGTTGAAAAAAAAAGATGAGTAGGATCAAGACACACATTGGTTTTCAGTCTTTTAAAGAGTTTTGAATTTCTTCAGTGATGAGGAATGTAGTTGAGAGTTGATTGTGAAAAAATGTAGTAGATCACTCAAAAAATCATTTGAGGTTCTTGTTGACTCAATGAGGATATCATGTAAGGAAGTTGGTGTAAATCAAGAAGACTGTTGAATTTTGCAAGAGTAATGATTTGTGAATTCTAAAGCTCCCCCTGAGATGATGATTCCATCAACTTTCCATCAAGACAAAGGTATGCAAGAGTTTAAACAGTGATAAAATTATTCTCTTTGAATAATGAAGACTCCCCCTCAGCCATTGCATATTCATTTCTTGGTACTTGGCGGAGACATATACTCTCACATAGTGAAAGTGTCCAGACAAGCATAACTTGTCCTTCTCCAAGTCACCATTTGATATACCAAAAAAAGCAACACAATATAAGTTGAAGAATCCATTGTCAAAAAGACATGAAAGTGAAATGGAGAGAGATATAATCAGTATAAATCAAGGAAGCAAAGGATAATGATGATGCAAAGAACTCCCCCTCAGAAAGTGCACAACATTCAACCCAAACCTAATGAGAGAGATCAAGAAAATGGACATTTACAAAGGCCAATCTCTCTCCTCAAAGATGAGAATCTACTGTCAGGAAGATGTTTGGTGAAGATGTCAGCAATTTGTTTTTCAGTTTCTATGAAATGGAGTTCAAATGATTTCTTTGCTACCTCATCTCTCAAGAAATGATAAATCAGACATGAAGGAATATTTCTCCAGCATTTCACTCAAGATTCTTTTGACTCACTTCCCATAAGATATACATGATATGAAATGATCATACAAGCAATTCAGATAAGTTCATTCAAAGTAGTTTGCACCGAAAGAATATGAACATGATCAAGCATGCATTAACAGGCAATTTATTGAAAAACATTTTTGCACTTTTTCAAATTTACTCCCCCTTAATTTGTGAATGGAATGAAAAAGTTAGCAAGCAATTCACACATGATTATGAGCAAATTAGCTTTAATCATAACATGACTTTTGGTACTTGGCGGAGTGTTTTACTCACGCACAATGATAGTTTCCAAACAAGCATAACTTGTTTTTCCACATGTCATCATTTGATATACCAAGAAGTCAAAGCAATTAGTATGCACACAAACTCATGGGAACAGTTAAGCATGCATGATAACACAAACATGATTCCAATTATTATGACACAGAGTTCATTGTCGGGAGTAGCATTGAAACACATTGCTCATTTTTCAGATAGAAATTAAACATTCGTTTTAATTCAGGCAATTCAAAATTGAAATAATAAAGAAGTTTTACCTGAATGGTCTTCATTTCTTTTTCAAAGATTTTACATGTGTTCTCCAATCATTTCTAGCCTTGCACAGCCAATATCTTGAATCCATTTACAGTGTATGGCTGCAAGACTTCTCAGCTTGCTGATCAAGCTGATTTTGGGACCTACTCTTGTTTGGGTCCTGCAATGAAATCAATGTTAGATTGCAACAAAGATTTCTGAATCCAAAATGCTTTTAATTTTTGTATAGATGCATTTCTTTCATTGATAGAACTATGAGCAGAATTAGTTCCAGATTTTCTTTTCGCCTTGACCAATGCATCTATGTCTTCATGAAGTTTTCTATTTTTAGGATTTTTAATATAAGCAGAAATAAAATGATTTTGTGCAACATTTCTATGCCTATACACATGGAATTTCTGAACATTTTCAGTATGAACATGATGTTTATTCCTATGCGTATGAGCATGTGCATTAGACTGGAATTTCTTAGCATGCACAACAAAATCATTTCTGTACCAACAATCCCTAGAAATATGACCAATTTTATGACAATGAAAGCATTGGACTGATTTGGCATGTTTATTGAAATTTTGATTTCTATTCCAGCAATGTTTGACAAGATGACCAGGTTTATTACAATTAAAGCAAATGAGAGCATTTTTTACCTGGTACTTACCTTGGCATGTATGCATTTGCTGAAATCTCCTTTTCATGTGATGAGGCTCACCATGAGGAGAAGGAGGTACCTTTTTTGGTTTCATATTCTGGAAACTAAGTGAATTCACACTCTAGTGATAAATGAAAGTCAAAAATGTTTTTAATGATGAATGAGTTGAATTGAGGTTCATACATGTCAATTAAGATGATACATATTGGTTATCTATGTCTACATTATACCTTAACTATACATGTTTTATCATGCAGTTACAAATGGATTACCAAGCTTCTCAATCATGAGAAAATGATCACAATCACAGAGTATCATGTACCTGTCGACAGACCCAAAGGCATATGTCGACAGATGCCGCAGTTGTGATCAGACTGAGAATACTGAGAGCACCTGTCGACAGATTCTCAGAGACCTGTCGACAGATGTCATAGACAGAAATACCAGAGTTCTGTGTTTTGGCAAAACTGTCTCTGCCTGTCGACAGATGGATATCGCCTGTCGACAGATGCCACAGACCAGAGCAAACCTGAAACTTCTGTTGCAAATCTGTTGCAATCTTCGACAGATACTCAGAACCTGTCGACAGATGCAGAGGATCTTCAAATACGGAAACCTTCCTTCATATCCAGATTGTTTTTCAAGTCCCACGATTCTCCACATGAAAACACAACTTATAAGCATCCTTTTGAAGAGAATCTCTTACAGAAGCAGCCACAACCAAAAACCCTAAAGCCAAGTCCAAGAGAAAAGAAGTTGCTGCTGCTCTGCTTCAAGTCTGCAGTGCAGAGACCGAAAGATCATTGATCCTGCAGTATTGAAGATAGATCGTCGTGGATTCAACCTTCTCCATCAGTCCAGAGCACTCAAGTCGAAGTTTGAACTCCATCCAGGCGTTCTCAGAAGAGTTCCACATTAGGATTCCTCCTACGCTCTGAACTCTTCCTGTTTCATATTCTCATCAACTGTGTGTGTGTTTTGTGATTTCAAGCGTCTCTGTGCTTGAGATCACGTGTGTGTGTTGTCTGATCGTGGGTGCACATCAGAAAACACGTTGTGTGTGAGTTGTAGTCACTAACTCGCTCATAAGCATTTTACTCTTGTGTGTGTGTGGTGCCGTGGAGTAGGATACACTGTGGTACTCCGAACCACGTAAATCTGCGTGTCTCGTGGTTTGATCATTTCTACGATAGATGTTTGATAGACACGTTGCATATCACACACTAGATAGGTTTTCTACATCTCTACACATAGTCTAGATCTTGATACTGTCTTGATAATCTATGCTTTAAGAAAAAGAACGTGATATATTTTTTTATAAGAGACAGTAATCATTCAACCCCCCCTCTAGATTACCATATTGGGAATTCCGCAACCCTTCACCTTTTTGTAGCTCTTGGCATGATGTGAAATTTGGAATTTGCCTTGGAGCTTCTTGGATTGATGGAGGAAGTAGATGAGCCCTCTTGACAGTAGCATTCCTCTATTTCCTTGTCTATTTCTGTCTGACAGAACTTTCACTTTTCATTAGACTTAGAAGAGTTCTTGTTCGCAGCAGATTTAAACAATGTTATTTTGTTTTGTTCTTATTTTTCTTATCTCTCACAGAAGTATTTCTTCAATCATGTTGAAGCTTCTGTTTTTCAGATTTTAAGCAATTACTTCCTTTTCTGAAATTTGAAGCTTGTTTAGCATGACAACCAAACCATTTTTATCTTGTTCTTTTCATTTTTCAAATTGAGCAATTTATTTTTCCAAATCGGCAATTTTATACTCAAAATTGCTACATTCATTGTCCAATGGTTTGTCATGGCACAAGCATTCAATCTCCTTTAAATGATGATTTCTTCAACAAGTTGTTTGCATCTTTCATTTTTTGATGATCATGAGCCATATTAGAGATTTGTTTGTTTAATTGATCATTATCAATTTGAAGTTGTTATTGAGATCAATCATTCTTCTTTTTCATTTTCCTGATCAATGACTTTTGATTTCAATAGCTCATGGTTTTCTTTCAATGCATTTAGTTTATTTTCACAGATTGGACTTTATCTTCCAAATTCTCTTTTTCAAATTTAATTTTTTAACTTCATTTTTCAAATTATCATTTCTTCTGAAAAATCTTTATCATTGTTCTGAAGCAATTCAAGTTTCTTTGTTAAATTTTTCAATTTCTTTATGGCAATGTTTTAAAGTCTTTTTCAAATCTTTATTCTTAGTGTTCAGCTTTGCATTAAGATTTTGTATTTTCTCACAAAACTCAACCAATTCAGCATAAGACTGCTTTCATTCTCTTCATCAGAATCAGAATTAGAATACACAAAGGGATCTGGAGTTTGATTTACCTGACCTTTTAGACCCATTTGAACTCTTGTGTTCTGAAGAAGATGAGAGAGTTCTGAACTCTTAGAGTGTGCAGTGAGAGCCACAACCTTCTGAATTGTTGATGTTCTGATTCATTGATGTTCTTCTTTGCCATAAAGTACTTGTGAATTTCTTTTACTCCTTTTCTTTGTGCTTCCTTTGAAAAACTTGATGACGTGAGATTGGTGATTCTCAGAAATTATAACAGGAAATTTATGCAGATTAAAGAGATTTGCAATTATACCAAGACTCACAAGATATTAGAGTGGTTAACCTGCTCTAGTACCAAAGGTAGGAAATCAGAGCGATTAAACACACAGAGACTGAACGATCAAGCAAACAGTTTAAGCAATTAATACAGATCAAAAGAAGCAATCAAATCAGATCAGAGATAGACATTAACTCGCTCTGATACCAATTGTTAGGAACAGATGGGTGGAAGGAACAGATCTAGAAGGGGGGTTGAATAGATCTAATACCAATTAATGCAGAAACTTAAGCAATTTAAAATTACTTCAAATTAGAGATCAAATCACCCAAACAATTTACTGATCTGAAGTGTGATTAGTGTGTAAGCAAATCAATTAGTAGTGTGAACGAAATCCCTATGCATGCATCTAGCGAGATACAAAGGCAAACCACAATTCAAACCAATGCACAGAGGATTTTTAGGTGGTTCGGAAATCACCTCCAGTGACTCCTACGTCCACCCCTTACACAGTGAGGCCACACTACTCAAAACCTTGAGTACAACTCACACAGGAGTACGACGACTCCAAACACCTTTGAGCACGATGACTCAAGAAACACCTGGAGCACGACGACTCCAAACTGAGCACGACGGCTCAAACAACAACCGGAGTACGACGACTCCAAATTGAGCACGACGGCTCAAACCACACAGTGAGTGCGACGACTCACAAACTACTGAGCACACAGGCTCACAAACAACTTGCTAGAAAGATAGACAAGACTCAGATCCTCTAGCAATAGATCTAGTCTAACAAGAGTTAATTCATGAGACTTATGCAACAACCAATGCACGATCTCAGAATCACTCAGAAGAGAAAAGGAAAATGAGAATTGTATCAATGAATTTTTCTCTTCAGATGTACTCCCTTATAGAAGGTCGAATTGTGAAGAGCTTTGATCTCTGGAAGTTCCTCGGCGATGCTCTGCAATCTGATCTTTAGGATCTTCCTTGAATTCTTCACAAGAGTCAGCTTCTACTTGATCTGCTTCCTTGAGATGATCCAATTGCTTCTTCAACAATTAATTTCCAGTTCTCATGCTTG
The DNA here is from genome assembly GCA_014218235.1 of Colocasia esculenta. NCBI lineage: Eukaryota > Viridiplantae > Streptophyta > Magnoliopsida > Alismatales > Araceae > Colocasia > Colocasia esculenta. The sequence goes on along the minus strand of CM024753.1, from coordinate 51,696,007 downwards.
AACAGATGAGAATTTGACTTGAGGAAGCACCAGGAAGGCAAGAACAGGGAGGAGAACTCTTCTAGCCGCCAACCGGATTTCTGGGAGGCTCTGAAAGGGTTCTTGCATGTTGGATAGCCAATAGAAGTGTATTTATACCCCTAATAGTTCAGGTGTACCCTTGGGAGTCGTGGGCACACGATCCAAGGCTAACCCAACAATTCCCTAGGGTGCCACGTGTCCAGGACAAAAATTAAGTCACAGAGATTCCGGAGTGTGTCGACCTACCCATGAGGTGTGTCGACACACTGTCCCAGACTGGCAAATTGACTCCCTGGGAGAAGGCTCTAGTGTCGACACTACTCCAACTAGTGTCGATACACTGTCCAGAATCTGTAAAACATGTCTTCTGGAAGAGGTCTCTAGTGTCGACACTACTGAGTCCTGTGTTGACACACTGTCCAAGTTTATTTGATGGGTTCTCTGGGAGCTGTCTCTAGTGTCGACCTACCCTGGTCTAGTGTCGACACTAGAGGATCTTTTCTTTACATTTCTGCCTTTGCTCTGAGCCAATGTGTCAACACCAGTAATGGTTGTGTCGACACTACCTTTGCAAGAAATGTTTGTCGCTGAGAAAATAAACACATAAATCATTAGTTAATTGAATTATCATGTATATGACTAATAAATGTGTTTAGGAACATGCTCTTTGAGTATTGTTGTTATATGGGTGATGCATTTAACATGTTTCAATTGTCATGCACTAAAATCACTACTTGTCATCATCAAAATATGAGGAGAGTTGAATTACATTCACACTCAATCCCAACAAATGGCACCTGCAGCACCCCCTGTCATGGCAGCAATAGCAGAAGAGCCAGCAGTAGTAGCAGACTCACATATTGTAGAAGATATTCCGGAAGCACCAGCAAGAATAGCAGTGGAAGTTACTAACCGAAGGATTGAGGACATTTCTCTTGAGGTGATTGTCCCTATTATATCTACAGCAGCAGATCCTCTACCCTCCTCCATTGTAGCTTCTATACTTCGAGAGGTATTGGATTCCATTCATTCCACCCCAGTCACTCCAGAATCTAGTGGAAGGTCAGTGGAAGAGGCTGTGGCATCAGGCCACATTGAAGAATCGGTGGCAACAGGACCAATTCAGGAGGAGCAAACAGTTTCTCAAGAAGATACTGTAATGGGAGATGCTCCTATTCAGGGGGAGCAAGAGAGTATTGAAGGAGATGCTCCTGTTGAGGGGGAGCAGTCAAAGGAAGATCAAGCGGAGACAGCTGTGGCATCAGGCCACATTGACATTTCTATGGCAGCAGAATCAGCTCTAGCAGCAGAAGCAGCACACACTAATGTGCCCATGAGCAGTGTGCCTGCTGAAGAAGTTTTTCCTCATACAGAGGATGATGGACCTCAGGGGGAGAGACATGACAATCCCTCAGATAATGATGCTAGAGATGGGGAGACTGCTAGCTCCTCAGAATCTGATGATGATGGTCAGCAGCCTCCAACAACAGAGGCAAGGAAGAAAGGAAAAGAAGTGGCATCCGGAGTCCCTCTCCTAGCAGACACTCCTTTTGAGAGGCAAGTGAGACAGAAGATTGTCATAAATTTGAAGCCTGTCATTGAAAGATTAGATGCTCAAGGTGAGATCTTGTGCTCTGTTCAATCTGATGTGAACTCCATTTTCATGAGCCAAGCATCCACCACTAAGGAGATTTCTCAAATCAGAAATGCCATGAAGTGGTTCAACAGAGAGATGGGGAGCATGAAGACAATGTTGTCTGAGTTTTTGGAGGTAGTTGGAGCTCAGAACATTGATGTTGATACCCCTAGGCCATCAGGGCCATCTGTTCCAGAGTCAGGGCCACCAGGGCCAGCACCAGCAGCAACAACAGCAGAGGTCAGTATGCAAGGGCCATCCATGCCAGCTGAGCAGGTAGTAGGGTCACCAGGGGCAGCTGAGAAGGTGTCAGGGCCATCAGGGCCAATGGTGTCTGAACCTGTGTAGAATATGGCTGAAGAAGAGATCTTGGCTTCTATGCCCCCAGCTCCATCTTCTTCTCAAACACCTGTTCCTCCATCCCCACCTTCATCCTCTACAGCTCCACCTGCCCCACAGCCCTTCAAGAAACCTCATCTTAGACCTATCTCTTCACCAACACCCTTTCCCTCTGAATCCACCTCTTCTCCTGCCTCCTCTACTCATATTCTTCCACCTCCTCCTGTCTTTGAGGCTCCTCCAGCATCCTCTGCTGGGGCCTCATCCTCCTCTGGTCCCTCCTTTGGACCAGTTGATGACATCCCTTCTTCTTATGATTCATTTCTTCATCCTTCTCCTCCACCCTCCTTCATTACCATAATTCCTGAGCGAGCTCAACTTGACTCTCCCTTTCTTACAAAAGTGAAGGATGAGTTGAAGAAGCAATTCTCAGGTCGGTCCTGAAAGTTGGGGATCACATTCATAGGGCAGAATCTTCCAGTTTTGCTTCTAAAAAGGGAAAATCTCTTCTACTTCATCTCTTTCCTCTGAACCCCAATTTCCACCCTGTGGTTCTCTCTCACAGTGGACAACAAAAATAAACCACTATATAGGGAGTATCTTCAGAAGGTTGTCTTTGCCACCATCATCAACCTTCCATTCCTTCACCTTACAGACCACTTAAACATTGTTCTCCCCTATACTCCTCTTACCAAAACTGAAAAATCCAAAATCTTCTCTGTTGCTCATTCCAAACTGAAGAGCAATGGGGCAAGGGCCACAAAGAACTTTTCAAGTGATATCTTCTCGCCAAGTCTGCCAGATTCCCTCCAAGGGACCATTCCCTCACCCTCTCAGAATGGTTTCAAATCACCATAAAGACTCTTGGGACCTTTCATTCAGAAAGAGATCAAGATGGTCAGACACTTCCTATGTTCAATAACTACAGATATGTCCATCGACTTCCTGAAGTTCAACTGAGCCAGTTCAAGAAGGCTATCAAAACTCTCAGTCCAGGCATTGCCCACACTGAAGCTGTTCAGATAGACTTTGCTACCCTTCAGGTGCCTGATGATATTTCTCTTCCCCAGATCCACTTCCTTATCATGGAATCCTCTGTTGGGTCTATCATCTTTGAACACTTTGCCAGAGTGATGGGAAGAATCAAGGTACAGAAAGGCTTTCTGGTTGCATTTCATAGATTTCTCTTTAGAGAATATCACCAGAGCCATGTTAGTGATGAGGTTCTTGCACCTATTCTGTTCGAATGTGAGAGACTGAGTCCCTCAGAGTGGACCAGATTCTATCCCTTATCTGCTCAGCAGTTATCTGATCTAAATGAAGCTCAAGTCAGGGAAGGGAAACCTGCAGTTTCTCTTGCTACCTTCTTGGACATGAACTCCATTCACCTTGTAAATGATCCCCTTAAGACTTGGGAGGAAAGGTACAAGGTGTTTGTAGCCATGCGCCAAGCTCTCAGGCAGAAACAAAATTACTACCCTGTGACAATGGATCAGTTTCTTGCTTGTGCCAATTTCGGGTCAGTTCTCTTCCTCAAAATAACCATGGATAAGGACTCATACGCTGAATTTCTTTTCCAGCAGCTCACCTTCATCTCCGAAGGATGGCTCCCTCCATGGGACCAGCCTATTCTTTATCTCCTGGGGTGTTCAAGCTGTATTTTGAAAAGCAGGAAGAAGAGCAGGCATGGGAAACCATTTCTCATTTTGCCTCTCTTGTCTCCAGCTTATTATTTACCTGTACCTCTTAGAATTAATGAAATATCTTTGCTTGCATGTCCTTCAATCTTTTCTCTTCATTCTTTGTCTCAGATTACCTTTTTGCTTAATGGCAAAAAGGGGGAGAAAAATACTTAGCATGTCTGAAATACATTCACAAATATTCAGAAATACATTCCGTAAATATTCAAAAAATTTATTCATGCTTATTGATAAATTTTGTCATCACCAAAAAGGGGGAGATTGATGATCAATCTATCCCCATGTAATTTTAATTACATATTTATTTTGGTGATTAACAAAACCCTATCAAAATTTCTAACATATATTTCATAAGTCTTAAGTACAGGAAATATACCAAGGTCAAACAAGCCAATATTGGTAAATATTACCTCTCTGAAGCTTTCATCATTTCAAGATTATATTTCTCTAAGACCACATCGACTTCTGTTGAAAGTCACAATGACATCCTTATGTATATCGATTTCAATAAAGCTATAACGATTTCATAAGTGTCTTAACAATTTCTTATAAGACAGTAACATCGTTTGGTTACAAACAAGTCGCTCGTTGTAACAATTCTTTAAGTCATCGTAACGATTTCTTTAAAACTCGTAACGACTTGCCCGTCGTAACGATTCCTTAAGTCATCGTAACGATTTCTTTAGAACTCGTAACGACTTGCCCGTTGTAACGATTCCTTAAGTTATCGCAATGATTTCTTTAGAACTCGTAACGACTTGCCCGTCATAACGATTCCTTAAGTCATCGTAACGATTTCTTTAGAACTCGTAACGACTTGCCCGTCGTAATGATTCCTTAAGTCATCGTAACGATTTCTTTAGAACTCGTAACGACTTGCCCATCGTAATGATTCCTTAAGTCATCGTAACGATTTCTTTAGAACTCGTAACGACTTGCCCGTCGTAACGATTCCTTAAGTCATCATAACGACGTCTTTAGATCTCGTAACGACTTTCCCGTCGCAACGATTTGTTTAAGTGTTCACAACGATTTCTTTAGCGCTCTTAACGATTTGCTTTGCGCAACGATTTCTTTAGTGCTCACAACGATTTCTTTAGCGCTCATAATGATTTGCTCTCTATAACGATTTCTTCAGTAAACATTCAATCACAACAATTTCATAAGTCATATAGGCATCGACTTTATGTTTTATATCGACTTGATATTTATCTTATTTCTGAAAGCGTTGAATAGTCAAAGTCTTCACATATCTATCTGACTGCTGTGCATTTAATGAAGACAGAACGCATCTCTACATGCATGCAGATGATATCTTTTCATTATCGTGCATATTCTGTCAACATCTTTTAGAACAAGCTATTTGGCATTGCTATTTTGGTAAATATTCACATCAACGTCTTCTGACATCAAGAGACAGTCTAGCTGTCTACTGTTCCAGCATGTAATGTATGCAGGGCCCTAAAGACATTCTGTCATACAACGTTGGACCATATAGATGCTAGAAGACCCTATCTCTTTGCATGCTCAAATGGATAAAAGATTGTTGACTAGAAGCTTCCAAGTGTCAAGCAGTCTAACGTCTACCAAACTAAGAGACAACAGTTACTTCAACGACTACATTTCAAATTGGAGATATAAATTCAAGATAGCAGCTCCAGAAGAAAATAGAAGAGAGAGTCTTACTATTGTAGAACGAAAAAGCTTTGCAGATCTTCTGAAAGAATCCGAGAGCCAAGAATTCAAATTCCAGTGTGTCTTTAGCTCGTTGCTCTTGTACTATAATAGAAATCCTAAGAGAGCCCGTGTAGTTCTGAGAGAGTGCCTTGTTTAGATTATTGCTCTCAGTGCTAGTAGCTTCAGATCTTGACTTGCTAAAGCTTGATCTAGGGGCTTGAATTCCTGATTATTCTTTTTTGTTGAAGTTCCCTTCTGTTGTGAAGGAAGACCTGGTGGGGAGCTAGGGTGTTGTGTTCCCTTCTGTTGTGAAGGAAGACCTGGTGAGGGATCTAGGGTGTTGTAGTTCCCATCGTGTGAAGAAAGACCAGCTGAGCTGGGTGTTGTATTGTCCATAGGGGACTGTACCCTAGTTAGTGGAATCATGAGTGTTGCTCAGGGACTGGACGTAGGACTCCTAAAGAGAGGAGGTCTGAACCAGGATAATTCCTTGTGTTGTGTGTTTGCTTATTGTGTGTTTGTCTTTTATACTAACCTTCTCTAACCTTCATCGAAGAACATCTTTGTATGAAAGTTGTTAAGTACAGGTACTAATCAAATATAATTTTGAAAAGGACCCATTCACCCCCCCTCTGGGCTCGTCAACTGGGCAACAAAGATGGCTTGAAAGATATCAGACCCATCTAGCATACAGACCGATCTGGCACCAAATCATGCCTTCATGGTGATCTGGTGCCACCTGTTCTGCCCATAACTTTACATACGAGCTTTAGATCGATGAGTTATTTATTGTGTTGGACACCTGGCTTGAAGGGCTTCAAGATGACACTCCACCCACAAGTTTTTAACTCGTAATGGCTGAGAAAATATAGCTTGAATAGCATTGGGCCCCTTATGGCATCGGTCCTGCCAAGCTTCAATCTTCAAGTTTCATTCTAGCTTCTAAATCTTTGTATTACCGTCAGCCTTTGCCCCTTTTTATGTTACCCTGAGATCGAACTTGTCACATGGCGGGGAGTTATTGAACCAGAATTAGCCTTCATCATGCTGGTTGACCATCCACTAATTGGTTGGCACTTGCTGGTCAACCACATCTTGTTTGTTTCATGCTAGAGCTAGCCCTTAATATTGTGTAAGGCCCTCGAATTTCCGTCACATTATTTGTATTTGTGTGTGTATATTTGTGCTTGTGTATGTATATACGTATTTACGTACGTATTAATTAGTACAATTACGTGTGCATGTTTTATACTATATGTAAATAATGCATGTATGAATGGTGATAGTATGGATACACTACCATATGCATATTGCATGTATATATGCATGGCATGCATAGTTTTCTGCATATTTTAGACTTCTGGCCGAAGGCCATCTTGGCGTCAACCCCTAGCCGTTGAGGTGGTGTCAGCGTCCAGACATGAACGCCAACACTAATCCTGGCGTCTAACGATATAGACGTCGATTTCTCTGGCCTGCATGCGCAGCAGAGCCAGAAATTCCAGAAACAAGAAAGCTCACCCATTGGGGAGCTGTCCCCAACAGCTCTGAGAGCCATCTTGTCACCTTGTGAGTGGGAGAGAGGCCTCTCCCATATGTCTAAACCCGGATCTGTCTTCCCCACCCCTCTCTTCACCTTTGCAAGAGAAAAACAAGAGGAGAAAAACCTTAGAGGGAGCTGTGAGAAAACCCCCACTTTGCACCCAAAGATCTGACCCCCTGAAGCTGTATCCGACCATCTTCCTCGACAAGAAGCTAGCTGGACTGAAGGAGAAGACCTCCCCGACATTCCTTGCTGTGGAGATCATCCAGGAGCCCGGAGGAAGGAGATCTAGGAGGACGTTCTACACCTTCTTGGGACTGCCCAAGGAGGGCTTCACCAGCACCCTAGATCCATTGGAGCAATTTCTAAAAGGCAAGTGACCTAACCATAATGTCCCGTATGTGTCTAGGTCGATTCTACAATTTTTATGAATTTTCCCTCGAGTCCTAGACCCTCACATTCACCCCAACTTGAGAGCTCAGGTCTGTGTTTCTGCACAGACCTGCATCGACACGGCAAGGTCACTGGACGCTGAGATTATGCTTGGCATCCATCGACCATGCCGCTGACACTGAGTCAGCGGCCAGAGACCGCCGCCAAGTTCCTCTGGACAGAACAGTGACTGTTCTGCCCTTCCTATACAACTATTTTCGGTATGGTTTCTGTGATGAGGATATATGGTAACCCTATACACTATGTATACTGTTAATGGGTGTGTGGATGAGTGTGATGTGTGGTGGTGAATGTTAGAAAATTGTATCACATGAATTTGTAAGCATGATTGTTGATAATCTTGCCAATCTATGCTTATGATTAGGACTAGTCTGAATGCCTCAGTTTTGTCAGATCATGAAGATTAGTGGATCAGTATACGTATACTCAATTTTTGATAAATTGTCCATGCTTGCATAAATTGCTAATAAATTCGGTTCGGTAAATAAAAAGGCATGCAGAATGGTTTGTGGTGATCAATCTGTGGTTGTATGATTTAGGATAATTCTATATTCTCAGGTCATGCATATAACGGTAGTCTCTGTTCAAACAGTAAGTGGCAAAATTACATGATGTGTTAAACTCCATGTCAACTTAAATTGTGAATGGCATGCGAAATAGGTATTTGATTTTCTGTAAATTCTATTTAGCTCAAAAAAATCTGAAAATTGAATGTATGACCTTGAACCTGAAAATAGCATGTGGTTAAAATTCAGGTCATTGGACCAGTATATAAGGAGTTATGTATTTTCCATGTGAAATGTAAAAATCTATGTATGTTATCGTAATGTGGTTAGATATCGTTTAAACCCAACCTGATTAGTGAATTTACTGTGTGTTAATGTCTGAAATCTGTAGTGTCATGATAGGAAAACAGAGCATGTGCAAGTAGTGAGAAAGTGAATGAGATGAAAAGTGATATGTGTAAAACCATGTGTAAAATCGGTAAAATGTGTAAATGTGTAAATGTGCCAATGTGACACTGCTTCCGTAGAGGGCAGTGGAACTGTATCAGGGAAAAGTCCCCCTGAGAAAGTTCAATGTGTAAGTGACCCTAAGGGCATTAGGGGGAAATCCTGGAGGGGACAAGTACCACTGGTTAGGGTGGAGACTTGTTCTCCCGGTCTGCGCAGTCCAAGAGTCGCCATTGAAATGCCTAGATGGCTTCTATGTGTAATGTGATGTGTATATGTCCTTCTTTAGTGGTTTGGACTATGTGTCACGGCACCTAAAATGTGAATGTGTAATGTGTAATGTGTATGTGTTCATGTGTAAATGTGTAAGTGAACAGTGTGAAATGTGTATGTGTAAAGTGCAACCATGTGGAATGAGAAACTTGTGTAAAGAAAATGTGAAACTAAAAATGTGAGAATATGACATTGAAATCCATGTGAGACAAATCTGAAACCATGTGAAATCAGTAATTTCATGTTGTTATCATCATGTTATGTGTGCAAAAATTTCTAGAATCATGTTAGGGATAATTGATGAGCACGTGTGCAAAATAGCATGATTGGTTGTCACATGGTATGTTTTAAACAACATTGTAGCTCTCATGTGTAGGTTTACAGCCATTAAACCATGTGAAACCAGCAACTTAAAGCATGTGAAAATGTCTATGTATGTGTTTAAAACATGTAAGATCCATGCTAGTCGTGTTTTCCTTTCATATAGCACAGTGTTCATGTTGGTAGCTCTCATGTCTTGGTTCTTTAAAGGCAAAATTTCACGAGTAAATTGAATAGAGAGCATGTGATAGGTAAGTTTTATTCTTAGAAATCTGAAAGCATGATCCACGTATTAATTTATAAAACTTCCATGATAGGTTGAAACTTTCAAATGACTAGCATGCCATGTGTTGAAAATTTTGAATGTGCATGTAGAAACCGCTATGACTTATACATGTATGTTATGAGTAGTGTTGCTTGCTGAGTCTTTAGACTCACTCCTTGCTTCGGAGTACAGGTGTAGTTGGTGACGTGGCACCGTTGGAGGAGACAGTGGAGACGGACTCCGAGCGCGGAGATTAGTCTTTGGAGATCTTTGTGACTTGTTTTTATAGTATGTATTTGAACGTTGTATTAGAGTTATCATGAAAAGAATGTATAAGTGTGGCATTATGTATTTAAATTTCAGCAATTTAAATTATGTGAACTTTTAGCTCTTAATGTTAATTGCGAATTTCATGTATGTTTAATGTGGATGATGAATAAATGAAGACAGTTGTCTTTTACTTCCGCTACTCTGTTGTATATTTGCGTGTATCTCAGCTGTTCGTATCGTTTGGGTAAATGTCCCACTGTGAGGACTCTCGCTATACCGACGGGGTTGGTATAACCGTACCGGTATAATGAGGGCCATCACAGAGATTGGTATCAGAGAGACGGTTGAGATTGCACATGAATATACCTAAGTGATCATCCCCATTGCATGCTAAGTATGTCCACATGTGTAGAAAACACTAATAAGAAGTGAAAGATAGATAAGAAGATGGTTAGAAACTTAGTAACCTAACTCTAATGGTGGCTGAAATTTTATTACAGCCATGATTCGAGAGGTAGGCGTGGTGGAGCGTCGGCCCGTGAGGACGAGCCGCGACGTGATGAGCAGGCGGAGCAACAGGCCCCGGCACCGCGAGGCCCTATACTTCCCCCACCGCCGCCTGTGGATTACGGAGTATTCATGCAAGGTCTGGTGCAAGCCATGCAGACGCAGGCTCATACCCAGGCAGCACTCCAGGCACAGTTGGAGGCCCAGGTAGAATAATGAAACAACTAGTAGTTTGCTATTTAAATTGCATGATATTGTGTTTATTGTATATTGTTTATTGTTTAATGTAGCAGGCCCAGGCACCAGCTCAGGACCATGGTGGACCTTCCATCATGGAGCGATTCAAGAGGATGACCCCACCCTCTTTTAAGGGGGAGAGTGATCCATTAATGGCAGAAAGCTGGTTAAGGGAGACAGAGAAAATCTTCCAAGCCATCAGGTGCCCTGATGAGGATAAGGTGACATTAGCCACCTACATGCTATAGGTAGACTTTTAATTTTGTATGTTGTGTATTGGCTTAAGTTAGAATTTGTTAGTTGGTGCTTATGAAGGTGTATTGCAGGAGAGAGCGGATGTATGGTGGTCCTCCCTACTACGTACACGCTTTGAGGACGGAGCAGTAGACGTGACGTGGGACGCGTTCGTGAGACTCTTCCGAGCCAAGTTCGTCCCAGAGCATATCCAGGACAAAATGGAATAGGAATTTCTCTCCCTGACGCAAGGCTCCATGACCGTGCTGGAATACGAGGCAAGGTTTTCTGAACTTTCTAAGTATGCACCGCATATCGTAGAGGATGAGCGCAGGAAGACGAAGAAGTTCGTGATGGGACTTAAGCCATCACTGCGAACGAGACTCGTGGCGTTTGACCACTACACGCTAGATGAGGCCCTCAGTGCTGCCTGCAGGCAGGAGGGAGAAATGGAGCAATATCTGGAGGAGAAGAAGGCTTCACAGAAGAGGCCGGCAGTGACATTCCAGCGGCAGGATAAGAAGAAAATAGCGTACCAGACACCGCAGAAACCAGTGACAGTCAGCAACTCTCAGGTACCTTCTGTACGTTCCCCCGGTGTGAAGAAAGAGTGTCCCCACTGCGGGAAGACACATGGTGGATCCGAGTGTTGGTTGGTAGCGGGTAGATGCTTAAAGTGTGGGAGCAGCGACCACAAGATCAAAGACTGCCCAAGACTTCAACAGGGAGCTCAGCGTGGAGCGCCAGCACCAGCAGTAGCGGCAGCTGCGCCAGCTACAGGAAGACCAGGAAGGCCTCGAGCCCCAGCTCGAGTGTTTGCTTTAGCTCGTGAGGACGCCGAGCAGGTGGAGCATGTCACCGAAGGTACGGTTTTGCTTTTAGGTGTGCACGCTCGGGTTTTGTTTGATACGGGTGCTACTCACTCGTTCATTTCCGAGCAGTTCGCTAGGCAGTTAGCCCTAGAGTCAGGCGTAGAGTCTAAGGATTTAGAGGTCCCTTTGTCTGTGCACACCCCTGCGGGTACGGTATCGACTAGGAAGTGCATTCCGTCGTTACCTGTGTGCATTGAGGATAGAATCCTAGATGGGTGTTTCTTCTTGCTAAAGATGAAAGACTATGATGCTATTCTTGGTCTGGATTGGCTAGAGGAGCACTATGCGTTAGTGGATTGTCGTCGGAAGAAGATTGTTTTCCGCATTCCTGGTGAGGACGAGTTCTCTCATCCCTTGCCAAAGAACTTAGCGGGAAAGTTAGTTATCTCTGCCATGAAGGCGATGCGCATGGTGAACAAGGGTTGTGACGCATTTCTTGCCAGCGTTATGCTAGTACCCGATGCTGGTTCATCACTGACTCTTGCAGAGATCGATGTGGTGTAGGATTTTCCAGATGTCTTTCCCGATGACTTGTCTGGATTGCCACCGGATAGGGAGATAGAGTTCACTATAGAGTTGCTTCCGGGCACCTCTCCTATCTCGAAGGCCCCATATCGGATGGCCCCTGCAGAGTTAGCCGAGTTGAGAAAGCAATTGCAAGAATTGCTTGATAAGGGATTCATTCGCCCTAGTGTTTCCCCTTGGGGCGCACCTGTATTGTTCGTCAAGAAGAAAGACGGGTCACTTAGGTTGTGTATTGATTATAGAAAGCTAAACCAAGGGACTGTGAAGAACAGGTACCCCTTACCTCGGATCGATGATCTGTTTGACCAGTTGCAGGATGGATCAGTCTTTTCTAAGATTGACTTGCGATCTGGTTATCATCAGTTGCGGATTAGGAGTGAGGATGTGTCCAAGACGGCATTTAGATCCCATTATGGACATTATGAGTTCTTGGTTCTTCCTTTCGAATTGACCAATGCCCCTGCAGCGTTCATGGATATCATGAACTGGGTGTTTAGTCCGTATTTATATAGCTTTGTTGTTGTGTTCATTGATGACGTGTTGGTCTATTCTCCGATGAGGCCACGCACCGTCAGCATTTGAGGTTAGTCTTAGAGGTTCTCCGTGAGCACAAGCTGTATGCGAAGTTCAGCAAGTGCGAGTTCTGGTTGCGCGCGAGGTTCACTTTCTCGGGCATGTTATCTCCGCGCTGGTGTAGCTGTTGATCCAGCAAAGGTCCAAGCAGTTATGGATTGGGAGATCCCCAGACTCCTTCGGAGATTCGCAGTTTCATTGGGTTAGCTGGTTATATATCGCGATTCATTGAGGGTTTCTCATCCATCGCCGCCCCTTTGACAAAGCTGACCAGGAAGGGTGAGAAGTTCGTATGGTCTGAGGCATGTGAGCGTAGCTTTCAGCTATTGAAGGCTAAGCTTACTTCTGCTCCGGTATTGGTATTGCCTAGTGGTCCAGAGGTTTTGCCATTTATACGGATGCATCTCAGATTGGTTTAGGCTGTGTGCTCATGCAGCAAGATAGGGTAGTTGCTTATGCTTCTCGTCAGTTGAAGGAGCATGAGAGGAACTATCCGACTCATGACCTGGAGCTCGCAGCAGTGGTTCATGCACTAAAGATCTGGAGGCACTATCTTTATGGTGTCAGGTTTGAGGTGTTTACCGACCACAAGAGCTTGAAGTATCTTTTCTCCCAAAAGGAATTAAACCTGAGGCAGAGAGATGGATTGAGTTCTTGAAGGACTATGACTTCGACCTTCAGTATCATCCTGGAAAGGCGAACGTCGTAGCGGATGCTCTTAGTAGAAAGAGGTCTTCGCTCCAGCAGGATTGGAAGATGTTGGAGGATGCAGCGTGCTCTATGACCGAGTTAGAGCCATCGCTATGTCAGGCTTTTGTAGCTCAGCTATCCCTTAGATCCTCAGTCTTGGATGAGGTGATTGAGCAGCAAAAAACCGACCCTAGATTGTTAGAGTTAGTGGGTAAGGTGGGCATTGCTCGTGATGAGGACGGTGTGATTAGATTTCAGCACCGTGTTTGTGTCCCTGATTTGTAGATGTCCACGAGCATGTGTTAGCGGAGGCTCATAGGTCGCGATTCTCCATTCATCCGGGTAACACTAAGATGTATCAAGACCTGAAGAGATCATTTTGGAGGTTCGGCATGAAGAAGGATGTTGCGGATTATGTGTCTAGATGTCTAGTATGTCAGCAAGTGAAAGCCGAGCGGCAGCGACCATCCGGCCTTATGCAGAGGATGGATATCCCCGTATGGAAGTGGGAAGCTGTCACTATGGATTTGTATCAGGTTTGCCTCGATCTAGAAGGGGCAATGACTCGATTGGGTAGTTGTAGATAGATTCTCGAAGACTGCTCATTTCTGGCTATGAAGAAGAAGAAGTCAGTAGAGAGTTTAGCTAGATTGTATGTTAGCGGTATCATTAGATTGCATGGTGTGCCGAAGTCGATCATTTCGGATCGAGATCCGAGATTTACTTCGAGATTGTGGAAGGGTCTTCAGGATGCTTTAGGTTCGGAGCTGAGGCTCAGTTCGGCGTTTCATCCCCAGACCGGACAGTCCGAGAGGACTATCCAGACGCTCGAGGATATGTTGAGAGCGTGTGTTCTGGATTGGAAGGATGATTGGGAGCGTCATTTACCTCTTGTGGAGTTCGCATACACAACAGCTTTCATGCTAGTATTGGTATGGCTCCATTCGAGGCGTTGTATGGTAGGCCCTGCAGATCTCCTTTATGTTGGGAGGAGACTGGTGATAGGCAGTTGATCGGACCGGAGTTAGTTCAGGAAACTTCAGATAAGATTCAGCTTATCAGGAAGAGACTTGTTGTGGCACAGGATAGGTAGAAGAGTTATGCCGACAATAGAAGAAAGGATTTGGAGTTCGAGGTTGGCAATCATGTCTCCTTGAAGATATCGCCTACTCGAGGTGTTGTCAGATTTGGCAGGCATAGCAAGCTAAGCCTTAGATTCATTGGCCCATATGAGATTCTCAGACGTTTGGGCAGCGTGGCGTATGAGTTAGCTTTACCCCCAGCTTTGGCTAGCGTTCACCCTGTATTCCACGTATCTATGCTCAGGAGGTATGTCCGAGATCCGTCTCATGTGATTAGTCATGAGCCAGTGGAGATCCAGCCAGATCTTTCGTATGTCGAGCAACCAGTAGCCATTCTTGACCGGAAGGTTCAGCATCTCCGGAACAAGAGAATTGCGTCGGTGAAGGTCCTATGGCGGAACTTCTCACGAGAGGAGGCTACTTGGGAGCTTGAGGATGCGATGAAGAAGAAGTATCCCCTTTTGTTTGAGTAGTGTCGTTCTAACTTCGAGGACGAAGTTTCTTTAAGGGGGAGAGGGTGTAAGGCCCTCGAATTTCCGTCACATTATTTGTATTTGTGTGTGTATATTTGTGCTTGTGTATGTATATACGTATTTACGTACGTATTAATTAGTACAATTACGTGTGCATGTGTTTATACTATATGTAAATAATGCATGTATTGAATGGTGATAGTATGGATACACTACCATATGCATATTGCATGTATATATGCATGGCATGCATAGTTTTCTGCATATTTATGACTTCTGGCCGAAGGCCATCTTGGCGTCAACCCCTAGCCGTTGAGGTGGTGTCAGCGTCTAGACATGGACGCCAACACTAATCCTGGCGTCTAACGATATGGACGTCGATTTCTCTGGCCTACATGCGCAGTAGAGCCAGAAATTCCGGAAACAAGAAAGCTCACCCATTGGGGAGCTGTCCCCAACGGCTCTGAGAGCCATCTTGTCACCTTGTGAGTGGGAGAAAGGCCTCTCCCATATGTCTGAACCCGGATCTATCTTCCCCACCCCTCTCTTCACCTTTGCAAGAGAGAAACAAGAGGAGAAAACCCTAGAGGGAGCTGTGAGAAAACCCCCACTTTGCACCCAAAGATCTGACCCCTGAAGCTTGATCCGGCCATCTTCCTCGACAAGAAGCTAGCTGGACTGAAGGAGAAGACCTCCCCGACATTCCCTTGCTGTGGAGATCATCCAGGAGCCCGGAGGAAGGAAATCTAGGAGGACGTTCTGCACCTTCTTGGGACTGCCCAAGGAGGGCTTCACCAGCACCCTAGATCCTTGGAGCAATTTCTAAAAGGCAAGTGACCTAACCATAATGTCCCCGTATGTGTCTAGGTCGATTCTACAATTTTATGAATTTTCCCTCGAGTCCTAGACCCTCACATTCACCCCAACTTGAGAGCTCAGGTCTGTGTTTCTGCACAGACCTGCATCGACAGCAAGGTCACTGGACGCTGAGATTATGCTTGGCGTCCATCGACCATGCCGCTGACACTGAGTCAGTGGCCAGAGACCGCCGCCAAGTTCCTCTGGACAGAACAGTGACCTGTTCTGCCCTTCCTATATATCTATTTTCGGTATGGTTTCCGTGATGAGGATATATGGTAACCCTATACACTATGTATACTGTTAAACGTGGTGTGTGGATGAGTGTGATGTGTGGTGGTGAATGTTAGAAAATTGTATCCCATGAATTTGTAAGCATGACTTGTTGATAATCTTGCCAATCTATGCTTTATGATTAGGACTAGTCTGAATGCCTCAGTTTTGTCAGATCATGAAGATTAGTGGATCAGTATGCGTATACTCAATTTTTGATAAATTGTCCATGCTTGCATAAATTGCTAATAAATTCGGTTCGGTAAATAAAAAGGCATGCAAGAATGGTTTGTGGTGATCGATCTGTGGTTGTATGATTTAGGATAATTCTATATTCTCAGGTCATGCATATAACGGTAGTCTCTGTTCAAACAGTAAGTGGCAAAATTGCATGATGTGTTAAACTCCATGTCAACTTAAATTGTGAATGGCATGCGAAATAGGTATTTGATTTTCTGTAAATTCTATTTAGCTCAGAAAAATCTGAAAAATTGAATGTACGACCTTGAACCCGAAAATAGCATGTGGTTAAAATTTCAGGTCATTTGGACCAGTATATAAGGAGTTATGTATTTTCCATGTGAAATGTAAAAATTTATGTATGTTATCGTAATGTGGTTAGATATCGTTTAAACCCAACCTGATTAGTGAATTTACTGTGTGTTAATGTCTAAAATCTGTAGTGTCATGATAGGAAAACTGAGGCATGTGTAAGTAAGTGAGAAAGTGAATGAGATGAAAAGTGATATGTGTAAAACCATGTGTAAAATCGGTAAAATATGTAAATGTGTAACTGTGCCAATGTGACACTGCTTCCGTAGAGGGCAGTGGAATTGTATCAGGGAAAAGTCCCCCTGAGAAAGTTCAATGTGTAAGTGACCCTAAGGGCATTAGGGGGAAATCCTGGAGGTGGACAAGTACCATTGGTTAGGGTGGAGACTTGTTCTCCCAGTCTGCGCAGTGCAAGAGTCGCCATTGAAATGCCTAGATGGCGTCTATGTGTAATGTGATGTGTATATGTCCTTCTTTGGTGGTTTGGACTATGTGTCACGGCACCTAAAATGTGAATGTGTAATGTGTAATGTGTATGTGTTCATGTGTAAATGTGTAAGTGAACAGTGTGAAATGTGTATGTGTAAAGTGCAACCATGTGGAATGGGAAACTTGTGTAAAGAAAATGTGAAACTAAAAATGTGAGAATATGACATTGAAATCCATGTGAGACAAATCTGAAACCATGTGAAATCAGTAATTTCATGTTGTTATCATCATGTTTATGTGTGCAAAAATTTCTAGAATCCATGTTAGGGATAATTGATGAGCACGTGTGCAAAATAGCATGATTGGTTGTGCACATGGTATGTTTTAAACAACATTGTAGCTCTCATGTGTAGGTTTACAGCCTTAAACCATGTGAAACCAGCAACTTAAAACATGTGAAAAGTTCTATGTATGTGTTTAAAAACATGTAAGATCCATGCTAGTCGTGTTTTCCTTTCATATATGCACATGTTCATGTTGGTAGCTCTCATGTCTTGGTTCTTTAAAGGTAAAATTTCATGAGTAAATTGAATAGAGAGCATGTGATAGGTAAGTTTTATTCTAGAAATCTGAAAGCATGATCCATGTATTAATTTGTAAACTTTCATGATAGGTTGAAACTTTCAAATGACTAGCATGCCATGTGTTGAAAATTTTGAATGTGCATGTAGAAACCGCTATGATATACGTGTATGTATAAGTAGTGTTGCTTGCTGAGTCTTTAGACTCACTCCTTGTTTCGGCGTACAGGTGTAGTTGTGACGTAGCACCGTTGGAGGAGACAGTGGAGACGGACTCCGAGCGCGGAGATTAGTCTTTGGAGATCTTTGTGACTTTTGTATTTCATAGTATGTAATTTGAACGTTGTATAGAGTTATCATGAAAAGAATCCATAAGTGTGGACATTATGTATTTAAATTTCAGCAATTTAAATTATATGAACTTTTAGCTCTTAATGTTAATTGTGAATTTCATGTATATTTAATGTGGATGATGAATAAATGAAGACAATTGTCTTTTACTTCCGCTACTCTGTTGTATATTCGCGTGTATCTCAGCTGTTCGTATCATTTGGGTAAATGTCCCACTGTGAGGACTCTCGCTATACCGACGTGGGTTGGTATAACCGTACCGGTATAATGAGGGCAGTCACATATTGAGTCAATTTTTTGTCCACAAATGCCCCCCATCTATGACCAGTGCGAGCAAGGGACGAGCAGAGCAGGGTTATGGATGCAACTTCTACTATCTTTGTCTTATGCACAAGCTGGCAAGAACACCATGAGTACGTTGCTAAGGCCATCTTCTAGGTGCATTGTCTAGCATGCCGTAAAGTGTGCATATGTTTCTATCTACCCCTTACTGCTTGTTCAAGGCATGAGCATCTGCCATGACGGGTTGACATTGCAACTAGTGACTGATTGATATTGCTTTTATTGTATGGCATAGCATGCTGATTTGTGACGTAGTAGTCCGGTGCTATCCAATATGTGCTTTTGGATGAGTGTCATTTAATGAATGTTTCCTTCTCCAGCTTTATTGGTGATCCAACTAACATGTCAGGTTGTTTTCATGCTTTCTGATGGTATCATAGGCCGACTTTGCTCATCTACTTGCCTGGTGAGCTTACTGCAGGTCCGCGCTCCATGAAGCTGACAAGGTTTGAGTATAAAATGTTGAGGACGTTGCTGGTCATTTTCATTCATGTCCTCTGAATTGGCTTGTAACGTCGCGCATTTTTCAGATCTTCGTAGATCCTTACTTAGTAGGTTTGGTGGCCAATGTGTGGCCCATTAGTCTGTGTTTCAGGTGTTCTCTTCGATTGTGAGGCTTTGTGGGCCAGCAGATTGGGCCCAAAGTGCTCACAGGTTTTCTACCTGTGAACGCGACAGGGGTGTAGTACCCTAGAATTTCCTTGAATGTATTCTGTTCATTGTGTGTTTATTTCTGCATAAACTGAATGTTGTTCTGTGTAGAACTAGGCGTCAAGATCATTTGACATTAAGGCTTGTAAGCGGCAACATCGTATGCCGTTTATAGGGTGTTACGACAATAGGTATTGACGTTTAATATTTTTCTGAATTATTTAATTTTGGGCAAGACTATCAACGACATCATCGATGAACGTTTATATTGGGGAAGACGGCAACCTATGTTGACGTTAAACTGACTTGCCTGTTTTTGAGCTTTCCGTTCCGGATTAAGGAGATCGGCCGTTTCGGGAAGGTTTTAATGAGCTGATCCGATGCGTTTAGATCCGAGGGTCAAGATTTGGTTTGGCCTTTGCTTGGGAGGTCTTTATAAGACCAGATCTCGTAGTTAGAAGAGGTTTTGCTCTGGTTTTGGAAGAGAGAAAGAGGGCCGAGGAAGGGATTTGCGGAGCGATCTGGTGCTGGTTCGTGCGGTTCAGAGGCTTCTACACCGAGGAGATACATAGGACTTCGTGCCCAAAAGCTCTTCCAGGCGAAGGGACTTCATCGGAGGAGGTTTTGGATCACTTGAAGACGGAGGGAAGAACTGTCTCCCTAGCGAGACGGGTTTCTTCGAGCTCGGATTCGACGCTCCATCAGGAGGGATTAAGGCAAGTTGCATGGGGGATTAGTTTAGGATATGTTATACTATGTATTTATTATTTTTATGTATTTTTAAAGCATGTAAACAACCTACGGGAAAGGTAAGAAATGTCGTTATTGCATGCAGGTTTCTGTGTTTTTTGTGTCTTAGAACTAGACGTCCAGGGTATTGCCGTCTATAACATGTAAACGGCAATATCGACTGCCGTTTAGTTCATTCGAAATATATATGTATTTTCTGTCCTTACTATATGTAAACGGCGCTATGTGCCGCCGTCGGTTTGTGTTAACGGCGCTATGTGCCGCCGTCTATAATTACTTAATGACAACGTATGTGGACGTCGACCATAGTAAACGTCATACCAATTGACGTCAAGTTTAACAGAATCATGTATTTCCAGAAATCTGAGTGAATTGGTTTAAATGTATAATTTATGAATGTATGCGTTTCGGCCATGTAATATTAGAGTATGTTATTGTTATGGACTGTCCATTGCTATAATGTACAGGTTATGTATATATATGTATTGTTGAACTTGCATAATTACATGGCAACGATTAATGTTAAGTTAGTAAAAGATAAAGTACAATGATTTAAAAGAGAGCATGTTGATTGATGTCTAAATTACTGCAATAGATATAATATGTCAGTAATCCCTGTTCCATGTGAAAATTGTGAGCTTTTCTCAATATTAACCATGTTAGTTAGTTGATTTAATAGAGTTAATTTCATGAAAAATAGTTGCAGAAATCAGAAAATTATGAAATTTGGCATGTGTATTGTAATTACTATTTTCGAATTTCTGTTAAAATTTCAGAATTTTCAGACATGTGTACGTTCTGTTATGAATTTCTGAACAATATATTACACATAGAATTGAATAAATATGAATGAAAATGCAAGAATGAATATTAGTATCATGATAGAAATCTGTTGTACAGTAAATAGGATTTCAGAACTGAAAGTGTTGTACTTTGAAATATTGCATTAACACATGTTAAATAGTATGAAATGAAATGTCACTATCTATTATACATGTTAGTGTATGTATTATAACAATGATGCCAATAAGACATTGCTATCTTAGAGATTCCTACAAGGAACTACACCGTAGATGCCCCTATGGTAATGGTTCACCTACATGTAAAGAAATGAATCCGTGGGTAACGGATTGAAATCCTGGAGGTAGACTTGTTCTACTGGTCAAGGTGGGAAGGACTTTCCCCGGTTTTGCGCAAATACTATGACTTCATCACCGCATTGCCTAGATGATAAGTGAATGTTAAATGACTACTGATCTCTAATTTAGTGTGGGCTATGTCTTGGCAATTATATGAAAATGATTACATGCTACAAGTTATATGTCTACATGCTACATATTATATGCTACAAGTTACATGTCTACATGTTCTACATGCTACATACTACATGTTACATGATTACATTCCTACATGTGAACTTGTTCAAAGGATTCCATGCTTTATGTCAATGTTTAATATTACTACATGAAAATTGTTGTGTAAAAGAATAGTGCATGCATAAATGAGAAATTGATACATGAGAATTGTTGTAGGTCACATAACATTGAATAGATTCCATGAATAAGTAATCCCATGTTACATGCGAAACATGTTTTATTTCCTTAATGGTTAGAATCACTATGAAATGAATGATTGCCAATGGACTTAGAACTATAGTAAGAACAGTATATGATATCAACGAATGGAATGTTAATGTACTACCATGTTTTAAAACTAATATAATGTTAGTATCTTGAACTGTCTTTCATGTGATTTGCTGAGTCTTGTAGACTCATACTTGCCTAACATTTCAGGTGAGCCAGAGGATACGGAGGAGTTAGTGCAAACTGACTCAGAGCGGGAGGACGTAGAGACTTAGCTTGATATAGAGAGTTTTAGAGTGAATCTTGTATGTGAGGATCTTATGTAATTTCCTTTATTGCAACTGATCATTGAAATGTAATAAACTTTGGACTATTGTTATCTTTTATGCATTAGATTTACATTTGAATAAATGCTGATTGCAAGTGTTTAATTCCATATCCCGTCAATTATCATTGGAATTGAATTGTTATTTGTGTATATTTCAACCTGTATTGAAATTGTTGGATTTAGTCCACTGTAATACCTCTACTAGATCCAATGTGAGTTGGTGTAACTGTACTGGGTCTAAGAGGGGCGTTACAAGGGGTGTGCATCGCGTTCTGAACACAACGGCCCTGGTGGTCGCGTTCTGCTTGCCGACTGAGATGCGGTCTTCATCTGCATGTGTGCCATGTGTCACGCATTGGGCAACTTGCTAACGTCGGCCTTGGGAAGGCGACGGCCTAGGATGTCGTGTTCAGGTCGCGATGGAGGGCTACGTCGCGTTCCCAACCGCAACACGATGTGTTTCTAAGCAAGGTTAGCCGAACAAAGCTCAGTAAGCTCTGCTCGGCCAGGGGAGGCTGTTGCGGTGGATTTTCAGGCGATCCAGAGTTCTGGAGGAGTTTTTGGCGCGCTCTCGCCGCGAGGACGTCACATGGAGGGGGGAGACGTCCTGCCATGGTTGGTTTGCGTGTTCTTCGCGAAGGTAGGGAGAATCCACCTCGTTTTGTTGCGTGGATTGTATGTAATGTATGTTTAGATTGTTTATCACTTTAAAAATAGTAGATACCATGATAGGACAATGAAATGAGCATGCAAAAAGGGTTCAAACATAGTTTAGGGTGGTTTGCATGGAAAATCTTGAGAAGGGTTTCCAGATTAGGGTTTCGCCTGTAAAGGCAACGGCCCAGGGTGTCGCATTTAGAACGCAACAGCCCGACCCGTCGCGTTCAGCTTATGAACACGACCAATCGTGGTGTCGTGTTATGAAGGTGACACTACCCCACGTCTCGACCTCACTCGAGAGGTCCTGTGGTGCATGTTTTGAATAGTATGATTGTTAGACCCCGAATTTTATTCTTTTATATGGTGTGTTGGGTATTCACTTGTTGTGTGCATAGCATATGTAGCACCTTGTGTCTACTATAAGTTTTATACTTCTCTTGAGCATATGCATGTATATATATATATATATATATATATATATATATATATATATATATATATATATATATATATATATATATATATATATATTCAAGTTGCTTTAGGTTCGGAGCTGAAGCTCAGTTCGACGTTTCACCCCCAGACAGATGGACAGTCCGAGAGGACTATCCAGACGCTCGAGGATATGTTGAGAGCGTGTGTTCTGGATTGGAAGGATGATTGGAAGCGTCATCTACCTCTTGTGGAGTTCGCATACCACAACAGCTTTCATGCGAGTATTGGTATGGCTCCTTTTGAGGCATTGTATGGAAGGCCGTGCAGATCTCCTTTATGTTGGGAGGGGACTGACGATAGGCAGTTGATCGGTCTGGAGTTAGTTCAGTAGACTTCGGATAAGATCCAACTTATCAGGAAGAGGCTTGTTGCGGCACAGGATAGGCAGAAGAGCTATGCCGACAACAGGAGGAAGGATTTGGAGTTCGAGGTGGGTGATCATGTCTTCTTGAAGATATCACCTACTCGAGGTGTTGTTAGATTTGGCAGGCATAGTAAGTTGAGCCCTAGATTCATTGGCCCATATGAGATTCTTAGACGTTTGGGCAGCGTGGCATATGAGCTAGCTTTACCCCAGCTTTAGCTAGTGTTCATCCCATTTTTCCACGTTTCTATGCTCCAAAAGTATGTCCGAGATCCATCTCATGTAATTAGTCATGAGCCAGTATAGATTCAGCCAGATCTGTCGTATGTGGAGCAACCAGAATACTTGAATGATACTATGCATGTTATGCATGTACTATCTAAGTATTGAAGAATATCCTATACTACCTATTTCATGGATATTGTGTGTGAATATATGAAGTACATATGTGTATACATGTATGCATATATATGTACGTTATCTTACGCATGCGATATTTGCCTATCTAATTTTATAAGGCCCTCGAATTTTGTTGCTTTATCTATGTTGTGTGAATTCATGTATGTGAATGCATGTATGTAAATATCTACGTACGTATTAGCTAGTTATACTTATGTGCGCATGTGTATAATTAGATTATAAATGCTGTATGTTGCATTTGTGGTAGTGTGTACATCATATCATATACATATTGCATGTATATATATACATCGTACGCATGGATTTTCTGCATGTTTTGAGCTCTGGCCGAAGAGCAGTTGGCATCAACATGGTGGACGTCCATGATAGTCAACGTCAACATCGTTGGACGTTAATACCTAAATAAACGGCCATGTATGTGGACGTTAATATCACTGAATCTCAGTGCGCTGCAGACCCCAGAATTCCGAAAGAAGCAAGCTCAGCCATTGGGGAGATGTCCCCAATGGCTCTGAGCCCTTCACATCACCTTATGCGTGAGACAAGAGGTCTCCCTCCTATAAACAAACCCCTTTTACAACCACAAGACCCTCTCTTGGCTCTTTGCAAGAAGAAGGAGAGAAACCCTAAGCCCTGTGACAAAACTTGAACCTTGAGAGCTCAGATCCGGCGGATTGGAGCTTCATCCGGTGATCTACAGCAACTAGAAGCTAGCTTGGACATAGGAGAAGGCTTCCCCGACCTCGGACTGGAAGCTACAACACCACAGAAGATGGAGTGAAGGTGTTTTGGAGGCTTCTTGGGACTGCGCAAGGAGAGCTTCACCGCCTATTTTGATCCCCTTGGAGGTTTTTAGAGAGGCAAGTAAACCTAGACCTTGATCCCCCACATGTCCCCTTGAGTCTTAGTATTTTTGCGGATTTTTCCTCGAGTCCTGGAACCCCACATTCACCCATCTTTGGAGTTCGGTCTGTGTGTCTGCACAGACAGGAACTTAACGTCAAGCTCCCTTGCCGTTAAGATCTCCACCTGGCGGCAAACGATGTTGCCGTTAACTCATGTGAACGGTCATACCATGCCGTCTAGTTCATCTAGACAGAACAAAGAACTGTTCTGCCTTATATGATTATTTTCTCAAAATTTGACACATAAGGATATAATGTAAATGTGATGTGTTATGTAATACAGATAATAGAAGGAGTTGTGAATGTAGGGTGAATTTTCTGTAAATAGTATAAATGGTTACATTTATAAATGCATATTAGATGAGACCTCGTTTGCGTTAAAAATGTTGTCTACCTGATCCACGAGGAAATTTAATGCCCTAATTTGTCTAGACCATGTGTACCTGTCAGTCCATGCTATGCAAAACTTGGAATTTTTCCTTGACCATGGAAGTTCCTTATGATTTTGCATCAGAAATAGAAATCATGTTTGAGGTTGTTTTAAATTCTAGTAAATTGCATGATGTCCGATAAATTTAGGGAAAATTTCCATGATAAAATGAATGTTAGATGCAGGTTAGTGGACTGTTAGATCTGACCTTGATGTTGTACTTGCATGATAAGTTGAATTATGAGTGGCATGCTAATGAGTATTTTAATTTCTGCAAAAATTATGTAAATCAAAAAATTGTGAGAATTTGCATAAGTAATCTAAACCCTGCAATCAGCGTGTGGACAAATTTTCGTGTGATTTAGATAATCGTAGAGTATGTTGTGAAATTTCCATGCGAAAATGAGTCCTTAAAGCATGCTATCATGATTTTGATTAATAATGTGTTTATCCAACTTGATTAGTGTAAATTACTGAATGTTTAAAATTTGCTGGTAGTAGCATCTTGATTAGGTTAACTGAAGTTATGTATAATTGATCACTAGTGTATGTACAGTGATTAAGTGACTTATGTAAAGTGTGTGCATAATGAGAGAAAAATGCGAATAAGTAAATGCGTAATAATTGGGCCAAGAATGACACTGCTACCCTAGAGGCCTCGAGAGCCGTACATAGAAAAGTCCCTATGGAAAGCTCTATATGTAAAAAGTTCGTCCCAAGGGCATTGGGGAAAACCTGGAGGTGGGCAAGTACCACTAGACAGGGTGGAGAGTGCTTCTCCCGGTCTGCGCAGTTACCAAGATTCACCACTACATTTCCTAGGTGGTGAGTATGTGATATGAGTTATGTGACATGAGTATGTGTTATGAGATGCGATGAGTTATGAGTATGAGATATTTGTTTGTGTCCTCTATAGGTAGTTAGGACTAAGTGTCATGGCACCTTAAATTATTGGAATATGAGTAAGTGCATGATGATATGCAAAAAGTGACATGTGATGAGTACAAATGACCTGATATGCGGTATGTGAAAATGGAAGAGTAAGTAATGTGAGGGTTATGTGAAAAGTTAAGTAAGGGAAAAATTAGTGTTAATAAGAATGTGCTTGCATGTGAAGACTTATTAATATGTTGATGCGATATGTTCACGAAATTTCATGTATTGGTTACCTTCGTCGCAATTTCATGTTTAGCATCATCGCAATATCATGTTTAGCATCATTGCAATATCATGTTTAGCATCATGTCATGTAAATTATTTCCATTCACGTGATGGTGCATGTAAATAAGCATATTCGACCATGATTAGTCGTGTAATACGGACAATAAGTATGAAAAGCTACCTAATGAATGAGATTGTGTGCGAATAAATCTAATTCCATGCAATTAAATTTAATTCATGTTAAAACAACAAGTAAACTATGGTTAGGAATGTGAAAACAACATAGGAGAAAATAGTTAGATTCCATGCTCGGTGTGATGAGTAATTCGTGTAGAGTTTCATGTTTAAATTGTTTAGATTTGCCAATCAACTTGACTATGTTCTAAACTTTACAATTCATGCTAAGAGCTATGAAACCATGCACATGAGGTTTATTTACATCAAAAACAGCAAGTGAAATGTGAACTTTCGTATGAAAACTAGATGCGAAGAGTCAATAGTCATCATGTTAAGTTGTTCATTTCCTTATGTCAACTTCCATGTTCTAGTTCTAAAATTTCACCATGAAATGGATTGATGTGTGGATGAATGTTTCATGTTACATGTTAGGTGTGGAGAGTATGCATAAGTGTATAACATTAGCATCCATGATTTAGAATGAATATGTGATAGAACAAAGCATGGTTAAATGATTTGGAAATGTGTTGATAGCTAATAGTATGATCCATGTCTTTTCTTGTAATTTGAAAGATAGTGTGTATTCCCTAGTGTTTAATAGCTAAATGTGAATGTGGCATGTTTGAGATTAAGTCTTTGTTTTACTTGCTGAGTCTTTGGACTCACCCTTGCTTCGGCGTACAGGTGAGACAGATGTTACTACTTTGGAGGAAGGTGTAGCGAAGGTCGATCTATTGAAGGAGTAGCTCATGAGGAGTAGATTTCAGTTGTACTTTTATTTTCCTCAGCTTCACCAATATGTTGAATGGACAATTATTTTGGACAATGTAATTCTATTATTACGAAACAATGTGGGTGTTGTCAACTTATTTTGCTATATAGACTGTGGAATATGTGATGGTGATGTACTAAAGTCGAATTGTTTATTTCAAACTCCACTGTAGTAAATTGCTATTCACGTACTTTCAACCTATCGGCTAGTGTTGGGTACATGTCCCACTGTGACGACGCCCTTTATACCGATGAGGATTGGTATAATTGTACCGGTATAAAGAGGGTCGTTACAGAGAGTGGTATCAGAGACCGAGGTTGAAATTGTACGGGGATGGACCATCATCACAACCCTATTACAAGGTCTTTATAGGAAATTGTCCATATATGTAGGAATTTATTAATAGCGAAGGAGAAATAGTTAAAGAAGTAGTTAGGATTTAGTAATCTAGATTCTAATTAGATTAATTATTTTACAGGATATGGCGGGACGTGGTAGGAGTAGTGCTCAGTCTAGGAGGTACGAGCAGAACCGCAAAATAAAGAAGTTCATGAGAGGGCTCAAACCATCGGTGAAGGCTAGGCTTCTGGACCTTGACTCCCGTACCTTGGAGGAAGGCGTGGCGACTGAGTGAGAGAATAAGGTGGAAGCGTATCGGGGAAAGAAGGAGGGACCGCCAAAGCCATTCCAAAGGCAAGATAGGAAGATGAAGGAACTAATGGATGGTCAGAAATCAACTGTAGCATCAGGCAGCGGAAAGCCAGAGTGTATCCATTGCGGGAAGCGTCATCGTGGAAATGCATGTTGGAGAAAGGAAGGGAAGTGTCTTAGATGTGGCAGCAAGGATCATAGGCTTAAGGAGCGTCCGAACCTGAAGACGAAGTTCATTCCAAGGGATGCTTCATCAGTAACCATAAAGGAGCAAGGAATAGCTGGAGATGACCTCGGCAATGTCATTATGGGTACTCGATTCGATCTTCGAGGACGAAGATATTTTTCAAGAGGGGGAGAGTGTTAGACCTCGAATTTTATTCTTTTATATGGTGTGTTGGGTATTCACTTGTTGTGTGCATAGCATATGTAGCTCCTTGTGTCTACTATAAGTTTTATACGTCTCTTGAGTATATATATATAATATATATATATATATATAATATATATATATATATATATATATTATATATATATATATATTCAAGTTGCTTTAGGTTCGGAACTGAAGCTCAGTTCGGCGTTTCACCCCCAGACAGATGGACAGTCTGAGAGGACTATCCAGACGCTCGAGGATATGTTGAGAGCGTGTGTTCTGGATTGGAATGATGATTGTAAGCGTTATCTACCTCTTGTGGAGTTCGCATACCACAACAGCTTTCATGCGAGTATTGGTATGGCTCCTTTTGAGGCATTGTATGGAAGGCTGTGCAGATCTCCTTTATGTTGGGAGGGGACTGGCGATAGGCAGTTGATCGGTCTGGAGTTAGTTCAGGAGACTTCGGATAAGATCCAGCTTATCAGGAAGAGGCTTGTTGCGGCACAGGATAGGCAGAAGAGCTATGCCGACAACAGGAGGAAGGATTTGGAGTTCGAGGTGGGTGATCATGTCTTCTTGAAGATATCACCTACTCGAGGTGTTGTCAGATTTGGCAGGCATAGTAAGTTGAGCCCTAGATTCATTGGCCCATATGAGATTCTTAGACGTTTGGGCAGCGTGGCATATGAGCTAGCTTTACCCCAGCTTTAGCTAGTGTTCATCCCGTTTTTCCACGTTTCTATGCTCCAGAAGTATGTCCGAGATCCATCTCATGTGATTAGTCATGAGCCAGTATAGATTCAGCCAGATCTGTCGTATGTGGAGCAACCAGAATACTTGAATGATACTATGCATGTTATGCATGTACTATCTAAGTATTGAAGAATATCCTATACTACTTATTTCATGGATATTATGTGTGAATATATGAAGTACATATGTGTATACATGTATGCATATATATGTACGTTATCTTACGCATGCGATATTTGCCTATCTAATTTTGTAAGGCCCTCGAATTTTGTTGCTTTATCTATGTTGTGTGAATTCATGTATGTAAATATCTACGTACGTATTAGCTAGTTATACTTATGTGTGCATGTCTATAATTAGACTATAAATATTGTATGTTGCATTTGTGGTAGTGTGTACATCATATCATATACATACTGCATGTATATATATACATCGTACGCATGGATTTTCTGCATGTTTTGAGCTCTGGCCGAAGAGCAGTTGGCGTCAACATGGTGGACGTCCATGATAGTCAACGTCAACATCGTTGGACATTAATACCTAAATAAACGGCCATGTATGTGGACGTTAATATCATTGAATCTCGGTGCGCTGCAGACCCCGAAATTCGGGAAGAAGCAAGCTCAGCCATTGGGGAGATGTCCCCAACGGCTCTGAGCCCTTCACATCACCTTCTGCGTGAGACAAGAGGTCTCCCTCCTATAAACAAACCCCTTTTACAACCACAAGACCCTCTCTTGGCTCTTTGCAAGAAGAAGGAGAGAAACCCTAAGCCCTGTGACAAAACTTGAACCTTGAGAGCTCAGATCCGGCGTATTGGAGCTTCATCTGGTGATCTACAGCAACTAGAAGCTAGCTTGGACATAGGAGAAGGCTTCCCCGACCTTGGACTGGAAGCTACAACACACAGAAGACGGAGTGAAGGTGTTTTGGAGGCTTCTTGGGACATCCCAAGGAGAGCTTCACCGCCTATTTTGATCCCCTTGGAGGGTTTTAGAGAGGCAAGTAAACCTAGACCTTGATCCCCCACATGTCCCCTTAAGTCTTAGTATTTTTGCGGATTTTTCCTCGAGTCCTAGAACCCCACATTCACCCATCTTTGGAGTTCGGTCTGTGTGTCTGCACAGACAGGAACTTAACGTCAAGCTCTCTTGCCGTTAAGATCTCCACCTAGCGGCAAACGATGTTGCTGTTAACTCATGTGAACGGCCATACCTTGCCGTCTAGTTCATCTAGACAGAACAGAGAACTGTTCTGCCTTATATGATTATTTTCTCGGTATTTGACGCATAAGGATATAATGTAAATGTGATGTGTTATGTAATACAGATAATAGAATGAGTTGTGGAAGTAGGGTGAATTTTCTGTAAATAGTATAAATGGTTACATTTATAAATGCATATTAGATGAGACCTCGTTTGCGTTGAAAATGTTGTCTACCTGATCCACGAGGAAATTTAATGCCCTAATTTGTCTAGACCATGTGTACCTATCAGTCCATGCTCTGCAAAACTTGGAATTTTTCCTTGACCATGGAAATTCCTTACGATTTTGCATCAGAAATAGAAATCATGTTTGAGGTTGTTTTAAATTCTAGTAAATCGCATGATGTCTGATAAATTTAGGGAAAATTTCCATGATAAAATGAATGTTAGATGCAGGTTAGTGGACTATTAAATCTGACCTTGATGTTGTACTTGCATGATAAATTGAATTATGAGTGGCATGCTAATGAGTATTTTAATTTCTGCAAAATTTATGTAATTTAGAAAATTGTGAGAATTTGCATGAGTAATCTGAACCCTAGAATCAGTGTGTGGACAAATTTTCGTGTGATTTAGATAATCGTAGGGTATGTTGTGAAATTTCCATGCGAAAATGAGTTCTTAAAGCATGCTATCATGATTTTGTTTAATAATGTGTTTATCCACCCTGATTAGTGTAAATTACTGAATGTTTAAACTTTGCTGGTAGTAGCATCTTGATTAGGTTAACTAAAGTTATGTATAATTGATCACTAGTGTATGTAAAGTGATTAAGTGACTTATGTAAAGTGTGTGCATAATGAGAGAAAAATACGAATAAGTAAATGCGTAATAATTGGGCCAAGAATGACACTGCTTGTAACGACCCTCCTCATACCGGTACGATTATACCAATCCCCATCGGTATAAAGAGCGTCATTACAGTGGGATAAAACCTAACACTAGCCGATAGGTTGAAAAGTACGTAGATAGCAATTGATTTCAGCGGAATAAATACAACAATTTAACTTAGTTCATCACCATCCCATATTCCACAATCTATATAGTGCACAAAAAAAATAGAACGACAATGTCCACATTATTACATGATGAAAGAGCTACATTGTCCAAATAACATTTTTATTCAACTATGAAAGGAAAATACAACTACTACTTGTTCCTCAATAGCCTCTCCTCCAAGATAGCGTCTCTCCCCCTAGCACGGGATACCTGTCAACATGTACGCCGAAGCAAGGGTGAGTCCAAAGACTCAGCAAGTAAAACAAAGACTTAATCTTAAACATATCACATTCACATTAAGCTATTAAACACTCATGAATACATACTATCATTTAAACTCCTAAACACATGGAACATACTCTTAGCTATCAACACATTTTTAATCACCTAGACATGCCTCATTCTATCATATGTTTATTCTAAAACATGGATACTATTACTATACACTTGTACATATTCTCTACACTTAACA
This sequence comes from Colocasia esculenta, assembly GCA_014218235.1. Lineage (NCBI taxonomy): Eukaryota > Viridiplantae > Streptophyta > Magnoliopsida > Alismatales > Araceae > Colocasia > Colocasia esculenta. The sequence goes on along the minus strand of CM024753.1, from coordinate 51,664,759 downwards.
CATAACATGATTCCTTCATTTCCACATTAATTCATTTCATGACATATTTCTACAACTAGAACATAGAATTTGACATAAAAGAATGAACAACCTAATATGATGACTATTCATTTTTCATATGCACTTTTCATATTTAATTTCACATTTTGCTTGCTGTTTTAAATGTACATACATCTCATACCCATGGTTTCATATTGTATAACATGAATTGAGAAGTTAGAACATGGTCAAATTGGTTGGCAACAATAAGCACTAAAGCATGAAACTTTGTACTAAGCAAATATCACATCTAGCATGGAATCTAATTAATATTACATACATTTATCACCTTCATAACTACACTTTACTTGCTGTTTTGACATGAATTGCATTCAATTACATGGATTTACATTTGTTCATATGTTATCTTATTCAATTCACAATTCTACATGTTTATCTTTCATGTTGCATAATTGACGTGGTTACTCATGTTTATTCACATACACTATTACATGAAGAACAATAAGCTACATGACATAATGGTAAGCATGATATTGCAAATGAGGTAATTAATGCATGAAAACATGAACATTATGCATTACTACATCGGTTTTCACATGCAAGCACACTCTCAATAACATTAACTGTCTCTTACATATCTTTTCACATATTCTTCACATCATTTACTCTTGGGTTTTCATTTATCACATGTCATATCATTTGCACTCATCATGTGCCACATTCGCATATAATCTTACACTTTATACATATTCAAATTACTTAAAATGCCTTGACACATAGTCCTAACTACCTTTTAGAGGACACAAACAAATATCTCATACTCATAACTCATCACATCTCATAACACATAACTCATAACACAACTCATATCACATACCCACCACCTAGGCAATGAAGTGGTGAATCTTGGTAAGTGCGCAGACCGGGAGAAGCCCTCTCCACCCTATCCAGTGGTACTTGTCCACCTCCGGGTTTTTCCTAATGCCTTTAGGACAAACTTTTACAGTGTAGAGACTTCCATAGGGACTTTTCTATGTACAGCTCTCGAAGCCTCTAGGGTAGCAGTGTCATTCCTTGGCCCAATTATTACACATTCACTTTATCACATTCTTACACTTTATTTACATTGTTCACATATATTAATTGATCACTTTAAGTATCTTATTTGTCAATTGCACATGTCTTGGTTAGCCTAATCATGAAACTACTATTTTCAGAAATAAAACATCTTACAATACAGTCCTAACATGCTGTATATTTGCAGGATTATACCAGATCAAATTCAACACATCTAATATATGAAATTTCAACGGTTTAACTAGAATTATAATTACTGTCATCAATTGAGGTCTAATTTTTATCACAGGTTATCATCAATAAGTATGTCACATATGAAATTTTCTGGATTTTTCGGACAGTAAACATAATTTCTACAATTAAATCTAGAATTCAGATATATTTATCGAAATATCATTAAGCATGAGACATATCAATATGTTTAGGCATTAACAGAACAGAAACCTAATACCAATATTCAATCTGTCATGGAAAATTTATGAAAACTAATTCACCACAAAATCCATTTATACTAGATTTAAACATATTCATATCATGCTCATTACTTAGTCACTGAATTTTAATAATTAACATGGTTCATAGAAAATTTAGGCAACCTCATGATATGACCTACTAACAGTATACAATCACCCATAAAAATTTCAGAGTATACCCATGTCCAGAAATCATTTAAACAGCAAAAGAAGATCAAAAAGTAACACTTTCAGGTTCTGAAGAAGTAGACGTCAAGGGATGTTGCCGTCAACTTCTTCTGAAGAACTTGACTGCAACCTATGTTGCCTTCTACTTGCTCCCAGCAGCACATACATATGACTTTTCATACAACGGTGAATTCGGGGTTCCAGGACGCGAGGAAAAATCCGTAAAAATACCTAAGACTTAGGGGACATGTATAGGATCAAGATCTAGGTTTACTTGCCTCTTAAAAAAATCTACAAAGATCAGAATCGTCGGTGAAGCCCTTTTCAGCCCTGCGAAAAAGGTGCTCGGAAACGCCTTAGATCATCTTCCTGTCGATGTAGATGGCTCCTCGGAGTTGGGATCTCTTCCTCTATGTATAGACTACCCTCCAGATGTAGTAGCACTTCGGGGAACACCTCCAGTTGATGGATCCGGCCTCCTAAAGATCAGCTTTTCACCATCTCGGAGCTAGGGTTTTCACCAAATGTTGAAAGCCTTTTCCTCATCCAAGAGTGGGTATTTATAGGTCAAGGGTTGGGTACGCATTAGGGTAGGTTACCAAAGGTTTAGGAAGGGTTTCCTAATCTGAAACTAGCCAAAACACGGACATTAACAATTCTGGAACCGTTACGCAGCAGGATATTAACGTCAACATCGGTTGTAGTCAACCTGGCAGTTGACGTCAAGGTCTAGCCGCCAGAATGGGGTGGCGACCAGGGGGTGGCCGCCCACTGGGTCTTGGCGTCCAGGTCTGGCCGCCAACAGTGCCTTGGCGTCCAGGTCCTGGCCGCCAGCAGCACTGTGCAGCCGAAACTCCAGAAAACCTAAAATTTAATGTATAAAAGCACTAAAATAATTAGTACATGCAAAAATAATTTCATATATCATTACCACATAAAATACTTGCATTATGTAATATTTAATTAATTACAATTTACATTAATCATAATTAAGAACAATATGCATCAATACATACATATATGCACATATACGTACACATTGCATAATTACATACTACGCATGAACTTATGATTAAAATGTTTCCATTATTAGTTAAATATTGTATGCATATTATCATCCAAGTACTTTACATACCCTAATTAATTTAACACGCTTAAAGTAGATAATTATTATTTAAACAAGGATAACATATGTATGTATACATACGCACATCCATAGCACTAACTATGTGCATTAAAATAATTAAATACAATAGGCACCTCAATAATTAGATAATCACACACGTTTAAAATATAATTTGCATGCCAAAAATAAACTCATGATCATTTACAAAGTGCATGATAATAATTTCTTACTATGATTACAGCACGCACCATATGCATAAGATTTACATACATTGATAACTAGATAATGCATGCACAATTATGTATGTTTTATACTTGTATGAAAAATAGTATACATATACTTACATGGTCCATAGCAAATTATCTATTACATGGACAATATTATCTATGTATTACACATACTACAGATGAATTGATGTACATAGGAAATAAATAGATAGATATCATATGTATAAGGGTACATATACTATATATGTATATTTTTACACACAACCTCCATGGAATAGGCAGGATGGTATGCACTTCAAGATTTAGATATGCATGCATAATATTATTAAGATACAGTTTGGAATAAGTTATCTATGAATCATTTATACAACAAAAGAAATCCTTGCATGCACATACTTCAATTATCCTATGCATAAATATATAGGCATTCACAACATAATTATATACATTATGCATGAAATAGATAAACACAATATGCACATCGGTAGTTAGATTAGCATGCATAGTATTACTTAAATATACATCGTACGCATGGATTTTCTGCATGTTTTGAGCTCTGGCCGAAGAGCAGTTGGCGTCAACATGGTGGACGTCCATGATAGTCAACGTCAACATTGTTGGACATTAATACCTAAATAAACGGCCATGTATGTGGACGTTAATATCACTGAATCTTTGTGCGCTGCAGACCCTGAAATTCTGGAAGAAGCAAGCTCAGCCATTGGGGAGATGTCCCCAACGGCTCTGAGCCTTCACATCACCTTCTGCGTGAGACAAGAGGTCTCCCTCCTATAAACAAACCCCTTTACAACACAAGACCCTCTCTTGGCTCTTTGCAAGAAGAAGGAGAGAAACCCTAAGCCCTGTGACAAAACTTGAACCTTGAGAGCTCAGATCCGGCGGATTGGAGCTTCATCCGGTGATCTACAGCAACTAGAAGCTAGCTTGGACATAGGAGAAGGCTTCCCCGACCTCGGACTGGAAGCTACAACAACACAGAAGACGGAGTGAAGGTGTTTTGGAGGCTTCTTGGGACTGCCCAAGGAGAGCTTCACCGCCTATTTGATCCCCTTGGAGGGTTTTAGAGAGCAAGTAAACCTAGACCTTGATCCCCCACATGTCCCCTTAAGTCTTAGTATTTTTGCGGATTTTTCCTCGAGTCCTAGAACCCCACATTCACCCATCTTTGGAGTTCGGTCTGTGTGTCTGCACAGATAGGAACTTAACGTCAAGCTCTCTTGCCGTTAAGATCTCCACCTAGCGGCAAACGATGTTGCTGTTAACTCATGTGAACGGCCATACCTTGCCGTTTAGTTCATCTAGACAGAACAGAGAACTGTTCTGCCTTTATGATTATTTTCTCGGTATTTGACGCATAAGGATATAATGTAAATGTGATGTGTTATGTATACAGATAATAGAATGAGTTGTGGAAGTAGGGTGAATTTTCTGTAAATAGTATAAATGGTTACATTATAAATGCATATTAGATGAGACCTCATTTGCGTTAAAAATGTTGTACTGATCCACGAGGAAATTAATGCCCTAATTTGTCTAGACCATGTGTGCACCTGTCAGTCCATGCTCTGCAAAACTTGGAATTTTTCCTTGACCATGGAAATTCCTTATGATTTTGCATCAGAAATAGAAATCATGTTTGAGGTTGTTTTAAATTCTAGTAAATCGCATGATGTCCGATAAATTTAGGGAAAATTTCCATGATAAAATGAATGTAGATGCAGGTTAGTGGACTGTTAGATCTGACCTTGATGTTGTACTTGCATGGTAAATTGAATTATGAGTGGCATGCTAATGAGTATTTTAATTCTGCAAAATTTATGTAATTTAGAAAATGTGAGAATTGCATGAGTAATCTGAACCCTAGAATCAGTGTGTGGACAAATTTTGTGTGATTTAGATAATCGTAGAGTATGTTGTGAAATTTCCATGCGAAAATGAGTCCTTAAAGCATGCTATCATGATTTTGATTAATAATGTGTTTATCCACCCTGATTAGTGTAAATTACTGAATGTTTAAACTTTGCTGGTAGTAGCATCTTGATTAGGTTAACTAAAGTTATGTATAATTGATCACTAGTGTATGTAAAGTGATTAAGTGACTTATGTAAAGTGTGTGCATAATGAGAGAAAATTGCAAATAAGTAAATGCGTAATAATTGGGCCAAGAATGACACTGCTACCCTAGAGGCCTCGAGAGTCGTACATAGAAAAGTCCCTATGGAAAGCTCTATGTGTAAAAAGTTTGTCCCAAGGGCATTGGGGAAAACCTGGAGGTGGGCAAGTACCACTAGACAGGGTGGAGAGTGCTTCTACGGTCTGCGCAGTTACCAAGATTCACCACTACATTGCTAGGTGGTGAGTATGTGATATGAGTTATGTGACATGAGTATGTTTATGAGATGCGATGAGTTATGAGTATGAGATATTTGTTTGTGTCCTCTATAGGTAGTTAGGACTAAGTGTCATAGCACCTTAAATTATTGGAATATGAGTAAGTGCATGATGATATGCAAAAAGTGACATGTGATGAGTACAAATGACCTGATATGCGGTATGTGAAAAATGGAAGAGTAAGTAATGTGAGGGTTATGTGAAAAGTTAAGGGAAAAATTAGTATTAATAAGAATGTGCTTGCATGTGAAGACTTATTAATATGTTGATGCGATATGTTCACGAAATTTCATGTATTGGTTACCTTCGTCGCAATATCATGTTTAGCATCATTGCAATATCATGTTTAGCATCATTGCATTATCATGTATAGCATCATGTCATGTAAATTATTTCCATTCACGTGATGGTGCATGTAAATAAACATATTCGACCATGATTAGTCGTGTAATACGGACAATAAGTATGAAAAGCTACCTAATGAATGAGATTGTGTGCGAATAAATATAATTCCATGCAACTAAATTTAATTCATGTTAAAACAACAAGTAAACTATGGTTAGGAATGTGAAAAAAATATAGGAGAAAATAGTTAGATTCCATGCTAGGTGTGATGAGTAATTCGTGTAGAGTTTCATGTTAAATTGTTTAGATTTGCCAATCAACTTGACTATGTTCTAGACTTTACAATTCATGCTAAGAGCTATGAAACCATGCACATGAGGTTTTTTTACATCAAAAACAGCAAGTGAAATGTGAACTTTCGTATGAAAACTAGATGCGAAGAGTCAATAGTCATCATGTTAAGTTGTTCATTTCCTTATGTCAACTTCCATGTTCTAGTTCTAAAATTTCACCATGAAATGGATGATGTGTGGATGAATGTTTCATGTTACATGTTAGGTGTGGAGAGTATGCATAAGTGTATAAAATTAGCATCCATGATTTAGAATGAATATGTGATAGAACAAAGCATGGTTAAATGATTTGGAAATGTGTTGATAGCTAATAGTATGATCCATGTCTTTTCTTGTAATTTGAAAGATAGTGTGTATTCCCTAGTGTTTAATAGCTAAATGTGAATGTGGCATGTTTGAGATTAAGTCTTTGTTTTACTTACTGAGTCTTTGGACTCACCCTTGCTTCGGCGTACAGGTGAGACAGGTGTTATTACTTTGGAGGAAGGCATAGCAAAGGTCGATCTATTGAAGGAGTAGCTCGTGAGGAGTAGATTTTAGTTGTACTTTTCTTTTCCTCAACTTCACCAATATGTTGAATGGACAATTATTTTGGACAATGTAATTCTATTATCACGAAACAATGTGGGTGTTGTCAACTTATTTTGCTATATAGACTGTGGAATATGTGATGGTGATGTACTAAAGTCGAATTGTTTATTTCAAACTCTACTGTAGTAAATTGCTATTCACGTACTTTTCAACCTATCGGCTAGTGTTGGGTACATGTCCCACTGTGACGACGCCCTTTATACCGATGGGGATTGGTATAATCGTACCGGTATAAAGAGGGTCGTACAATGATTATTCGATTTTCGGTATCTTATGTGCATGGCCCGTACGAGTGGTGCGTTGGCACCTGTAACGCTCTTTGAGCATGCTGTCTATGTGGTTGACGTGTCGTTTATATGGTGGACGTGCTGTTTACGTGATTGACATATGGTTTACATGGTTTGGGTGTGTATATATGGTTAGTTTGTGATGGCTGGGCAGTGAGGTTCCAGTGTGAACCTAGCCTCGGCCCTTTAGTATCTTTTGCATGGTTATTAAGTGGTTATTATATTGTATTAATTTGGCAATGGAGGTCACAGGGTGACCAATGACAGGCAAGATTATTGTATATTATTGTAATTTAAGTATGTGTTGGTGTTGGATAGCTTGGAGGTCACATCGTGACCAATGACAGGCCAAGTTATTATTGTTTAATGTAAATTCTATATGTGTTTGTGTAGGCAAGCTTGTGGGTCATAGAGTGACCGGGACAAGCTATTCCTCACATGTGTACCGTGGTTTGTAATAAAGATAATATGTGTAAGTATTGTGGTTTGTGCATTGCCGAGTGTGGGGGTCCGGCACCTATTCTGGAATACCTCTCTAGTTGGGTGCCCCATGTTTTGTGTGAGCCAGGCACGTTAGTGCTCAGGGTTTGTCTCGGTACTGTGTGTATCGTTGAGGTCTGTGTCGACTTTTCTGGACACCCTCACTCCTGTGTTTGAGTTGTACATCAGGCTGAGGGAAAAACGACAGAGGGCAGCGACTTGTGAGAGTTTGTGTTTGGTCGCTTGTAGCGCTCTCGTGGTTGGGGGTACAGACACCAGTAGTCGACACTGTTCCCCAACTAGTCCTATTTTCCAGTGCCTCACTCTAGGAACTTAGGCCAGAGTCCCTAAAGGTGCTAGGCATGGGCCTGTAGTAGTGTGGTCTGCAGGTGTGGTGTTGATTGGTCTCCACTGTTCTTTGGCTTGTGCTTATGGAGCGGCAGTTGGACCTTTCGTCTGTGACTGCGAACCTGATAGGTAGTTCTTGTGTTGTGTTGTCCGGGTTGAATACTGGCATCATAAACCAGTAGTTCGTTCCCATGTGGTGGCGTCGTTCTTTCTGACTCGTGCTTTTCCACTGGTGGTGGCTTGTGTGTGTGACAGGTTGGTTGAGGTTTTACCTGTTGTGGTGTGCCCTGGTGCTGGCACAATTCTGGTTGTGGTTCCATTGTGGTACCTCATGGTAGTAGGTACTTGTACCTTTTGTGGGTAATTTTGTGTTGTGGTACTTCGTGTACCAGTTCCTTCAAGTGTTGAGGTGGACTTGTGTTCTGTGGAGGTCTGTGGAGTGACCCTCCACGTGTTGTGTTTTTACTCATCTTTAGATAAGTTTCCAATTATGTTTTGATGTAAGGTGTTGGTGAGAGGTGGATAGGCTAGCTAATGCCAGTCCTGTTACCCTTCGTGGGTAGGTTGCCTGTGAGGCTTGTAGCTTAGGCGACCAGTTGTTGTAATAGTTTGCCTGTGAGGCATGTGGCCTAGGCGCTTCAGTTGTAGAGCGGACTAGCAGTGCTGTGCTAGTCCTGTTGTCTCTTTATCCTCTGGGATTTGTGCTAGCTAGTGAGAAATATTGTTTAGCTGTTATTTATTATGTTTTGTTGTGAGCATGATATTGTTTGGATATCGGTGTTGCCAGTGAGACCTTATGGGTTGAGGTATCTTCAGTGTTGTGTGTTGTTTTGGGTGGTCCCTACTGAGCCAGTGACTTGTTGAGGCTCACTCCCCTACAGTTCTTTTCAGAGCTTACCATTGGTATGGCTTGGGAAGGCGTTGTGGCAGACTTGGTTCACTAGCAGTAGTGTTAGTTGTGTTGTGTGAGCTTGTGCTCCCTCAGAGTATGCCTCAGGTAGTTGTGCTTTTTAATTGGACATGTAATAATGTATTGGGATAGTTGCAAATTGTTGTATGCAGATATGAGCACATGTACTTTCTTGTGTCTTATACTGTTGTGGTTGTCTTTTATATTCTTACTGGACACGTGTGTGAGCTATCCCTTGCGAGACTTCGTTCCGTTCACGGGAAGCGGATCTGGATATGGAGCCTTATTGGGCATAAATATCCTGGGCCGTTACAGTTGGTATCAGAGCAATGGTCTAGTTAGAATATAAAAAGATATTGAGATTACAATGTCCCAAAACATGGTTTAATCTCCACTGCTAGTAGTAAGTTTGTGGTTTTATGTGGTTTAAAGTGGTTTTTACGTGAGTTTTGTCATGTGAATTGTGTGTTTGTTTTTATAAGTTTGGTAGTTGTTGATAGTAGTTGAGGAAAGATATGGTTAGAGGAAATCTAGTTTGTGAAATGTAGTTGATTGCTAGCACGAGGTAGTTGTTTGTAATGGAAGAGAAATGATGAGATTAGCAGTATAAGTTAAGAGATTGCATTTGTGTGCCAGTTGCAGTTAAAGTGCAGTAGTCTAAAGGTTCTCAGTTACAGAAATTAGAGAGATTAGTGAATTTGGCTATGATAATCAGGAAAGGTAGAGTAGTGTTTTGAGAAGGATATGTATGATATGCATTAGCAAAGTACAAAGTTGACAGAGATAGGTATAAGGTGTTAGTGTGATGGAATAGTTGTAGGAGCAGTATTCTTAATGAGGAATAGAACAGTGTGATAATGATTATTAAGTATGTGAATTATGGTTGAGAACCTTAGCAGAGGTAATATTGTGTTTGAAATCTATGTTAATAAGTGTTAAGGAGTAGCTGGGATAATAATGTGATCGGTGATATGGCAAGATTTGGAATAATTAAGTAAAGCAGATTAGCTCCAGATAAGGGATTAGTAAATCGAGGAGCAGTAAATTGTGAAAGTCAAATTAAGAATGCTTTGTGATTAGAGACTGTTGCAGTAAAGAGTTTAAGAATGATGTTGTTGCGAGCAATGATGATAATGGGAATTTGATATAAGAAATTCGTGCAAGAATGTGTTGAGGTGATCATTCGAGTAAAGAGAAAGTAAAGAAGAATCAAAATTTTTTTTTCAAAATCGACCAGGAGAGTGCACCTCACCCCAACGGGATGAAGAGATCTCACTCCACTAGGCGATCAACCAATGGATATAATTTTATTTCTAAAAAATATGATAATAGAATGACACCCGACGTCAGTACTAAACAACCTCCAGAGAAAAACAAAATACACCTGATCTCTAAAGCTCGAAGGAAACAAGACCCCAGCAACTCACGGCCTGAAGTTTGGGAGCCCAGCTTTGTCCAAAACCAAAGCGCCCCTGGCCAGATGAGGCAGATCTGAAAGAGAAAGAAACACAGAGTTGCACATATTCACACAAGCATGTGAGGCAAGTACGTCCACCATCTGATTACCTTCCCAAAAAATGTGAACCAGTTGAGGCTTAAGGATTTGCAACATGGAACATATCCCATGCCACCAAGGGAAGACAGCCCAGTGAGGTAGCCGCACCATAGAGATCGCCTTAACCAGCATAGCCGAATCTGAGTATACAATGGAGACATTGATCTTCCGCTCCAACGCCAACCTAAGGCCATCATGAAGAGCCTGTGTCTCTGCCAACAGACTATTTCCTAAACCATAGAAGAAGGAGAAACCACACACAAAATCACCATTAGTATTCCTGATGCAACTGCCACCACCACAGATCTCCGGATTACCTTTCGAAGCCCCATCAACATTGATACTGTAATTGCTGAACGGAGGATTCCATCTGACAAATTTAAGGGGCCTGACAATGATTTCTACACTAATATTAAAACCTTTGAGAATAAGCGCCTGATTGAATGAGACAGGGCAATTAAACTTGAGTAGACCCATGACTTTCATGGAAGTGAGCAAGACCTTCTCCTTAATTCTGTCCAAAGAATAAACATTCCCACCCATACGCGCATCACATCTAAATTTCCAGATCTCCCATAGCATGACTATAGTCAGAAGCAGACCAGTGAACTGGGGTGCAGAATTCAAATTAGAATTCATAATGACACTCCAACATCGAACAATAATATGGTCTGAAAGATGAATCTTGTTGCTTAACAGCGGAGCAATCCAACTCCACAACCCATCAGCGATATCACTGGTGATAAAAAGATGATCCAGAGTTTCCTGTTTAGGATCCATGCAGCAAGTACACTTTGGCACCAAAGGAATTCCACACTCCATGACTCTAGAATCAACCTGCACCACTCTATGAAGAAGCTTCCTAACAAACATGGCAGCACGAGGAGGAATAGCATGGTGCCACACTTTCCGCCAGCTACTTCTACTGACTCCATGGTAAGAAAGAAGTTGATAGGAAGATTAACAGAGAAAATACCATTGGAATTAGCAGACCAAATGAAGGAATCAGAATCATGAGATAGCATCCCCTGGACATGTTGGCGAGGCACCCCCATCTAGTTCCAGACCATATTATATCATCAAGCACCATGTCCCTCACCGAGATCTTAGGCCAAAAATGAACATTTGGAACGCTGATATTGAACTCTTGCATCAAGTTTTATCACCAATCCAAACATCCTGAAAAAATCAACGGAAGAACCATCCCCCCCCCCAGCCACCTGGTGTGAGCAAGGACCAAAGCTTTCACATGAGAAAAGACCTTCTTAGAGACCCCTGTGGGAAAAGGAGTGTTTATTTTAGAGAGATGTTGATGCTTAACAAACCACCGGTTTGCATAACAAGACCAAAGCGAGTTGCCATGAATAATGTTCCATAATTGTTTCGCCTCCAAGGCCACCCGCAAAGTATCCAAGTTTCTAAAATTCAAACCTCCTTCCACAAGAGGTTTCTAAATTTTTTCCCAGGCAACCCAGTGCCGCCTTCTATTGCCATCAACACCCTGCCAGAAAAAATTAGCACAAAGACTATGAATCTGGTTGCAAATCCTTTTAGGAATATAGATAGAACTAGCCAGATAAATAGGGAGGCTAAGTAGAACATATCTGATCAAGACCGCCCTCCCTGCTTGAGATAGCAATTTGGATCTCCACCCAGCTAGTTTACTTGCAACACAGTCAACCATAAACTTGAAGTCATTCACTTTAAGTCTCCCAGAATTAATAGGAACCCCCAAGTATTGCATGCTCCATGATGTTGTCTATACCTAGTGAGCCGACTCAAATGGAAGGCCAAAGCCGTAGGTGCCTTTATAGAAATTTGGAAACAACTTTTACTAGCATTAACCATCTGACCAGAGCTCCTTTCATATTGACACAGAAAAATAAGAAAAGATTTAACACTCTTGACTTCTGCATTCATAAATACTAACGTATCATCTGCATATAAAAGATGGGAGACCGGAGCTACACCACGCGGGCTTCTAAAATGTTTTATGCTGCCATTCTCATACAAGGAATGTAACCCTCTACTAAGAACTTCTGAGGCAATAATGAAGAGAATAGGCGCCAAAGGATCCCCTTGACGAATACCCCTGGAAGATTTAAAGTAACCAGAAACCGACCCATTAAAATTGATGGAGGACCAGCAATTAGAGAGCATCATACCGACATAACTGGTAAACCTACTGCAAAAACCAAATTTCTTCATCACCTGCAAGATGAAATCCCATTCCATCCTATTATAAGCTTTGGCCATGTCTAACTTTAAAAGAACATTGAAGCCTCTCACTTTCCGATCAATATCCCGAAGCATTTGGCGGGACAAGGAAACATTATCAAGAATATACCGCCCCTTAACAAAGGCACTTTGCTCATCCGAGATGATTTGGGGAAGGATCGGAGTAAGGTGCTCACAGAACAGCCTAGAAATCACTTTATAAATAAAATTGCATAGACTTATGGGCCTGAAGTCACCGAAGGATCTAGGTTCAGGCACTTTCGGGATGAGAGTAATAATCGAAGAAGATATCCCTGGGCATACCGAACCCAGCAAAAAAACCCTGCACAATAGCAACCACATCACATTTAACATACTCCAACAGTGAGAGAAGAAGATACCCGAGAAGCCATCCGGACCAGGAGCACTAGAGGCGTCCATAGAGAAGACCACAACCTTATTCCTCTTCAATGGGAGCTTTGCACAACAATTCATTTTGTTCCACAGTAATGAGCGAAGGAATGCAGCTCAGAATATCAGGATCAACCATATGATCCCCCAACATAAGAAGGTTTTGGAAGAAAACCACAACTTCGTTTCTGAGAACTTCCTGATCAGAACACCAGTCACCACTACCATTATTAGTTTTCAGTCTGTGGATATATGAATGCCTTCTGTTGCTCTTCACAGTTGCATGATAAAAAGATGTATTTCTGTCGCCATTCCTCAGCCAATCAACTCTGGATTTCTGCTTCCAGAAAACCTCCTCCCTTTGCAATGCAGTATGAAGCTTTGCATTTGCAGCAAACAAAGCCACCCGATTATCATTAGATGGCATCACATCAAAAGCATCCTGTGTTGGTTAACTGCCATCGACTCCCTTAGGGAATCGCTGCCACTATGCTGTTATGGGGCAGCATAGTGACATCGGGGCTGGCAACCTAACCCGCCGCAGGGGTAAAACCCTGTGCGAAGGCCCTCATGCCGACCACAGCGTTGACGTGGTGCTCTGCGCTTCCGCCTTAAAGATTTGGCTACCGCCTTCACTACCAGCTCGAGCTTTTGGTGCAACGGTAAGGAGCTCGGTCCAACAAGTGGTATAAGAGTGAGGTTGCGGGTTCGATTCCCCCGGGTGCCGCTCGGGGGGAGTTTGTTGGTTAACTGCCATCGAATCCCTTAGGGAATCACTGCCACTATGCTATTATGGGGCAGCATAGTGACATCGGGGCTGGCAACCCAACCCGCCACAGGGGTAAAACCCTGTGCGAAGCCCCTCATGCCGACCACAGTGTTGACGTGGTACTTTGCGCTTCCGCCTTAAAGATTTGGCTACCGCTTTCACTACCAGCTCGAGCTTTTAGTGCAATGGTAAGGGGCTCGGTCCAACATCCTGGAGCCTATCAACATCCTCAGAAGCAAGCCTAAACATTTGATAAACATGGCCAAAGACATTTTTATTCCACACTTTGAGCATATTTTTCACCTCCTTCAACTTCATCTGAATTCTAAGCAACGGGTTCACAAAATTATCAGTGGTAACATTCCAAACATCAGAGACAACACCCAAAAAAGCATCATGCGAAATCCACATCTCCTGAAAGACAAACCTGCTAGGACCACTAGCCACATTGGCAAAAGATAACACCAGAGGGCAATGGTCAGAGGGACCTCTCTTAAAATGTTTAACAACAACATCAGGGAGGGTCGCCTGCCATTTATCATTCACAAGCACACGATCCAGACGGGCACTGATATGAGCGCTACCAATTCTATTATTTGTCCAAGTATAGGTGGACCCAATATACCCAATATCAAATAAACCAACGACTGCCATGAAAGCATTGAAGTCAGTCAACCCATTCGCCCTACTGTAGGACCCACCCTTTTTTTCAGAAGGTTGAGCAATGCAGTTAAAATCACCTCCCACCAACCAAGGAATATCCACAGAAGAAGCAAAGTCGATCAAGTCAGAAAAAAGTATTCTTCTTAAACTGAGGTTACAAGACGCATACACACAAGTGATGTAACAAGAAACCGAGGAGTTATTCATGAGAGCTAGAGTGATAAATTGATCAGATTTCCCCACCACTTTCAGACATATAGATGCATCCCATAAAACCCATATCTTAGATTCTTCATCAGAATTACCAGCAAAATTATGTAACATGATGTACTTCGAAAGCCGACAAGCCTTGTCTAACGGTTGCTTCGGTTCCATAATAGCCACAAAGGATGGATGTACTTGCGAAACCAGCTTCTTTAAACTCCTGCGGGAATTAGCATTCCTTACACGACAAATATTCCAGAAAATAGTAGAATTCATTGGGACACAACGTCCTTCCCCCTATCAACCGATCGAGCACGAGCTCTTGTAAGCACCCGCGCCCTGCGATCAGTAGGGCCATCCTCAACCAATATGTGATTCGAGGGCATAAGGAAATTATCCTTCAACGCCAACTGAGCTGTATCCAACTCCCTATCAGAACCCTGATCTTTTAACTGAGCAAAATCGTCGACACTGCATGGTCGTACACCACTATCATCTTCTGCATGAACCTCTTGAGAAGCAGCGATACCCTTTTCATAAATACCCTTAGACTCTTCATTGACTTGCTTAACCCGATCACCATTCAAAATATCTAAAGCAACCACCTCTTCACCCTCCTAAAGGGTGATATGATCTTCACTAACTGTAACCAAACCATTCTCATCAAGCTGTTTGTTATTAAGGACAAGAACATCCTTCTTCGGAGAAAGTTCAGCAGTTCTATTCCCAACAGACCTAGTCACCTTAGGAATACCAGGCAACACAGGAAGGATACCCCCCTCACCACCAGTTCCTTCTCCAGTAGACTTATCAATAACACCTGAGGGACCAGTGTCCTCCCCAGTAATAACAGGCACCCATGCTTTAACCAGCTGAACAGTGGCCTTTGGAGCAATATCATTTCGCCTAGCAATCTGACCTTCCCCTGAAGAACGACACTTATCTTTGGCATGGCCAAGTCTAAAACATGAAGAACAATATTCCGGCAGGTTCAAGTAGGCCACATCTTGCCAGTATCCCCCTAGATCTCCCATCCCGATCCAGACTCTCTCTGGGCGTGGTTTTAAAAGATCCACTTCGACACAAACCCTAGCAGCCTTCGTGTTGAGAAGCAGATATGTAGCATGGGCTATTTGAAGGACAGGACCTACATTTGTAGCGATGGACGATAGCATATTCCTTTGATAGAGATTGACAGGAAGAGAAGGGAAGTACACCCACACCGGAACAACTGAAGGTTCCTCATTAGGTTTAAACATTGGACTCCACTTGAAGAACCGAAATAGCTTACCTTGCACAAAGAGAGATTCATGCAGAAGAACCCTAAGATAATCATCCTGGCTCTTAAACCTCAGAAGGAGGTGCAAGTTGTCCAGCGCACTAATGAGAAACGGATCTTTAAGACCGCATCTGGATGCCAGGTAGGAGCGGATTTCTAGAATAGCAGGCCACCCATAAGCAGTCTTCACCACCATTGAAAACTGAAAAGGCTTCAACGAAGCTTCCATATCCTCCTTGGAAAAGTAGAATGTCGGTTCACCCTTGTTCGTAAACACTGGCGCATGCAACTCAGTGTCCACCGGTGGAAGTTCTAAGGAGGCTGCGACCACCTTGGGGAAGGAAGGACTAGCTGCAGGAGGTGGCGGAGCCACCCCATCAGCAGCCGCCATGGCCGGCCAGGCCCCAAGGGCCGGCGGTGCCAAATATGGAAGGAGGCAGATCTGCAGAGCTTCTCTCTCTAGAAACACTAGGAAGAAGAATCAGTGTATAGTTGGACTTTTTTTAGAATTTCACAAGAAAGATATTCGTTTAGTAAGTGGTAGTTTGTGAAGATTCCATGGAATGATTTGTAAAGAATTACAATGTTGAAGATAAGATTAGTGATGCTTAGCAGTTATGTATAGTTTGTGAAAAAAGAAAGGTAAAGGTTGTGTTAAAAAAAGGTTGAAATTGAAATCATGAATGATTGGAATAAGTTAGAGTTATGTAAGTTAGAATAGAAAGAAATGGATTAGTTGAGAAGTAGTTGAGAAGTATCAGGTTAAGTGGAATAGCAAGGCAGATGATGAAAGGAATTAAAGTGAAGGTCTGAATGAAAAGGATTATGGTAAGTATGATGTAGCAGCAATGGTTTCAGCTTTTGAGAATTGAGCAGCAAAATGAAATAGAGAAATCAGGCAAAGTAGGTTATAGTATTTAAAGAGATTAGTTTCAGAATTTAGCTTTGGCAGTATTTCAATGAAGAATGATGGTGCATTAGCAAGGATTGCAATATGAATGGTACAGTGAAGATAGCCAGATAGCGAAATAGATAAGAGAAATGTTATGCAGAAATGATATCGAGAATAGTGTAAGTGGCAATACAGATCAAATTAAGAGTTATTGATCAGAGAAAGAAAGGGTATAATAGATTATGAAACAGATACAATTAGAAGGTTCAGAAAATGCTCAGTAAGAGTTGGCCTACCAGTGTGCAGAAAGTGATTTAGTTGGGTAAAGATATTCTTTTATAAGAGTATTTCAGAGTTTGATGTAAGAATAAAAGGCAAAATAGTTAAGGAATAGTGTGCAGATCAGAGTATGGAAGAATAGAATAGAGAGAGAGCAAGAAATGTATGAAAATTGGAATTAATAAGTACAGAAAGGAAAAGTAAGATCAGATAAACAATGAACAGTTTAGAGACAGTTGGTACTTGATTAAGAAAGAGTTTGGTAAAGTTGAAAATAGAAGATGAACAGAGTTAGTTGAGCAGTGTTATTATGTGATAAGAGAGTGCAGTGTCACAACAATGAGAGCAAATATTTTGAAGACTATGTAATAGATTGATTAGATTAGCCAGAGTATATTATTCAAGCAAGAAAGCAATGAAAAAAAAAAAGCTAGATAAGTCAGTAGCAATATGGCAGGATTTAGAATTTAAGCATGTGGCACAACCAGAATTGAAGTATTAAAGAAAGCAATTCCGAGATTTCGGTATTTCCATCCTATGTTAATTGATTAAGTAAAGTAATTTGAGAAACCAATAAAGTCAGAATTGAATCCAACCGGAGTCAAAGTAATAGTGAAAGTGGGAAGTCACTGGAAGCAATAAAGAGAGAAGAATTTATGGGATATTTTGCTAAGTATCCAAAATAATCAGAGTAGTGCAGCAAAAGCATGGAAGGTTTAATATTCACAGGTTATCCGAGATTGAATGTTTAAAGAAAATTTTGAGATTTTTTCATAGTTGGGTAAAGAAATAGTGATTTTTAGTCAGAAAGGAATAAAGATAGTATGGACAGAATGGTATAGAGAAGTAGGGAATTCAGTTATGGCAGTGTAATTTTTAATAAAAAGTTGGCAGGTAGGAATGTGAATAAAGTTGAGGCAAAATAACTATTGGTATTGAAAAGCAGATAATGGAAAGGCACCGAAAAATTTTAAAATTTTAAAGATGGTTTTACATAGCAAAGCATTTAAAGGTGGCAGTTTATGATATAGAAATCCAAGAAAGAAAAGCGGCCCAGAAAGAAATGTTGCAAACACAGCCGGGAAAATATGGAAGTAGGTTGAGTCCAAGGAGATAAAGCGCCAACAGCAAGGTAGAATTGTTTACAATCGAAAGGTAAAGGAAGAGTAGAATGTAGTAATCGGGCAGTGCAACTGTGAAAGGAATTAAAGAAAAGGGAAAGTAGAACAAGTGTGGAAATGAGCAGATAAATTAGTCAGCATGAATGGTTTTAAAAGCAAGTGCAAAGAAAGTGTATCCTACTTGTTCTGTATATGGTTTATTTTCTTTTTAGGTGATAATCTGGTTTACTATATTTTGTTTTGAATGTCGAGGACGACATTCCTTTTTAGGTGATAATAATGTAACGTCGCGCATTTTTTGGATCTTCGTGGATCCTTGCTTAGTGGGTTTGGTGGTCAGTGTGTGGCCCATTAGTCTGTGTTTCAAGTGTTCTCGCCGGTTGTGAGGCTTTGTGGGCTGACAAATTAGGCCCAAAGCGCTCACAGGTTTTCTGCCTATGAACATGATAGGGGTGTGCGTCGCGTTCTAAACACGACGGCCCTGGTGGTCGCATTCTGCTTGCCAATTGAGATGCGGTCTTCATCTACATGCGCACCACGTGTCGCGCGTTGGGCGACTTGCTGACGTCGGCCTTGGGAAGGCAATAGCCTAGGATGTCGTGTTCAGGTCGCAATGGAGGGCTACGTCGCGTTCCCAACCGCGATGTGTTTTTAAGCAAGGTCGGCCGAACAGAGCTCAACAAGCTCTGCTCGGCCAGGGGAGGCTGCTGTGGTGGATTTCCAGGCGATCCAAAGTTCTGGAGGAGTTTTTGGAGCGCTCTCATTGTGAGGACATCGCATGGAGCGAGGGAGATGTCGTGCCATGGTTGGTTTGCGTGTTCTTCGCGAAGGTATGGAGAATCCACCTCGTTTTATTGCATGGATTGTATGTAATGTATGTTTAGATTGTTTATCGCTTTAAAAATAGTAGATACCATGATAGGGAAATGAAATGAGCATGAAAGACGGGTTGAAACATAGTTTAGGGTGGTTTGCATGGAAGATCTAGAGAAGGGTTTCCGGATTAGGGTTTTGCCTATGAAGGGGATGGCCCTGGGTGTCGCGTTTAGAACACGACAGCCCGACCCGTCGCGTTCAGCTTATGAACGCGACCAATCGTGGTGTCGTGTTCTGAAGGCGACACTACCCCACGTCGCGACCTCAGTCGAGAGGTCCTGTGGTGCATGTTTTGAATAGTATGATTATCCGATTTTCGGTATCTTATGTGCATGGCTAGTGCAAGTGGTGCGTTGGCACCTGTAACGCTCTTTGAGCATGCTGCCTATGTGGTTGACGTGTCGTTTATATGGTGGACATGCTATTTACGTGATTGACATATGGTTTACATGGTTTGGGTGTGTGTATAAGGTTAGTTTGTAATGGCTGGGCAGTGAGGTTCCAGTGTGAACCTAGCCTCGACCCTTTAGTGTCTTTTGCATGGTTATTAAGTGGTTATTATATTGTATTAATATGGCAATGTAGGTCACGGGGTGACCAATGACAGGCAAGATTATTGTATGTTATTATGATTTAAGTATGTGTTGGTGTCGGATAGCTTGGAGGTCACATCGTGACCAATGACAGGCCAAGTTATTATTGTTTAATGTAAATTGTGTATGTGTTTCGTGTAGGCAAGCTTGTGGGTCACAGAGTGATTGGGACAAGCTATTCCTCACATGTGTATCGTGGTTTGTAATAAAGATAATATGTGTAAGTATTGTTGTTTGTGCATTGCCGAGTGTGGTGATCCGGCGCCTATTCCGAAATACCTCTCTAGTCGGGTACCCCAGGTTTTGTGTGAGCCAGGCACGTTAGTGCTCGGGGTTTGTCTCTGTACTATGTGTACCATCGAGGTCTGTGTCGTCTGTCCTGGACACCCTCAATCCTGTGTTTGAGTTGTACGTCCGGCTGAGGGAAAGACGACAGAGGGCAGTGACTTGTGAGAGTTTGTGTTTGGTCGCTTGTAGCGCGCTCGTGGTTGGGGGTACAGACACCAGTAGTCGACACTGGTCCCCAACTAGTCCTATTTTCCAGTGCCTCACTCTAGGGAACTTAGGCCAGAGTCCCTAAAGGTTCTAGGCATGGGCTGGCAGTAGTGTGGTCTGCAGGTGTGGTGTTGGTTGGTCTCCACTGTTCTTTGGCTTGTGCTTGTGGAGCGGCAGTTGGACCTTTCGTCCATGACTGCGAGACTGAGAGGTAGTTCTTGTGTTGTGTTGTTCAGGTTGGATACTGGCGTCATGAACCAGTAGTCCGTTCTCGTGTGGTGGCGTCGTTCTTTCTGACTCGTGCTTTGCCACTGGTGGTGGCTTGTGTGTGTGATAGGTTGGTTGAGGTTTTACCCATTGTGGTGTGCCCTGGTGCTGGCACGATTCTGGTTGTGGTTTCGTTGTGGTACCTCGTGGTAGTAGGTACTTGTACCCTTTGTGGGTAATTTTGTGTTGTGGTACTTCGTGTACCAGTCCCTTCAAGTGTTGAGGTGGACTTGTGTTCTGTGAAGGTCTGTGGAGTGACCTTCCACGTGTTGTGTTTTTACTCATCTTCGGATAAGCTTCTGATTATGTTTTGATGTAAGGTGTTGGTGTGAGGTGGATTGGCTAGCTGATGCCAGTCCTGTTACCCTTCGTGGGTAGGTTGCTCGTGAGGCTTGTAGTTTAGGCGACCAGTTGATGTAATAGTTTGCCTGTGAGGCATGTGGCCTAGGCGTTTCAATTGTAGAGCGGGCTAGCAGTGCTGTGCTAGTCCTGTTGTCTCTTTATCCTCCGAGATTTGTGCTAGCTAGTGAGATATATTGTTTAGCTGTTATTTATTATGTTTTGTTGTGAGCATGATATGGTTTGGCTATCGGTGTTGCCAGTGAGACCTTCTGAGGTTGAGGTCTCTTCATTGTTGTGTGTTGTTTTGGGTGGTCCTTACTGATCCAGTGACTTGTTGAGGCTCACTCCCCCATAGTTCTTTTCAGAGCTTACCGTTGGTATGGCTTGCAAAGGCGTTGTGGAAGACGTTGTCCACCAGCAGTAGTGTTAGTTGTGTTGTGTGAGCTTGTGCTCCCTCGGGGTATGCCCCAGGTAGTTGTACTTTTTAATTGGACAAGTAATAATGTATTAGGACAGTTGTAATTTGTTATATGCAGATATGAGCACATGTACTTTCTTGTGTCTTATACTATTGTGGTTATCTTTTATATTCTTACTAGACACGTGTGTGAGCTATCCCCTGCGAGACTTCGGTCCGTTCGCGGGAGGCGGATCTAGATATGGAGCCTTATTGGGCATAAATATCCAGTGCTATTACATGGCTCATCTTCAATCCTGAGTGGAGTGATCAAAAGAGCTGAGATGTAGGTATTCTTCTGTTCGATGAGATCTTCAGGAAGCTATAGGGCCAAGATTCGATCTGCCCCCTTCCTTTAGCTTTTTCTGTTTCAGCCAATTGGGCCTTTATGTGGCAGCATGAGAAGTGACATCTTTTGATTGATTTTCTTTTTATTCACAGCATCGGACCAAGCGCCCTTTCGTGTTTTCGTCGAATCCGACCCCCTCTTGCTTTTTGCCTACACGTCCTTTCAGATTTTTACGTATCAGGGTACCTAATTTTACCCACGATGCCCTTTCAGGTTTGCATCATGGTCAAGTTTCGGCTCTTTTTACCCGTGTCCACGGGGAACCCAGACAAGTTCAACAAGGCACCTCTATGAAAATCTACAGGGAACTTCCAGAGAGGCAGATTCAATTAGGCAGCAACTAAGTAGGCAACTGGCTGGGGAAATTTGGGGCCAAGGGGTTTGCTTAGGTTGGACTCTCCATATAGTTTGATGTAGATTATTGGTTTTTTGGAGATTGCCTTTGGAATTTATGCTTGAAATGCTTTGGGATTTGGGCTTCAGCTTGAGAGATTTGGAATTGGCTCTGGGCATAAGTTTGGACTTGATTCTACTTGAGACTTCAGACTTGGGGTCTATCTACCTTGAAGGCTATTTGGGCTTAGGGAATCTATTTGGCTAGAGAAGAGGTAAAAGGAAGATTTATTGGGTTTAGGGTGTTAGGATTTGGCCTAACGATTTATTTAAGAAAGAGAAATATTTACCATCATTTTTTAACCACATTACCAACTCAAGCTCCCTTTCAGATTTTTATTAGAGTCAACTCCTCCTTTTTTTTGCCCATGGGCCCTTTCGAGTTTTTCACGTAGTAGGGTACCCAGTTTTACTCATAGTGCTCTTTTTTGTTTTCACCACAACCAAGTTTTTATCCATTTTTGCCCTTGTTTAGACGGAAAACGTAAACAAGTATGGAGGATATCTCTATTTTTATCCCTCTCTTTTTTTATCATTTCATCATTTTTTCATAGAAATGTCAAGAAATATGGGTTGTGAAAGTACATGTAATGGTGTAGAATTTGGCGCTATTGCTTTGACCCTCAGAGATCTCATGCAAAATTTATGAAGACGCACATCGAGAACTAGTTTGATGTTGCATCTCTTCGAAGTCTCGTAGGAATTTGGCCTATGATCAAACTTTGGGGAGATCCCATTCATGAATTCTGATGTCACAAACAAGATTTGATTGATGTTGTATCTCTTTGGTTCCTCGGAGGTCTCACCTATGGATCATATGAACACGAGCGGGAACTAGCTTGATGCCGCATCTCCTCATGGTTGCAGGCGTGGGCCTGCAACTTTTGATCCTTAAGGCCTCAGTGAAATTTGATCACTTAGGAGGATTGGCTATGATCTTGAAGGTGAATTTGCATCTAATCGGGATTAGTAGAATGGGGTTTTGCATGTTTTTGAAATCTTCCATATGGGAAACTTTGATGTCGTTGGTTGAAGATCCATCTTTCGTGGAGGTGGCTCCACTATGATGTCATGGGAGGTCTTGGGTGCACAATATGGGGTGCATGTTGAGATCTAGCTTGATGCCATATCTCCTTGGGCCACTGCCGATCATGGGGGCAAAATATACAGTCTCTATAAGACAATCTAGTTATATAAACCTTGGGTTTGGAAGTCTGATTTTAATCCTTGGAGACCCCAAACGTGGTACTAATCCCATGAGTTGAGGCTGGATTATAGTGTTTATCCTGTGGTTGCAGCTCCTCGAAATTTGATTGTATATATCCTTGGAGACCTCAGACATGGTATTAATCTCATAATCTGAGGCTGGACTATCGTATTTATCCTGTAGTTGCAACTCTTCGGAGATTGGTAGATTTTAGGGCACTGGGGCCCAATTTGAAAACATAGGGGCTTAGAAGACCAATTTGAAATCATGATGGCGTACAACCCATTTTAAAAACATGAGGGCATGATGCTCAATTTGAAATCATGTAGGCATAAAGTCCATTTTGAAATCACGAGGGAGTAAAGTTCATTTTGAAATCATGAGGGCTTGATGTCTAATTTGAAAACATGAGGGCATAGAGCCCATTTTGAAATCATGAGAGCTAAAGCCCATTTTGAAAATACTAGGGCTTGATGTCTAATTTGAAAATATGGGGACTTGATACCTAATTTGAAATTGAGAGCTTTGAAATCGTGAGGGCTTGATTCCCATTTTGAAAACATGGGGGCTTAATGCCTATTTTGAAATTATGAGGACATAAAGCCCATTTTTAAAGTATGAGAACTTGATGCCCAATTTAAAATCATGCAGTTTGAAATCATGAGGGCTCGACCCCCATTCAGAAAATATGGGGGGGCTTGATGCCCAATTTGAAATTATGAGTTTTGAAATCATGAGGACTCAATACCCATTTTGAAAATATGAGTGCTTGATGCCCAATTTGGAATCATGAGGGAATATAGCCCATTTTGAAGACATGAGGGTTTGATGCCCAATTTGAAATTATGTGTTTTGAAATCATGAGAGCCTAATTCCCATTTTGAAAATGTGGGGGTCTGATGCCTAATTTGAAATCATAAGTTTTGAAATCATGAGGGCATGATGTCCATTTTGAAAACATAGGGGCTTGACGCCCAATATGAAATCATGAGGGCATATCATTTTGAAAACATAAGGGCGTAGAGCCCATTTTGAAACCATGAGGGCGTAAAGCCCATTTTGAAAAACACAAGGGCTTGATGCCCAATTTGAAATCATGAGAGCTTGATGGCCATTTTGAAAACATAGGGGTTTGGTGCTCATTTTGAAAACATGAGGGCTTGATACCCAATTGAAATCATGAGGGCATAAAGCCCATTTTGAAAACATGAGGTCTTGATGCCCAATTTGAAATTATGTGGGCGAAAAGTTCATTTAGAAAATATGAGGGCTTGATATCTGATTTGAAATCACGAGGGTTTGATACTCATTTTAAAAATATAAAGAATATGCAGCAACAGACTCTAATTGAGACACTACAAACCTAAAGCCTTATGACCTTTTTTTGTTTTCTAATTTTTCATTTTTTTGTGTTTTTCAGAGACCAAGAAAACACTAAGAAAAACTATCATCAAAATCTACCAAATAAGTACAGTAAAAAAATAATACAAGAGTGATCATGATATACTTTACATGTATAACAAAAAATGTTCATGACCTCACTGCTCTTGGTGCCTTGAATTCTCATTAAAGCCTCTACTTGAATTCTTCAAGACACCTGCAACCACAACCTCTCAAGTAGATTTCTTGGTACCCAAATGATTTTAGGTTCAACAATGTTAGTCTAGGAAGGCAATAGGTCTTTCCTAATCCATATAAGATTCAATGTCTTCATATTTTTCTTCAACCAACAGTAGAGTTTACATGACCATGTCTCTCACAAAAATGACATGTAACAGTAGAAATTTTTGTAGTATAACGTGGCATGTTCCTCATATAAAAAGTAACATGCTTGTTATCAGGAACTTGTTTCCTCACATTTTTTTCCTTCTTATATGATATTGAAAAACATGGTAAGCTCGAGATGGTTACTTAAAGAAAACTCTTACATTCTTCTGAGAAAAGTTGTTTTTGGGTTGAGTATGAGATATGTTTAGCATATTAGTTACATGAGTTGTGCTTGGAGTATTTGACGCAAGAACAAAAGATATTTTAATCTTAGACTCAAATGTTTGTTCTTTTCAAGAGTGTAACCTAAATTGTGCCTATAATTGTAATATATGGTATGTTAGGATTGTGGTTTATCGGGTTTTGGAGGCCAGTGTGTGCCCAATTGGTATACCATGTAGGTCTACATATGTTTTTATAGGTTTATGGTGCAGGTGGGAGGCTGAAGGGCTGGGCATCTTAGCCCAAAACAGGCCTCTGTCGGGTTCACTAAGAACGCGTCTAACACAGACGACGCGTCTCTTAGTTGAACGCGTCCACCTTAACCAACACGATTCTGGTTATAACGCGTCAACTTGCATGGACGCGACTCTCGACCGCCGTACGTGGGCACCGTTGCATGCATGCCGCGTGGCGTATGCAGGGACGTCGGGAATTAATGGCGTCATCGATGTCGCAGGCATTTATAAACACAGCGGGAAGACACGACGCAATTAAACTCTGTGTTTTGAGCTCCAGCCCTTGGCCGAACAGTGCAAGTCGCACTGTTCAGCTGGAAGGAATTATGTGGAGGCTTGCTGCGGGATTCTGAGGGGATTTCAGGGTTTTGGCTGTCTATTCGGCATGCTTCCGGCACGAGGAGGTGCTTCGGAGCGCGGGGAATGTATGGTTATTATCGGATTAGTATTTCATTCATAGGTAGGTGAACTTTGCCATGTTTTCTCTTCCATGGCTTGCATGGGTTGTGGTTTACAGTTCTTAAAATAGAAAACATGTAAGGAAGGTAGAGATCCTGCTTAGGATTTCATGTACATGCTATTTACCTGCTTTATTTACATGTATGGGAGTTTAGGAGGATTTCCAGAATGGAGGCTTAAGCCTGAATTCTATCACCTGAAAGGCAACGGACTCAGATGACGCGATTCACTTTTTAGGGCGTCAGGTAAGTCCAACGCGATTCAGTCTTATGAAAACGTCCATTGTGTTGGACACATTTTGAAATGTGGCCACCTGAGCCTAGATGTTCTGTAGCCAGTCTGTTTGGTTCCTGGCCCACACTACTTGGGCTATATTGGCAAAGAAATATAGGACTCATATAGCTTGTGTTGACTCGTATCGTGGTTGATAACGAGAGGTTTTGTGTGGAAGTGTGTGCTTAGCAAGTCGAGTCCTCAGCACCGGGTGCACGGGGTTTGTCTCGATATAGTGCATACCATCGAGGTTTCTGTCATCTTTCTGGACACCCTCACTTCTGAGTTTGAGTTGCACGTCCGGCTGAGGGAAAGACGACAGTGAGCAACGACACGTGTTTGTGGGTGTGCGGTCGCTCGTAGCGTGCTCGTGGTTGGGGGACGAACACTGGTAGACATACTGGTCCCCAACTAGTCCTGTTTCCAATGCCTCACTTTAGGGTTCTCGGCCGGAGTCCCTAAAGGTTTCAGGCTTGGGCCTGCAGCTGTGTAGTCTGCAGGAGTGGTGTTAGTTGTCTCCATAGTTCTTGTCTTGTTAAGGTGGAGCGGCAGCTGGACCTTTCGTCCGTGGCTGCGAGACTAAGAGGTGGACTTGTGTTGTTTGTCCGGGTCTGTGGCTGGTGTCGTGAACCAGTCTTCGTGACTCGTGTGTGGCATACCCTTCTATAGCTTGTACACGTGTTGTGGTTTGCCGTTTACTTACTTACAGCTGTAGCATCATTCGTAGGCATTGTTATATGACAACGGCTTTACAGCTTTACATATTATATATGTTGATTATTGGGTTTATCGGCTTTGGGGGAGTTGCCCTACTGAGCTAGTGACTTGTGAGGCTCACCCCTTCTTCTTCTAGGTGAAGGAGAGCAGGAGGGTTCTCGTCCCTCTTCTAGTTCGGGACCGCACCGTAGTGGAGTCAAGCCTACACCACCAGCAAAGTAATGTCTTTACTTGTGGAGCCTTGGGGGTTTGTCCCAGGCTGTTATACTTGTTTAATGACTTATGTGTGGAACTGAATATGTACATTCATGTGAATATATGTGGATGATGGTATCTTATGTGTGTTCAGCATGTTTCTTTATGTTTCCACGGACATGTGTGATTGATATCCCTTGCGAGGCTTCGGCCCGATCACGGGAGGCAGAGTCGTGTCGAGCACGTTATTGATTTAATGGGTCTGAACGGAATGGACCATCACAGGTTGTATCAGAGCAAGGTCCATGTAAATATGAGGAAACGGGAAATGTACATAGTATGTTCCTCACTATAGTCTACTCCTGGTAGTTGGCCCTATTTTTGTAATGATATGCTTGTATATTGTGTGGATGGAATGTTGTGTATGCAAGTTATAAATGGCTGATAGAAGAGATTGGGAGGTGGTGGTGATGATCTAGAGGAGACTACACACCAAATGATAGAGAGATTATGGGATAGCATCACTCAGATTCGGACACGGCTAGATCAGCAGCTACCGGTACAGCCAGCAGGAGTACCACCAGTTCAGGAGGAGGTAGTGTCAACACCTTTAGCACCACCATATGGAGCAGAGGTACCACCTATAGTACCTGTGCCTCCAGTTGTACCAGCCAGGTCAGCCAGTGTGGAAGAGTCCACGATGTTAGTGGAGAGGTTTCTGCAGTTGCAGCCACCCACGTACTCAGGAGGTCTGAATCCATACACAGCAGAGCATTGGGTGCATCAGATAGAGAGGGTATTTGCTACTATGAGGTGTCCATAGACGGATAGAGTTATTTTGACCACCTATCAGTTGAGAGTATTTGCACAAGAATGGTGGAGACTCAAGATGCAAACCGTGTTCACAGGACGAGCGGAGGATACCATCACATGGGCTGAGTTTCTTGAAGCATTTAACAACACTTTCTTTCTGGTGCAAGTTCAGCAAGAAAAAAGGGAGCAATTTAGGACACTTCAGCAAGGAAATTTGTCGGTATTAGAGTACCAAATGAGGTTCATGGCCTTGAGTAGGTATGCACCTTATGTGGTAACCAACAATGCAATGATGGTGGAGTACTTTATTCGGGGGTTGAGGCTGGAGTTGCAAGATGCAGTGATACCTTTGATGTGTGGTACAATACAAGAGGCAGCCCAAAGAGCAGCAATACTTGAAAGAACTGTGCAAGACAGGCAGTCTAGCGGATCGGGATCCAGCAGAGGTAGCCTCCGACTTCCATAGCAATCACCGGGTGTTAGCAAAGGCAAGGCACCTTCGGGAGGAGCTTCTTCATCAGGCTTTGGCAAGTGGGGAAACAAGTTAAAGAAGATATTTAGAGGCTGAGAAAGCGGCAAGAAGCAAGGCTTTCAGCAAGGTAGAGGTTATAAACCGGAGGTGGAGGAATCGCAGCAAAGCACAGCAAGACAGCCCTCAGAATTCAAGTGTTACAATTGTGATCAACCAGGGCATTTGGCAAGGAATTGTCCTTATCCGAGAAGAGCTAGCTATGGTAGAGGAGTACCACAGCAGCAACAGCAGTCGCAGCAGCAGTTTCAAACTGAGCAGGGTAGAGGCACGCCTTACCAAAGAGGAGGAGGATGAGGACGTGTGATGGCGATTACAAGGGCTCAAGCGGAGGCGTCAAATCTAATTGAAGGTATTATACCTCTTCTTGAATTTTCAGCTAGAACATTAATTGATCCAGGTGCATCACATTCCTTTATTTCTGAAGGCTTATTGATAGTATTGTACATCCATTTGAGGAGAGCAGTGTGAGCTTGTAGTAGAAGTCCCTTCTGGGGATTTCATGCTTACTACATGCTATTTGGATGAGGTACCTATTATGATTCAAGGAAATCAATTTCCAGGTAGGTTTTTTTTTTTCAATATAGCCGAACCAAAAAGGAGAGGGTAGGGGTATCCTCACAGAGTGAGAGGGCCACTACCTTCACCATGCGGCTAGGATTTTTATAAAATATTGAAGAAGATGAAAGGAGAGTACATGACGGTTTAAAGCCTGAGTGTGGGGTACATGCCAGCTAGATTGTATGCACTATAGTTGAAAGAATATGATGTGATACTAGCCATGGATTGGTTGGAAGCATATGGGGCAGTTGTTGATTGCATAAAGAAGAGAGTGAGGTTCAGCCATCCAGGAGGGGATGTGTTTGAATTCCAAGGTATGTCATTCTATACCCCTAAATTTATCATTTCTGCCCTTAAGGCTAGGAAATTGATTAATGAATGGTGTGTAGCCTATTTGGCAGCTGTTAGTTTAGTTGAGGCAGGTAAAATAGTGGATATGGCACCAGTGGTGAGGGAGTTTGCAAATGTATTTCTGGATGAGCTGTCGGGGTTGGCACCACATAGAGAGGTGGATTTCACCGTAGAGTTGCAGCTGGACAGCATGCCCATTTTCAAGGCACCTTACAGAATGGCACCTGCAGAATTGAAAGATTTGAAGAAACAATTGCAAGAGCTACTTGAGAAAGGTTTTATTCGGCCGAGTCACTCACCATGGGGAGCACCAGTTTTGTTTCTAAGAAAGAAAGATGGAAGCATGAAAATGTGTATTGATTATCGCTAGTTGAATTAGGTCACAATAAAGAACATATATCCACTTCCACGGATTGACGATTTGTTTGATCAATTGCAAACAACAAGGGTGTTTTCCAAGATAGATTTGAGATTGGGGTATCATCAATTAAGGATCCGAGAAGAAGACATTGACAAGACAGCATTTAGAACAAGATATGGGCACTAAGAGTTTGTGGTTATACCATTTGGGCTAACCAATGCACCTGCAGCTTTCATGAATTTGATGAATAGGATCTTTCACCCATATCTAGATCGGTTTATTGTGGTCTTCATAGATGATATTTTAGTGTAGTCAACCTCAGAAGAAGATCATGCAGCTCATTTGAGGATCACATTGCAGACATTGAAGGAGCATCAACTTTATGTAAAATTCAGTAAGTGCGAGTTTTGGCTTAAAGAAATACAGTTTTTGGGGCATGTCATTTCAGGTGAAGGTGTTGTAGTTGACCCAGCAAAGGTGGAAGCAGTTATGAAATGGGAAGAGCCAAAGACAGTGTCAGAGATTAGGAGTTTCCTTGGTATGGCAGGTTACTATAGGCGGTTTATCCAGGATTTCTCCAAGATTGCAGCACCTATGACAAGACTTACCAGGTAGGGTGTACCATTTGTTTGGTCATCCGATTGTAGACGCAGTTTCATGGAATTGAAGAAGTGGCTCACTTCGGCACCGATATTAGAAATACCATCAGGCCAAGGTGGTTTTGTGATTTATACAGATGCATCTAGAAGAGGACTTGGGGCAGTACTTATGCAACATGGAAAGGTGGTGGCATATGCATCCAGGCAATTAAAGCGACATGAGGAGAATTACCTCACACATGATTTGGAATTGGCAGCGGTTATATTTACATTGAAGATATGGCGGTACTATTTGTATGGTGAGAGGTTTGAGATATTCACAGACCATAAAAGCTTGAAGTATATCTTTTCACAGAAGGACTTGAATTTGAGGCAGCGTAGGTGGATGGAATATCTCAAAGATTATGATTTTAGTTTGGCATATCACCCAGGCAAGACAAATGTGGTAGCGGATGCTTTGAGTAGGAAGGCGGTTGTGTCACATGATGATGAGGGAGTGGAGATTATATGAAGATGTGGCAGAAAACTCCTTGATTGTTCCAAGTAGTCAGCGAAGAGCTGTGTTAGCTAGTAGCACCATGGAGCCGTCTTTGTATTGGCAGATTATAGAAACACAAAAGGTAGATGAGCACTTGGCCGATATTGTAAAGATGGAAAATGTCACCATAGATGATGATTGTGTGGTTCAGTTCAGGCATAGGTTGTATGTTCCAAGTGAAGTTGGTGTGAAATAGAAAGTGTTAGAGGAAGCACATCGGTCCAGGTATACCATACACCCCGGGAGCACCAAGATGTATCAAGATTTGAAGAAATATTTCTGGTGGCCAAGTATGAAGAGGGAAATAGCAGAATTCATAGCAAGGTGTACAGTATGACAGCAGGTTAAAGCGGAACACCAAAGGCCAGGTGGTTTGTTGCAGCCTTTACCAGTACCACAATGGAAGTGGGATGATATAGCAATGGATTTTGTTGCAGGTTTACCCAGGACAGCGACAGGACATAATGGTAATTGGGTCTTTGTTGATAGATTGGCAAAGGCATGTAGATTGTTAGCGGTGAGCATGTCATGGGCAGTGGACAGGTTGGCCAAGTTATATGTGGATAGAATTGTGTCGTTGCATGGTATTCCGGTCACCATTATTTCAGACAGAGATCCCAGGTTTACCTTCGGGTCTTGGAGGAGTTTTAGAGGGTTATTGGCACCCAGTTGAGGTATAGTTCAGCATACCATCCTCAAACAGATGGACAGACAGAGAGCACAATCTAGACCATTGAAGACATGTTGCGAGCTTGTTGTTTGGTTTGGGGAGGCGGTTGGGAGCAGCACTTAGGTATGGTTGAGTTCGCTTACAACAACAGCTATTATGCAAGCATTGGTATGGTACCATATGAAGCACTTTATGGAAGACCTTGTAGAACACCGCTAAATTGGCATGAAGTGGGTGAGAGGCAGGTCATAGGACCGGAAATGGTGCGGTAGTGTGCAGAAATGGTAAAGTTTATTAAGGAAAAGCTTTAAACGGCATAGAGTAGGCAACAGAGTTATGCAGATACACGACGTAGGCCCCTACAGTTTGAGGTTGGTGACTATGTGTTTTCGAGGGTTTCTCCAACCAAAGGTGTGATGAGGTTTAGCAAGAAGGGCAAGCTGAGTCCCAGATATGTGGGTCCGTTCCAAATTGTGGAAAGAATTGGAGAGATGGCATACAGGTTAGAGCTTCCAGCAGACTTCACAGATGCACACGACGTGTTTCACGTCTCAATGTTAAGAAGGTACATTTGTGACCCCACCCAGGTGGTCAGCTATCAGAGGGATGATTTGAAGCCGGATATGTCCATGCCGGAGTATCCCATAATGATTATAGGCCACCACACACACACAGAAATTAATATAAAGATATTGAGTTAGTAAAGATCAGATGGGAAAACAAGTAGGGCGGTGAAGATACTTGGCAGTTGGCCGAAGAAATGTTCAAGACGTATCCATACTTGTTTGAGTAAGCATTACTTTATTTTTAGGTGATAGTTTCATACATGTTGAATTGTGTTTACGCTTATTCTTTAATTTCGAGGATGAAATTATTTTTAGGTGATAGTAATGTAATATCCGGTATGTTCGGATCGCCAGGTTTTGGAGGCCAGTGTGGCCAATTGGTAGACCATGTAGGTCTACATATGTTTTTACAGGTTTATGGTGCAGGTGGGAGGCTGGAGGGCTGGGCACCCAAAACAGGCCTCTGCCAGGTTCACTAAGAACGCGTCTAACACAGACAACACGTCTCTTAGTTGAACGTGTCCACCTTAACTGACACGATTCTGGTTATAATGCATCAACCTACATGGACGCGACTCTCGACCACCGTACGTGGGCGTCGTTGCATGCGTGCCACGTGGCGCTTGAAGGGACGTCTTGAGTTAATGGCGTCATCGATGTCAGACACGTTTATAAACACAGTGAGAAGACACGACGCGATTAAACTCTGTGTTTTGAGCTCCAGCCCTTGGCCAAACAGTGCAAGTCGCACTGTTCAGATGGGAGGAATTCTGTGGAGGCTTGCTACGGGATTCTGAGGGGATTTCAGGGTTTTGGTTGTCTGTTCAGCGTGATTCCAGCACGAGGAGGTGCTTCGGAGCGCGAGGAATGTCGGGTTATTATCGGATTAGCATTTCATTCATAGGTAGGGGAACTTTGCCCTATTTTCTCTTCCATGGTTTGCATGGGTTGTGGTTTACAGTTCTTAAAATAGAAAACATGTAAGGAAGGTAGAGATCCTGCTTAGGATTTCATGTACATGCTATTTACCTGATTTATTTACATGTATGGGAGTTTAGGAGGATTTTCGGAATGGAGGTTTAAGCCTGAATTCTGTCACCTGAAAGGCGACGGACTCAGACGACCCGATTCACTTTTAAGGCGTCAGGTAAGTCCAACGCGATTTAGTCTTATGAAAACGTCCATTGTGTTGGACATGTTTTGAAATGTGGCCAACCGAGCCCAGATGTTCTGTAGCCAGTCTGTTTGGTTCCTGGCCCACACTACTTAGGCTATATTGGCAAAGCAATATAGGACTCATATAGGTTGTGTTGACTCGTATCGTGGTTGATAACGAGAGGTTTTGTGCGGAAGTGTGTGCATAGCAAGTCGGGTCATAACGCCTTCCGAGGTTGCCTCTCTAGTCGGGTCCCCAGCACCGGGTGCACGGGGTTTGTCCCGGTACAGTGCGTACCGTCGAGGTTTGTGTCGTCTTCCTGGACACCCTCACTCTTGTTTTGAGTTGCACGTCCAGCTAAGGGAAAGATGACAGTGGGCAGCGACACGTGTTTGTGGGTGTGCGGTCGCTCATAGCGTGCTCGTGGTTGGGGGACAGACACCGGTAGACGTATTGGTCCCCAGCTAGTCCCGTTTCCAGTGCCTCACTTTAGGGTTCTCGGCCAAAGTCCCTAAAAGTGTCAGGCTTGGGCCTGCAGGTGTATAGTCTGCAGGAGTGGTGTTAGTTGTCTCCACAGTTCTTGTCTTGTTGAGGTGGAGCGGTAGCTGGACCTTTCGTCTGTGGCTGCGAGACTGAGAGGTGGACTTATGTTGTTTGTCCGGGTCTGTGGTTGGTGTCGCGAACCAGTCTTCGTGACTTGTGTGTGGCGTACCCTTCTGTAGCTTGTACACGTGCTGTGGTTTGTCGTTTACTTACTTACAGTTGTAGCATCATGCGTAGGCATTGTTATATGACAACTGTTTTACAGCTTTACATATTATATCTATTGATTATTGGGTTTATCGGCTTTGGGGGAGTTTCCCTACTGAGCCAGTGACTTGTAAGGCTCACCTGTTCTTCTTCTAGGTGAAGAGAGCAGGAGGGTTCTCGTCCCTCTTCTAGTTCGGGACCGCACCATAGTGGAGTTGGGTGTTGAGTTGTGTGTTTTGATGATGACATATTGATGATGACTACACTCTCATACTTTGATTTTAATGATGACTAAAATATTGGTTGTGAATGTTGTCCAAACACTCATACTTTGATTTTGATGATGACATATTGCATATATTACAATAATGACTAAAAATAGATTTTTGGTTCTTAATATTTCATATCTTACTGTTATGACATGGTTTGATGGTCTACTCTTCATTTGTATAGGTTTGCAGAGTTCTTACAAAAAGTAGGTCGACACTTCTTGACTGATAGGTCGACACTACCAGACTGCCCAGCAAACTTCTGAAGAAAAAGTCACAGTCAGTTCGACATTACTTGACAGATAGGTCGACACTACCAGACTGCCCAGCAAGCTTCTGAAGAAAAAGTCACAGTCAAGTCGACACTACTTGACAGATAGGTCGACACTACCAGACTACCCAGCAAGCTTCTGAAGAAAAAGCTGCCAGTCAGGTCGACACTAGCTGAGAGTAGGGTCGAAACTAGTTGTCATCCAATGAACTAGTTTTGGAGATATTCTCAGGAGGTCGACTCTCTCTGTTGATCAGGTCGACTCTAATGTTCTGCCAGTAAAGGGAAATTGGAATTACTGATCAGTAGTGTCGACACTATGGAAATGTAGGTCGACTCTCTTTTTCTGTAAACCCAGAATTGTGTAGAGCATAAAATCCAGCGACTGTGATCTCTTTCTAAGATCTTTATGGGAGATGCTATATTTACCAAATTGCCCTTTCATCCAAGTGGCAATGAGGTAAAGGCCTTTTGGACACGTGGCAGCCTTAGGTGCACTCTAGGTTTTTGTGCACACCTTTCTCACGTTCATGGGACTGCACAATGGCTATATAAGCCTCCATCTCATCTGAAGCATCCATCCCTTTGAGCGATTCATCGATTCCATCCAAGAGGACGTGGGGATTAAGGCCAAGCAGTGAGAGAAAGCTCTGGAGTGCTGAAACAGAAGCAGATCAAGAAGAAAAGCAGCAAAGGAAGAAGAAGGAATCGTGCAAGCAGTAGATCTGAAAACAGAACATCGTGGATCATGCAAAGAAGAAGTAGTATAGCTGAGAAGAAGAAGAAGATCTGAAGGCAGGTGGAAGAGGAAGTCAGTGCAAGAGCAGAAGCACAAAGCTCAGCATTCGTGGAGAAACTCAAGAGCATAAGTTCAGATCTGAATCTCTCTGTAAATTAGACCTAAAACAGAGTATCATGAATTGAGGCTAATTTGAAGGAGTTCAGATCAAATTGGTTCAGAAGCACAACCAATGATGCATATACGCAAGATGATCTGAAGCACACCTTCAACTCTCAAGATCTAAAGATTCAGAGTTCAGATTACACAGTCCAAAGGAAATTGGGCAAAACCGAAGGACTGGTGCTTGAGGATTTGTTTCCCTTAACTCTGATCTTCTTGTGTATTTGATTTTTTTTCGTTTAAACTTCATCTCTAAACTTGTTGGGTGCTCCTACTGGTAATAGGAGTGTTGATCCATACTGTGTGTGTGTGGATTGAGGAGCTCCGTATGACCTAAGCTGTGAATCAGCGGTTGGCAAGCTGTGTGTCAGCGTTCAAGCTATGAGTCAGCAGTTGTTTGAAGCTGTGAATCAGCGTTCTAGTGAAGCCTCACTTGGTTTGAGTGAGGGGTGGACGTAGTCTCCGTCTGGGAGCCGAACCACCTAAAAAATCTCCTGTGCAATGGTTTGATATATTTTCAACTAGATGCTTGCATAGGTTTCTACATTCACATTGCTTATCTAATTTCCTCTCACATCAATTCACTCATTCACATCAGTTCAGTAAAATTGTGAGTCTGTTTAGATCTTTAATGTGAAGTAATTTTTTAATTACTTAAGCTTCTGCTGAGTTTTGTTATAGATCTATTCAACCCCCCCCCCCTTCTAGATCTTTTCACACCTGCGAAATCGATCCAACATTGGGCCTACACCCCAACAGAGTAATGTCTTTACTTGTGGAGCCTTGGGGGTTTGTCCCAGGCTGTTGTACTTGTTTAATGACTTATGTGTGGAACTGAATATGTACATTCATGTGAATATATGTGGATGATGGTATCTTATGTGTGTTCGGCATGTTTCTTTATGTTTCCACGGACATGTGTGATTGATATCCCTTGCGAGGCTTCGGCCCGATCGCGGGAAGCGGAGTCTTGTCGGGCACGTTATTGGTTTAACGGGTCCGAACGGCGAGGACCGTCACAATAATGATTGACCTTAATATTTAGCACATTATCTAGGTTTTGTTTACCTTTCATGAGTTTAGACCCTATGGATTTCAATTCTTGGTTTTTAATTTTCAAACTTGCAATCTCCTTTTCAACCTCTTTCTTATTTTCCTTAAACTTGGACATCACACACCTCATTGCATCAATTCCTTCTTTGAAACACTTGTTTTTAGATTCAGGCCCTTGGTTCTTTTCAAGAACATCATGGTCATGAAGCAATTTTTCAAACTTAGATATTCTAAACCTCAAGAAATCATTTTCAAACTTCAATCCTGAATTCTCTTCTACATCAATAGCATCAAAGAATTTGTGATCATGAGATGTGCTAACTATTGTTTTTGAAGGAAAAAGTTTTGAGTTTGTATAATTTTATTTTGTTCCTTTAGTTGATCAATCTCTACTCTCAAGACATTATTTTCTTTTTCCCAAATGAGACAAGCATTCAAAACTAGTCCTCATACAAGCAATTTTTTTCTTGAAGAGATTCATTTTGATCGGTTAATTCCCCAAGTTTCAATTTTAACTCAACATAAGAAGAACAAGCAATATCATCATGCAAGATATCATTGACTTTATTTTTCAACCCTTTATTTTCCTTTTTAACCTTTTTGTATTTATCATGCAAAAATATATATGCAAGTTCCCATTCTTCAAGTGTGAAACATTCTTGATTAAAAGTTGTTTCATTATTTTCTTGTGTAAGGGACTTTGTATTTATCTTGATCGGTGTCTTCTTCTTCAACAGTTACGGGGAAGCATGAGTTGCCAGCCTTCTCAATCCTCTCCTTGTAGGTCGCCTTCAACTTGTCCCAGATTTTCTTAGTGGACCTGCACTCAAGAAGATTAAAAAATTTATTAGTGTTAATTGCATAAGGTAATATATTCAATGTAGTACAATTAATACTCGACTTCCTTGCATGCTCAATTGTCCATTTAGACTTCCTAGTATGCTCAATTGTCCATTTACTTGCCTTTTTATAAGGCAATTTAAATGGATCATTGTTGACCACTTTCTAGACCTTAGGATTCTAGGCATGAAGAAATACAATCATTCTATTTTTTCAATATGCATAGTTGACGCCATAAAAAAAGTGGTCTCTAAATAGATAAACCCTCAGGAACCATTCTCACACTGGCCATGGTCCTAGGAACACTCTTATGATGAAGAGTCCTACTCTAATACCAACTATTTTAAATATGGTCAGGCGGCAGAGCAAGAGGGGAGGGGTGAATATGACTCCATCTAATAAAAGAACTAATCATCTACAAAATTAAACTTAAACAAACAAACTACGTAGCACAGTGTAAAGCAATGAAATTGTAGTGCAACCCACGAGACCAACTATCCTAAAACATGCATAGAAAGAGGAAGAAATAAAGAAGCAAACCATACAACACTCATAGGATTTTTAGATGGTTTGGCTACACAAGACATGCACCTACATCCACCACCTCACACCTCATGAGGATTTCTACCTAACTTATTTCAACGAGTACAAGTCGATAAATCCCTTACACCATGGTTATCTCTCGGGAATAACACCAACTCTACATGAAATTTGTTTCCTAAATACAAGTCTCCAAAAACCCACCCCGTGCTCACAAACCGAGCACATAACATACTTACTATTCATATTCAACTATAAAAGAGAAAACCCAGACAAGGAGAACAATAATTCAATAAAGATTCCCCCTATCAACAAGTCAGCCTTATGATCATCTCCACTCGATGATGTCAAGCTGAAGAATAGGTCGATGTAGTATGCT
Organism: Colocasia esculenta; assembly: GCA_014218235.1. Taxonomy (NCBI): domain Eukaryota; kingdom Viridiplantae; phylum Streptophyta; class Magnoliopsida; order Alismatales; family Araceae; genus Colocasia; species Colocasia esculenta. The sequence continues at coordinate 51,626,577 of CM024753.1, read as the reverse complement.
TTAGACGTACTCCACCAACTGGCTTAAAATGTCTAGAAAGCCTTGGTATTGATCACAGCACGATTAGCTTTGTGTCTGCACATCCAGGGCCTCTACAGGTTCTCTTGGGGCAGCATAGTCTTCTTCTGAACTCTATGGCATAAAGGAATCTTTGGGATAGCTGGAGAGGTGCTCCAAATCATAAGAACATGCGGTATTTAAAGTTCTAAGACTCTCCTCAATATTGGAAAGAGACTAACCCATGCAAGACTCATTTTGAAAAATTCGTGTGCGCAGGTTTCTACAATTGGTCGATCAATTTCTTGAATCGATCGACTAATTGATCTTCTAAAGAATGCTACTTATTGGGAGAAATTGGTCGACTGATTAGTCCCAATCAATTGACTGATTTGCGTAGATAGATCAATTAGTCAATGACTGATTTGTTGATTTTGCCATTTTTGACTTCTTTTAACTAGTTCTCTGACCTTGAGTTCCATGACTTGTACCAATGATGCACACATTTCAAGACCATATTATCCTATCTTTTTGTACACTTAATACATATTAAACTCTCAAAATCAATATAAAAAATATCAAGCACTTAGATCATAATTGTAACACCCCGAAAATTCGATAATTTAAAAATTAGAAATAAATCAAAATAAATAATTTCCGCATTATCGGAATGACAGAACTTACGTACCACTATCGTACGAAGAAATTCGTGCAACGAAAAATCCGATTGGCCTAGTGTACGTCACACGTAGCTAATTACCCAAATTAGAAAACCAAGTCGGAAAATCTTTAACGCGGAAAAATGGCACAACGATAAATTAAATAAACATGTTGGAAAGACTTCCAACATCATGTATTAGAGACCATTAATGCAATTGGGCCAATGGAATACTTTTGGCCCAATAATAAAAGTGGAACAAAAAAATACCAAAAAAATCGTACAAGTAAATAAGGGGTAATTAGGAAGGACGAATTAGGGTTTAAAATGGTGTCATTAGCCAAGCATGGCAAGCCAAATCGTGGCCAACCATGCTTGACACCTTTCCATGGTGTAGCTACCTCAATTGGGAGAAGAAATTTTGGATTTTGGAAGGTGCCAAGCAGATCCCGCAGCCACCTTTCCTAGCACTAGTAGGACATGAAATTAAACCCTAAAACTATAAGAGTTCTTCACAAAACGTTTAGGGAAGTTTTGGCAATGAGTTGGGGTCGTGAGTAGCAAGCCTGGGGCGCAGGAGGAGAGGAGAACGGCTGGGGAAAACGTGGTTCTTTCTCAACCTCGCTCTGCATCGACCCAGAACCTGCAAGGGATTTATAGCGTGTAAAGGTAGGTGATCTCGAGCCAAGAGTAAATGAAACTCATACCTTCGTGTAGAGCTGCATGTCTAGGTTCATTTGCACTTGGTTGGCCTAATTTTCATGTTGTATATGTCGAGTATTAGTCATTTTCCCTAAGTTGTGCCTAGTTAGGGATTTTTACATTCTTCGGGTGTTGCACACGATTTGAGAATGAATTAGATCCAACCATCAACATCAAAGTTCTTCTACTAGTTGTCCTCGTCATCTTTCATGTTGAACATTTTGTCTAGATGTCATTAGATAGAGAGTTATAAGTGTGGAAAAAGAGTCGCTGCATGAATACTGTGTTTTCGGGTTGCACTTGGAATAGCGTCCGGTCCAGGCGATGCGAATCCAGCGCCTGGTATCATGTCGGCCTTGGTCGACGTGATTCTTTGAATCGCGATCGTGAGGTTAGACGTGATTCTTGCTCGGATCAGTCAACGGCGTGCGTGAGACTTCGCGCCGCGTGGGAGTCTGTGCATGTCTGAACCGCGGCGGAATCCCCCGACGCGATTCAAGCAGTTTTCCCGCCCAATGTTTATTAAATGATTCTTCATGAACGCGTTGGGATCCCCCGATGTGATTCACGTTGAAAAGCAGCCTAGTAGGCCGACACGATTTAGTTTCCTGCACTGTTAGTCTGTTTAACTGTACACCGTGTTTTGAAAAACGTCCACTGTGTAGGATGCGGTTCATAGACCGACCCAAGACTATACTTTTTAGCTAGTCAGTCAGCATGTTAGTTTTTCTTGGTCTGCAAACATGTTACATAGTGTGTATTGGCCTAAAAATAATCAATTAACTTGAAAACGGTTATGACATGGATATGATTCTAATGTATGATATGTGATTTATCTTATGTTCATTGATTATTATCTTGTGATCTAGCTTGTTATGAAATTGAAATGATAAGAACTATGAATGTGTGGATGAATACATGTTAGCATGGACTTGTTGGTTAAGTTGTATCATGATTTGCATGTGAGTCTTCTTAGTTATATGCTTTTCGATGTTTCAATTATTTGTTCATAAATTGCATACATATTTAGAAAAGATACGTGACACATCACTTACACATTTGCACGATTAAGCACACCCTTCTTGGGGAATTGGGAGCTCTCTGCCGGTCATGGCAGACTAGCGATCTTTTCCTTAAGACCTCTGTAAGTCTCTGTACTCTATGGATTCTCTCATAAAGATCGAGCTGGTTGTACCATGAAGTACCTTGGAGATAGAAAGCACTTGTTCCACGTACGATCTGTCATCTGTCATCCTCATGTCAAGACATTAATGAATTATGAAACATAAGATACGTCGTTATGCTCCTCAATTGATCTCTCGAGCTTTTGTCATGCCTTGACTCTATGAATGATCATGTTCTTATTACATTGAGCTTGTTATTGAAGTTCCGTGGCCATAATATGTATATGTTTGTTCGGCACAACTTAGGACTTCGGTCCATTTGACTAATGCATGTGCAATAGGGGTCCGGTCTGGTTCTGGAGAGGAGCGCCCCAATGTACTTATTAACCGCGGGAGTATGGATTTTTGGTGCTTGGCATGGCACAACTTATATGCAAGATTTGTGGGAATGTGCCTTCGTTTGATGTGATATGATAAGTTTGATTTGATATGATATGTCTGATCACGTGAATACGTGATATCTGTGTGAATATGGCCAATTCCTTTTGATACAATTCCACTCTTGAATTACCTGTCCATTGTATATGCAATTCGATATTTGATTGATATGATATCTGTTCTATTCAGCTATTAACTTGTTAGAAAAGCATGCATTGTCATCATGTACATGTTCATATCTTGCCTATTAAAATGTTAATCATGTATATTAGTGCTCGCACAATATTGAGATGTAAATCCTACTGAGCTAGTTCGCTCACCCCCTATCATCCTGTCCTTTTCAGGTAGTGATGAGGAACCAGAGGAGTCCGATGGGACAGGGCAAGAGTGATGAGCACCCACCATATGAGGATCAACAGTTTAGGAATGGATATTTGAGTAGTCTATGTAATAGTGAAACTTTTCTTGAAGTTTTATTTGAATAATGGACCTTTAATTGGTTTTTCTATGTAAGGTTGTAACTAGTGGATTGCAATGGAATAAACATATTATGGTCTCAAATGTGTTATTATATTCAATTGTGACTCTGCACTACTCAACTGTGATACGTCTATTTGTATCGTTCACGCATCCCGGTATTTATTCCGCTGCTAAATATCAGGGCGTGACAATAATCATGAAGGTCATCTTTACAAGTTAGCCCATTGATTCTTATAAGATTAACTTAGTATTTTGTGATCATCTAAATCTACAACACTGAAAAGATAATGCATGGAGGATAATTATGTTACAAGAGAGGTATTATTTGTGTGTATGGAGGTGTAGTGATAATTCAAGTGGAGTGGAGGGCTGTCAACAGATCTTTGATTTCTATTTAGTCGACCCATTTTCGCATTTTTTAAAGAATGCAGAACTCTGAAAAGAACTTTCCGATAGCTTAGTATAAGTTGAAATACATATCCGAATTCTTATAGAATGCGGAGCGAAAACACCCAATTCCACATCCGCTTTTCCGTTTTCTGTTTTGGATAACTTTTTAATATATATTCTGTTTTGGATAACTTTTTATATATATTATATAATATTTTTATAATAAAAGCACCTTAACCTCGAAGCTTTGGCTCTTAAATTTTTAACTCATCTTCCCTCACGTCTAATCTATATACAAATTCCATTTATCATTGTCCCAATTATTGGCTAGTGGCCACTCTCTTATTCCATCATATATGGTAGCTTTTCTCTCTAATAGTCTTCATACTTACATATGTTGACTATCTTTTACTCAACCATCATACATAACTACATGATTTCACCATACTAATTTGCTCTTGTCATACTTCATTTAATAAATGTCATTATAATGTAAGTGATGGAAAGATAACATAGAAGAGATTATTAAATTTATATTTAAAATTATTCCTAATTTTAATAATCAATGTACTTGTAAATTTATAAATTTATTCTAATTATATAAATGTTGCATCCGAAGTTTCTGTTTCCGTTTTTCAACTCAAAGCGGAAATTGATGAGGAAGCACTTTTTTCATTTTCATTTCCAACTCTGAAATTTCTTATAGGTAGCGGATACAAAAACACCTATTTCTGATTCCAACTCCACCCCATTAGCACCCCTAAGTGGAAGTAGCATTACTAAGAGTATTCGTTGTTGCCCAGCTAGCAAGCCCAGTGGGGGGGGGGGGGGTGAATGGGATTCTTAAAATTAATGAGTACCTTAAACCTGTTCACAAAACAGTCACACAGAACACACTTTGATGGGTGTTAAAGTTAGTAAAGAAAGATAGTAAACGCAAAGCAAGCACATAGACAACACAGGGAATTATCCTTGTTCGGACCTCCTCTCCACAGGAGTCCTACGTTCAGTCCGTGAGCAATAACTCAGGCTTTCACTACCTAAGGGTACAGTCCCCCTTATGGACCTTTACACACCCAGTCACAGCTGGTCTTCTCTTCACAACCCGAAGAGGACATACACCACCCTGGATACCACCAGGTCTTCCTTCTACTCGAAGGGAACACACACCCTGGTAACCCCAGGTCTTCCTTCAACACAAAGGGAACAAACACAAGAAAAGTGTTAATGAAAACAAGCCCCTAGATCAAGCTTAAACAATGCTGGATCTGAAGCTAAAACTAAGAGGAAAAGATCTACAGTGAGGGACACTCTCAATTTTCAGAAGCTCTCAAGACTAACACAATGAACGCTGAGAGCTAAGAGCTAGACAATCAAAGGAGTGAGGCTTTTTGCTCTATCAGATGCTCACAGAAAAGCTTGTTAAAGATTGTTGTAAGAGTTGTGTTGTTTCTGGAGCTTCAGTCTTCTTTATATATCTTTTATTTGAAATTCGAACGTTGAAATGTCTGTTGTCTCTAGGCTTTCATTTATGTTAGACTGCATGGTTCTGTAGAGCTTCTTATTCAGCAGTCCTTAGCTTTTCATGCACGCAACAAGAGAGGATCTTCGATGATGTCCGTTATCTTTCGTACTATCCAACGTTGTATTGAGGTGCACTGTCAGAGACCTGCACGTATTAAATACTAAACAATAGACAGCTAAGCTGTCTCTTGTTGTCAGTCAACGTTAGATTGATTTTATACAGAAGTAGAAGTTCCATTCTGTTCTTCTAAGAAGATGTTTACAGAATAAGTATGACAATAGAAGATATCGATTGCATGCACTACAGTGATACGTTCAGTCATAATCAATGCATGGTTGTCAGAAAGATATACGTGGAAACTTTGACTTTTCAACGTACTAAAAAATGAGTTCAAATATAAAATCGTTATATTCCATGAAATCGTTACATGCATGACTTATGAAATCGTTATGCAAATAAGACGTTATCCATGTAAATCATTGTACACTTATAAGCAAACCCATGCACATACAAATCGTTATATAGACAAATCGTTATGACTCTATAAGCAAATCATTATGAGCAAGTTGTCAGAGACAAAACGATATGAGCAAATCGTTGTTTGCTAAATCGAATCATTACAGGGATCAAATCATTTTGAAACGTGGAGTCGTTGTGACACTGAAATCGTTGTTCTCACTTATCAAATCGATGTGAGAGCAAATCATTATGAATATTTAATGAATCGTTATGAAAGCAAATCTTTGTTCTCACTTAAGAAGTCGTTGTGAGGGCAAATCATTGTTCTCACTTAAGAAACCGATGCGACGACCAAATCGTTATGAAACTTAACAAGTCATTGTGAAACTACAATCGTTGTGAGTGCAAATCGTTGTGCTCTCTTAAGCAATCGTTGTGAGAGCAAATCATTGTTTTCACATAACGAATTGTTGTGAGGGCAAATCGTTGCGATCACTTATCGAATCGTTATGGAAGCAAATCGTTGCGATCACTTATCGAATCGTTATGGAAGCAAATCGTTATGAATACTTAGAAAATCGTTGCGATCACTTATCGAATCGTTATGAGGGTAAATTGTTGCGATCACTTAACGAATCGTTGTGAGATAGACTGCAATAGAATAGCAATGACTTATGAAATCGTTATAGAATCAAAATCGATATGATTCTAAGGAAATCGTTACAGCATATAGAAAATCGATGTGTACTTAGAGAAATGTCATCCTTTGAACTTGCATTGCTACAGAGTAATAATACTTACCCATTTGTCTTGTTATTCCTTGATTCATTTCCTGTACTCAAATCTCATAGAAAATATGTTAGATTTAAATAATATCTAGTTTTGTTAATCACCAAAATAAATATGTAATTAATTTAAATTACATGGGGATAAACTGATCATCAATCTCCCCCTTTTTGGTGATGACAAAACTTAACAATGAGCATAGATGATCTGAAATGAATCTAAACGAAATTGCGGAAATATAAGAAATATATTTCAGAAGTTTCAGAAGTACTATATTTCTCCCCCTTTTGTCATTAAGCGAAAAGATACCACAAGGTGATAAAGACAGAGAGAAAAGATAGTGAGAAAACAAGAGAGATATATTTAATTGTCCTGAGGAGTTACAGGAATGTTAAAAGCAGGAGACAAAAGAGAGGCATGCCGACGACTAATGGGCAAGGCTTGTCGTTCTTGCTCCTCAAAATAAGTCTGAAACGCCCTAGAAGAAATGGCGTAAGATGGTCCCATGTCAGGCAACATCCTTTGAATATGAAGCTACCGCTGAGTACTCAGAAAATTGTCATATTCATCGGTGCCAAGGGAAAGTTTGTAGGTACTGAATCAACCGAAACTGGCGAACCGAAGAAATTGGTTGATCTTGATAGGATAGAATAACTTATGCTGCAGAAGATCTTGCTTCAATGCCACAAACAGCTTGTACCGCTCGACCCACTGAAGATAAGAGTCCTGAACTAAATTGATAGAATTCAGGTCCAAGAATGCTTCAGCTGTGAGAGTAGGCATGCCAGCCTTAAACAAGGAGCTGTTCAAGGCTTCCAATTGAAGAGCTGATTGATTATAGTGCTTTTCCCAGTTAGCGGGAGAAAGCCTTTCACATTCTGACAGCAGAGGAGCAAGGACTTCAGAGGAAATATGGCCTAGGTGAAATTCTCTGAAGATAAACCTTTGGAAGAATGGAAGTCGACCCTGTTGAGCTGATATCCTTCCCATGACGCGAGTGAATCTCTTAAAGATAACAGGACCTACAGAGGAGTCCATAACCAAGGAATGCAGCTTAGGAAGGAATACAGAGTCTGGAATTTACAGGGTGGAGAAATCCACTTTGAAAGAGCAGTTGACTGGATTTGCAATTTTTAATGAAGCAATTGCTCTCTGGAACTGACCCAACTAGACTTCAGGTAACTTTTGAAGATACCTGTAATCATTGAATAACTGAAAGTACCTGATGAGCTTCACTTCCTTTTGAATGAAAGGGCCCAGAGGGATTTATGATAAATGACAAACCACACAGAGAGAGTGAGTGGAGAGTCCCTGGGTGGAAACCTATCTGACTTTGCAAGAAGATATTTCCTATAGAGAGCCGAGTGCCCTTTGGCCCACTGATCTTCAGATTTACATTCAGCCATTTTGAAGATTTTGGATTGATCAGCTTTTGAGAAGTTGTTGTAAGGAAGGACAACATTTAGGTGATTGGTCAGATTTAGAAAAGGAACACCAAAAATGGTGGCAATAATACATTTTTGAAGATATTCTTGATAGAGTGGTTTCCTCCGATTTTCAATAGTGAGGGAAAACCAAAGAGGAGGAAATTTAGTGTCACGCCCCGACGCGAATATCAGAACGCGAGGCAGTTGCAAGAAAAGGGTATAGAGTGAGTACTAGACATCAAACCATTGTACAGTGAATAATACTAAAGCGAGTTCATTTCATTAATACTTTTCAATGCCTAGTTACAACCAATAACATCAGAGCCAATCTATGGGGTCCGATTACATTGAAAGAAGGCAAAAGACTAAACTTCAAACTTAACTACTACAACGCTAAACATAGCAATAGGACACTAGGGTACTCATGACATCACTCTAGGTCATTCTCGTCCTCGTGATTGTATGGTTCATCCTCGGTCTCACCTCAGAACACAACGACAAATAACGCCGGGTGAGCGAACATCGCCCAGTAGGACTTAAATCTCAAGCTCAAGCAGGCTTTAAGTAATTAATGCATTAAAGGTAGAGTATCTAATGATAGAGAGAGAGAGAATGTCAAGTAAAATATAGCAGGACAGTACGTGAATGAAATAGCAAGACTTTCCAAATATAGACTTTCCAAATATAGACTTTTCAAGAATAGCACAAGTGTCGGGAATAGCACAATAATAGCAAGATAGCACGATGTCAAGTATAGCCAGATGGCCATGGTACAAATAGCACAACGAGTATAGCATAGCACAACGAGTATAGTATAGCACTTTGTTGTCAATGGACAACAAGAGAACATAGCACTTTCGATTGTCATTTAGATAGTCACGATAGATAGCACTTTGTTGTCAATGGACAACGAGAGAACATAGTACTTTTGATTGTCATTTAGATAGTCACGATAGATAGCACTTTGTTGTTAATGGACAACGAGAGAACATAGCACTTTTGATTGTCATTTAGATAGTCACGATAGATAGCACTTGAGTGTAATGCCAAACACTCTGATCATTTAACTCTCATGGGCACTAGCACTTTCGAACGCACATCCCAGGACCAGATCGGGCCCTTTATATATTGCCAGGCATTAGTTATATTGTTTATCTTTAGACAATCAGTCAATGGCCAATATAGAGAACCAAGAAGTAGATGAGAGCACTAGATGAATAGACGAGATAGTAGAGTGAATGTGAACAGACGAGCAAGTAGAGTACAGATGAGAGCTAGTGGACATTGCACGTAACGCGTCGAGTAAACAGGCGATAGTAACCGTTGCACAACACGCACACTTGGTGTTGGCAGTCAGGTGGAACTCACGACCTTACCGCTGGCCATGTTAAGCACAGGTCCAGAGGTCCGGCGTGATTCAAGACAAGAGTGATTTTCTAATAGCCGTTAGGACCATATTGATCCCTAATGGGTGTAACAGGTGTTAGGGTACAACCGGCTCGTCGACCATGTGGGAATCCATGGACAGAGGAGACTTACAGAGGCCTTGAACAAAGACTTACTAGTCTGGCAGAAGGAGTTTCCGACGGAGAGTTCGTCCAGGTCAAGAGAGAGTGTATATAGAAACAAGTGCTCGACGTTCTAGAGGAGTTCTAGAATAGTGGAGCGTCGATATCGATATTCCCAAAACATCGCGAGAAACGATAGACAAGTATAGGGTAATTTAATTACATAAATTACCAGATGTATTATGAAATAGTTCATGCCAAATTATGCCATAATTGGATGGTTCAAAGGGTGTGTATGTGTCATGAAATTGTAGATAGAAAAGATCATGTGCATGTACTTTAATCATACAAAATATTCAATTTATAACAAGTGTTATTTTCTGTGTGTATGACTGTTAAGCAAGAGTACACTCACTGTAGATACTCAAGCATTGTTGAGACAGGGGTTTATTGCAAAAGAACCCAGATCGCGACGTACCCTGCACGACGGGGTCAACCGAGATTGCGACAGGGTCTGGTACAGGTCGCGACATGCTTATCGGTTCGGGCAGGCAGATCGCGACAGGATCGCATGAGGATCGCGACGGCCTAGTCAGAAGATCGCGACGACAGGTTCTGTCGCGATCATATCGCGACAGAGCGCTCTATCACGATGGCCCTTATGAATGCGGCCTATCGGGCCGTCGCATTCATAGGATCTGTGCCCAGTCCGAACAGGGAAAGGACATTACATTGGATTGCGGGCCAGAACTTACCCTATTTGACACAGTGTGATTCAGAAATTCACAACTAATTGTATAGACAACGAAAAATCATGAAACGAGTTGCAAAACGACCTAGACATGCACGGGTACTTACAATAAATAGGAATTGGAAAACAATCAGGGTTTGGACATGTTTTGAACATGGGTATTCATGATGAACATGAAACAGTATGTAGTTGAGATCAACGATTAAATTCACAAGATAGGATGAATCAAATTTAGGGCTTTTAGGGGCAAAAGATGCCTAACATGCATCAATTCCTACAGTAAAAATCTCATGGCCTGGGGTGAAGTATACAAGGAGATCAAGAGTTAAGAAGAGGGTTCGGGGTCATGTAAGTTGCAGAACTTGAAAAATCAAGAACGAAAGATATGCTCGATGGAAAATTATGAAACCAAAGGGCTTTTGTTCCTGATAGATGAGACATCCTATAAAAAAGTTTCATGGTTTATGCTCGTGAGAATGCCTACCTTTGATTGTTTTCCTCTTCTAGGGTTAAGACTTGAGAACTCGGGAAGAACTTGAGAGATCCTTCCTCTCCACGAATTCTCCTCCCTTGCCTTTCCTCCTGGTCCAGGAACCTCTTGGCACGAGCTAGGGCCGACCATGAGGGTTTAAGAGAAGTTTTAGCTTCTCCCTATTCCCTTTCCTAGTTTAAGTCTAATCCTATTAAATTCTGAATTTCTTATTTCCTCTCCTCTTTTAAGCAAGAGATCTTCCTATTTGGGTTGGGAGAGAGAGGATTTCGTGGCCAACCCATTAGGGTAGTTTAGGAATCCAATCCTAATTCAAACTAGTTATTTAATGTATTAAATATCTCTTTTCTGTTTTAGTAATATTTTAGGTACAAATTTTGATATTTCTCTATTATTCCCTTTTTAAAAATCTCTATTTTTGCCCACTAATTTCTAATGGGTCCATTTAATAAAGCTCAATACTTATTTTCATTTGATGGGTTTTATTTAATTCTCTTTTCTTTAATTTTTCTAAATAAATAATATAAATACTTTTAAAAAATCCCATAAATTTAGGGTTGCTACATCCTCCCCCTCTTAAAAAGAATTTGGTCCCCAAATTCATGTGATCATTCAGGAGAGAATGTCTTACCGAAAAGAGCGGGGTAGTTCCGTCTGATGATTCCTTCTGGTTCCCAAGTTGCCTCTTCCACTCCACGATTATTCCATAGGACTTTAACCATATGGATGGGACAATTTCTGAGCTGTTGTACCTTCCGTTCCAGTATCTTGACTAGCTTCTCTTCGTACATCACATCTTTGTTCAATATCAACTTCTCATGGCGGATGATGTGTGTGGGGTCGTACACACATTTCCTAAGCATGGAACACATTGTGTACACATGGCAAATCCGGTGGCAACGCCAGCCGGTATGCAACCTCACCAACCCTTTCGAGTACTTCAAAAGGACCGATGAATCTAGGGCTGAGCTTTCCCTTCACACCGAATCTTTGGATGCCACGAGTAGGTGATACTTTTAGAAATACATGATCACCCACTTGGAATTCCAGATCTCGCCTTCTTTTGTCGGTGTAGCTCTTCTGTCTGGATTGGGCAATTTGAGCCGGTCTCTAATTACCTGAATTTCCTTCGTGGTACGTTGCACCATGTCTGGGCCTAGCCATTGCTGTTCTCCAACCTCATTCCAGCATGCAGGGGATCTACAGTTCCTTCCGTAGAGCGCTACGAATGGTGCCATCTTAATGCTTGCCTGATAACTGTTGTTATAGGCGAACTCGATCAGTGGTAGGTGCTCATTCCAATAACCTTGAAAATCTATAGTGCAAGCTCTCAACATGTCTTCCACTATTTGGTTGGTTCTTTCAGTTTGCCCATCGGTTTGTGGATGGAATGCGGTACTAAAGTTGAGTTTAGTACCCAGTGCACCTTGTAGTCCTTTTCAAATGAGATGAATCTCAGTCTCGATCTGAAACAAGAGATGATGGAATGCCAGTATCTTACAATCTCCTTGATATAAGGCAGCTAGTACCTTCACTAACACTTACTGCACCACAAGAAAAGCGTCGTACCGACGGAATTTTTGACGGAAATACATCCTCGAAAAGCTGTCGCATTTCTTTTCCTCGAAAATATTAGTCGGGTTTTTCGATAGACTATATTCTGTCGAAAATCCATCGGTATTTTCGACGGAATATTTTCGTCGGACAATTCCGTCGGTAGGACAGACGGATTTGTTGACGGAAATATGTTCCGTCAGAAAATCCAAAATTTCACCCCCCCACCCAGCCTTTCGCGCCCCCGCATCTCTCTCTCTCTCTCTCTCTCCGGCGCCTCTTCTCTCTCGCTCATCTCCAGTGCTCTCTCTCTCTCTCATCTCCGACGTACGTGTGCCGCCGCGCTGTTGCCGCATTCGCGACCCTGCACCGCCACCGCTACCAGACCCCAGCCCGCGCCGCTGCCGCTACCGGCCGCCCGCTGCCCCTCTCCCCCCTCTATGCCACCTCTCCCCCCTCTTGCCCCCCCCCTCTCCCCCTCCCCTCTGGCCAGCGACCCCCCCCCCTCCCTGCTGCCCCCCTCTCTCCCGGCCCCTCCACATCCGGGCCGGCGACCGCCCCGGCACCCTCTTGTTGCCCCTCTCTCCCCCTCCCATCCGGGCTGGCGACTGCCCCCCTCCTGCTGCCCCTCTCTCCCCCTCCCCTCCGGGCTACCACCCCCCCCACACTCTCCCCCTCCCCCCCCTCCCCCTCCTGCTGCCCCCCTCTCTCCCTTCCCTCCGGCTGACCGCCGCTCCCTCCCCTCTGCTGCCCCCCTCCCCTCCGGCACCCCCCCCCCCCTTTTTTCCCCCACAGCCCCCCCTCCCCTTCGGGCGACCCCCCCCCCCTTTTCCCCCCACAACACCCCCTCCCCCTCCGTGTGGCCCCCTCTCTCCCCCTCCCCTCTGGGCACCCCCCCCCCCTCCCCCTCCTGCTGCCCTCTCTCCCTCTCCCCTCCGGGTGAACCCCCCCCCCCCCCAGGCCAAAACTTCAATTAAACTTGTTCATATGTCCATATCCATGTCTCAAATATGATTGACATATTTTCCCAAACTTATATCATGCATAGGACACGAATTTAAGTATCAATATATCTAATTTCATGTTCTTGCAAGTCACATGTTCTAGCATTCGCGCCTTTTGTTTCACCCAACCATATGTCAATTGGCTTCTGCTATAATGTCACCAACATGTCTACATTATTTTCAAATAATTTCTCCAAATTTCATGTCTTAGTTTGCATGTATTAAGCATTTATGTTCATGCTATGATTTAGGATTTTCTATTCATGAAATAACGATTTCTGAGTGCATAGACCAAATTGATCCCAATAAATATGTAAAAATATTTTATATCTTGTTTACAATAAATTTCATGTTGGGAGTTTTGGCCAAAACCAATTAGAACGCATGATTAGGGCTTTGCACAAAATCATGATTCTCCATATAAAATGTCAATTCTGCTTGACTTCGCGACCCACTATGTGGATGCCAATTCTGCTTAAATTGGTGACACACACTATGGACGCCAATTCTGAAGAGATTGGCACCCACTCATTCAGTGACATTTTAAAAGGGTTTGATTTTCCTTATTTTCTATGCATGATACCTCCTATTAGACTTATTTACACCCTATGGTCATTGAACTAGTACCTAAAATAGTTAAACCACATGTAAAGGAATGACATGAATACTCTTCTAATGTTCTTAATGATATGACTATGTCTCTCTATTACCATGAGGTTATGCTTGATCATGTCCTCATGGTTCAGTTTATTGTTAAAATGATAATGAATTTGAATGAAAATGTCTTAGTGATAATGTCGTACTTATAATCATGCTTAGCCTTTAATTACCTGCTTGTTCTACTTTATACATGAAAAAGTATGTTGCATCCATCCTGATAAACTTGCCTTATTTAGCTACTTTCTTGATTTTTGACCTTGACTTAGTTAGTTATTTTTGGTTTTGTCGAGATTGACTTACTAAAATTATTGTATGCATAGTTATGAGAGTTTTCATTACGGCTTTGCCCGCTAAAAGGGTGCAGCTCTTTCTTTTCTGTTAGCAAAAATCTTGTGAACGAATCTGCTTCTTTCAGGTACACTTACACGCTTGCACAATTATGCAACCCTTCTTGATGTTTTAAAACCTTTCTGATTGGATATTCCTTTTAGTGGACTAGGGACATTTTCGTTGAGACCTCCATAAATCTATGTACTCCGTGGATTCTCTCACGGTGATTGAGTGGGTTATACTATGAAGTACCCTGGAGATAATGAACTCTCGTTCTGATATACGTTCTAACATATGTCATAATCTTGTCAAAACACTAATGGTTATGAAACTAAATGCAACTATAATGTTATACTGCCCGATCAAACACCTTGTTATCAAACTGTGATGATGTCGGATATGAAGCTTCATGTAATCCATTTAAGGGTGAGACATTCTCACCTAAGGGAGTTCATAGAACCCCTAACATGCATAACCTGGCCCGTTGGAAGGAAGAAGCTCTCGCAAACTCCTCTCTAGCGGTATCTACTAGTTATGAGTTCCCTATAAGCCAATTCATATTAGTGATGGCACTTGTAATCTTGTACCAATCTCTTTTGGTAATTAAATGAGGTGTTGCATTGCTCGTTGTTTATTTGTAGTCATTTGATTGATTCTTTCATATTTACCATATTATGATTTAATTTCATATTTTAAATTACTCGTGAATAAATTGTTATAAATTTTTTTCTAATTAGTGATGAGAGTTCGCGATTGGAAATTAGACTCAAAGAAGAACAAATGTCCAACGTATCAAAGTACGTGTTTATTTGAATGAAAGATATTACCGATGGATATTCGAAAATTGCATGATGGTTTACTTTTGGTGAAAGAGAAGATGAAGAAAATCATAAAGATTATTCGGAAAGAAGAAAGACAAAGTTTAGAAAATAAAAGTGGATTATCTGTTATTGTTCAAGATGAAAAAGGACTGCGATATTATGTAATCTTACGACGTAGTTGGTGTGGCAGTATGTACATGTTTAGTGGAAAAGACTTGTAAGGCCCTCGAATTTCCGTCGCAGTTTTTTTTGTGTCGTGTGTGTGTGTATTGTGCTTGTGTATGTATGTAGGTATCTATATATGTATTAATTAGTATACTTATGTGTGTATGTGTATAATTTAGGTATAAATAATGTATGTATTGCTTGATGGTAGTGTGTGCACAATACCATATAGATATTACATGTATATATACGTAATATGCATGAGTTTTCTGCATGTTTTGACTTCTGGCCGAAGGGCCAGTTGGCGTCAACCTATTGGACGCCAAGTCTTGTCAACGTCAACTCATGTGACGTCAACACTTAAATAGGCGACGACCGATGTTGACGTCAATATTACTGACCTGCATGCGTTGTAGAGCCGAAAATTCCAGAAGCAAGCCACCCCAACCATTGGGGAGCTGTCCCCAACAGTCTAAAAGGCCATCTTGTCACCCCTGCATGATAGGAGAACCCCCTCTCCTATATACAAACCCATTTTTACAACCCTAAGCCTTCTCTTTGCCCCTTTGCAAGAGAGGAAGAAGAGAAAGGAGTGAAACCCTATTTTCGGACTGTGAGAAACCCTCACCTTTGCAACCCAAAATCTAAAGTTCTGAAGCTTGATCCGGCCACCTGCTGCATCAAGGAGCTTGCTGGATCATCGAGGAAGGCATCCCCACCTCGGATTGCACTGGAGCTTGCTCAAGAACCCGGAGGAAGGCCATCTTGGAGGCTAGTTGGGAACTTCTTGGGACAGCCCAAGGAGAGCTTGACCAAGCCTTTTGATCTCTTTGGAGTATACCGAAAAGGCAAGTACCCTACCCATAACGTCCATGTATGTGTCTAGGTTGGTTTTATCATTTTTGTGCATTTTCCCTCGTGTCCTAGATCCCCCAATTCACCCTATCTTTGGAGCTCGGGTCTGTGTTTTGCACAGACCTGAACTTAACGGCAACATCTGTTGTCGTTAAGATCATGCTTAGCGTCCAGCGATTGTGCCGTTAACATTAATTAGCGGCCATAGCTTGCCGTTAAGTTCATCTGAGCAGAACAGCAAGCTGTTCTGCCCTTCTATATGATTAATTTCGATGTGTTTCACGATGAAGATATAATGTAATCTCTTATATGCTATGTATACTAGCTAATGTCATGGATGGAAATGTGAATGTACACATATTTTGTGGATGGTAGAGCTTATTTACATATTTGAAAGCATGTGGAAGAATGTTCATGTGTATGTTCTCACCATTATCCTGATAATCCGTAGTAAATTCATGTTGCCCTAATTTTGTTAGACCATGTATGTACAACCCAGTCTGTGCTCTGAATTTCTAGAATTTTCCTTGCTTGTATGATTTATTGATTTTTCTGTTTTGGAAAATAGAAATCATGCGTAGGTCACGATAAATCTTCCATAAATTGTGAATTGCCCAATAAATCCGGGAATAAATCATGTGGCTCTATGCATGCTAGGGTTCAGACAGCGAGTTGTTAAATTTGTGATTGGTGTTCAACTCCATGCAAACTTGAATTGTGGATAGCATGTGAATTCGATGTTAGATTTTCTGTAATTACGTTTTACGTTAGAAAAATCTGAAAATTTGCATGTGGGATCCTAAACTAGAAATCAGATAGTGGTTAAAATTTCAGGTCATTTGGACAAGTATATGATGCAATATGAATTTTCTATGTAGAAATGTGAAATTAATGCATGTCGTTGCAAAAATGATTTAATTCTGTTTATTTCAACGTGAAGGGTGAAATTCCCTGAGTGTAAAATTTCTGTAATTGTAGTGTCATGTCAGGAAAATAGAGCCCCATGTGTGTGAATGAGTGAATGAGTGAGATGTGAGTGTCATGTGCTAAACTGAGGGCTTAAATCGGAAAAGTGTAATGTGTAAATTGTGCCAAGTGTGACATTGCTTCCACAGAGGGCAGTGGAACCGTATCAGGGAAAAGTCCCCCTGAGAAGGTTCAATGTGTTGTGACCCTAAGGGCATTAGGGGGAAATCCTGGAGGTAGACAAGTACCACTGGTTAGGGTGGAGACTTGTTCTCCCGGTCTGCGCAGTCCAAGAGTCGCCATTGTATTGCCTAGATGGCGTCTATGTGATGTGATGTGTTGTGTCCTTCTTTGGTGGTTTGGACTATGTGTCACGGCACTAAATGTGAATGTGTAAATGTGTATGTGTTCATGTGAAAAATGTGAATGTGAACAATGTGTAAAAGTGCATGTGTAAAGTGTGAAATATGCGAATTTGAAATTGTGTAAAAATGTGGAACCAAAATGTGAGGATGTAGTTTGTAATCCATGTTATGATAATCTGAAATCATGCTTAAATAGTAGCTTTACTATGTTATGATCATGTTTATGTATGCAAAATGCCTAGAATCCATGCTAGGGATAATTGTTAAGCATATATAAACAACTTCCATACTTGGTTGTTCACATGTTGTGATTTAATCGTCGTTGTAGCTCTCATGTGTTAGATTATGGTTGCTAAAGCATGTAAAACCAGCAAGCTTAAAGCATGTAAAATGGTTACGTATATACGTAGGAATGTGTAGATTCCATGTTAGGTATGTTTCCTTTCATGCATGCTCGAGAATTCATGTTAATGGCTTTCATGTCTTAGTTGGTTGAAGGTAGATTTTTATGTGAGGAATGAATAGAAAGCATGTGATAGGTGATTCTATTTTAGGAAATCTGAAAGCATAGTCCATGTGTTTAAATTGTAGATTCACCATGATAGATTGTAAAATTTAATGTCAAGCATGCTACATGTTGTGTCCTGTGAATGTGTATGTAGAACCTACTATGATATGTGCATGTACGGTATGTGTAGAATTACTTGCGAAGTCTTTTAGACTTACTACTTGCTTCAGCGTACAGGTGTAGTTGGTGACGAGACACTTGTGGAGGAGACGTTGGAGACCGACTCCGAGCATGGAGATTAGAGTGTTGGAGTACTTGTGACATTTTGTGATTTTCATAGTATGTAAATTGAACATTGTACTAGCATTATCATGGAAGAATGTATAAGTATGGACATCTATGTATTTGATTTTCAGCAATTTAAATTATGTGGACTTTTAGCTCTTTAAATGTTATCGAAACATGTATGTTAAATGTGGATGATGAATGAAATGAAGACAGTGGTTCTTTTACTTCCGCTACTCTGTTCTTATAATCACGTGTATCTCAGCTGAATGTCATTGTTGGGTAAATGTCCCACTGTGATGACGCTCGCTATACCGACGTGGGTTGGTATAACCGTACCGGTATAATGAGGGTCGTCGCAGAGATTGGTATCAGAGCCCACCGGTTGAGATTGCACATGAATATACCTAAGTCATCATCCCCATTACATGCTAAGTCTACATAGGAATGTCCACATATGTAAAATTGATTAATAATGAATCAAAAGTAGATAAGAAAATGGTTAGAAAACTTAGTAACCTAGCTCTAATGGTGGCTGAAATTTATTACAGCCATGGCTTCGAGAGGTAGGCGTGGCGGAGCGCCGGCCCGTGAGGACGAGCCGAGACGTGACGAGCGGGCGGAGCAGCAGGCCCCGGCACCGCAAGGTCCTGTACTTCCCCCACCGCCGCCTGTGGATTATGGAGTATTCATGCAAGGTCTGGTGCAAGCCATGCAGACGCAGGCTCATACCCAGGCAGCACTCCAGGCTCAGTTGGAGGCTCAGGTTAGACTAATAAAAGGATTAATAGTCTGTTTTATTTAATTATGTGATATTATGTTGATTGTGTATTGTTTGTTGTGATGTAGCAGGCTCAAGTACTAGCTCAGGACCATGGTGGACCTTCTACCATGGAAAGATTCAAGAGGATGCTGCCACCCTCTTTTAAGGGGGAGAGCGATCCTTTGTTGGCTGAAAGCTGGATGAGGGAGATAGAAAAGATCTTCCGAGCCATCAGGTGTGCAGATGAGGATAAGGTTACATTGGCCACCTACATGCTACAGGTATGCTTTAGTTTATATGCTTGTATGTTTGTTAAGCTAGATTTGTTTAGATGGTGCTTATGAGCAGTGTACTGCAGAAAAGAGCTGATGTATGGTGGGCTTCATTGCTGCGTACCCGGTTTGAGGACGGAGCTATCGATGTTGCTTGGGACGAGTTCGTGAGGCTCTTTCGGGCCAAGTTCGTCCCCGAGCATGTGCAAGATCGGATGGAGCAGGAATTCCTATCTTTGGCTCAAGGCTCCATGACTGTGTTGGAATATGAGGCAAGATTTTCTGAACTCTCTAAATATGCACCTCACATCGTGGCAGACGAGTGCAGGAAGACAAAGAAGTTCGTGATGGGACTCAAGCCATCACTGCGGACGAGACTCGTGGCATTTGACCACCGCACGTTGGACGAGGCCCTCAGTGCTGCTTGTAGGCAGGAGGGAGAGATGGAGCAATACCTGGAAGAAAAGAAAGCTTCGCAGAAGAGGCCAGCAGCGACATTCCAATGGCAAGACAAGAAGAAAGTGGTGTACCAGACACCACAGCGATCCGTGGCAGTCGGCAGTTCTCAGTACCCTCTGTACGTTCCCCTGGTGTGAAGAAAGAGTGTCCCCACTGTGGGAAGACACATGGTGGTACCGAATGTTGGATGATTACGGGCAAGTGCTTGAAGTGCGGAAGCAGCGACCATAAGATCAAGGATTGCCCAAGACTTCAGTAGGGAGTCCAGCGCGGAGCGCCAGCCCCAGTGGTAGCGGCAGCAGCGCCAGCTACAGGAAGATCAGGAAGGCCTCGAGCCCCAGCTCGAGTGTTTGCTTTAGCTCGCGAGGACGCCGAGCAGGCGGGGCATGTCACCGAAGGTACGGTTTTGCTTTTAGGTGTGCACGCTCAGGTTTTGTTTGATACGGGTGCTACTCACTCATTCATTTCCGAGCGGTTCGCTAGGCAGTTAGCCCTAGAGTCAGGTATAGAGTCTGAGGATTTAGAGGTCCCTTTGTCTGTGCACACCCCTGCGGGTACGGTATCGACTAGGAAGTGCATTCCATCATTACCTGTGTGCAGTGAGGATAGAATCCTAGACGGGTGTTTCTTCTTGCTAAAGATGAAGGACTATGATGCTATTCTTGGTCTGGATTGGCTAGAGGAGCACTATGCGTTAGTGGATTGTCGCCGAAAGAGGATTGTTTTCCGCATTCCTGGTGAGGACGAGTTCTCTCATCCCTTGCCAAGGAACTTGGCGGGAAAGTTAGTCATCTCTTCCATGAAAGCGATGCGCATGGTGAACAAGGATTGTGACGCTTTTCTTGCCAGCGTGGTATTAGTACCAGAGGCTGATGGGTCACCTACTCTTGCAGAGATTGAGGTAGTGCAGGATTTTCCAGACGTCTTCCCTGATGATTTGTCTGGTTTGCCACCGGATAGAGAGATAGAGTTTACCATAGAGTTGCTTCCGGGCACCTCTCCTATCTCGAAGGCTCCATATCGGATGGCACCTGTGGAGTTAGCCGAGTTGAGGAGGCAGTTGCAAGAGTTGCTTGATAAGGGATTTATTCGCCCTAGTGTTTCCCCTTGGGGCGCACCTGTATTGTTCGTCAAGAAGAAAGACGGGTCACTTAGGTTATGCATTGACTATAGGAAGTTGAACCAAGTGACTGTGAAGAACAGGTATCCCTTACCTCGTATTGATGATTTGTTTGACCAGTTGCGGGAGGCATCAGTCTTTTCTAAGGTTGATTTGTGATCTGGTTATCATCAGTTGAGGATTCGGAGTGAGGATGTGTCCAAGACGGCGTTTAGAACCCATTATGGACACTAAGAGTTTTTGGTCCTTCCTTTCGGATTGACCAATGCCCCTGCAGCATTCATGGATCTCATGATTAGGGTGTTTAGGCCTTATTTAGATAGCTTTGTCGTGGTGTTTATTGATGATGTGTTGGTTTACTCTCCGGATGAGGCCACACACCGTCAGCATCTGAGGTTAGTGTTAGAGGTTCTCCGTGAGCACAAGCTATATGCAAAATTCAGCAAGTGCGATTTCTGGTTGCGCGAGGTTCACTTTCTCGGGCATGTGATCTCCGGCGCTGGTGTAGCAGTTGATCCAGCGAAGGTCCAGGCTGTTATGGATTGGGAGATTCCTCAGACTCCTTCGGAGATTCGTAGTTTTCTTAGGTTAGCTGGTTATTATCGGCGATTCATTGAGGGATTCTCATCCATCGCCGCCCCTTTGACAAAGCTGACCAGAAAGGGGGAGAAGTTCGTATGGTCTGAGGCATGTGAGCGTAGCTTTCAGCTATTAAAGGCTAAGCTTACTTCTGCTCCGGTATTGGTATTGCCTAGTGGTCCAGAAGGCTTTGCCATTTATACGGATGCATCTCAGATTGGTTTAGGTTGTGTACTCATGCAGCAAGAAAGGGTAGTGGCCTATGCTTCTCGTCAGTTGAAGGAGCATGAGCATAACTATCCGACCCATGATTTGGAGTTAGCATATGTGGTTCACGCACTGAAGATATGGAGACACTATCTTTATGGTGTCATATTTGAGGTGTTTACCGACCACAAGAGCTTGAAGTACCTTTTCTCCCAAAAGGAATTAAACCTGAGGCAGAGAAGATGGATTGAGTTCTTGAAGGACTATGACTTCGACCTTCAGTACCATCCTGGAAAGGCGAACGTCGTAGCAGATGTTCTTAGTAGAAAGAGGTCTTCGCTCCAGCAGGATTGGAAGATGTTGGAAGATGCGGCGTGCTCTATGACCGAGTTAGAGCCATCACTGTGTCAGGCTTTTGTAGCTCAGCTATCCCTTAGATCCTCTGTGTTGGATGAGGTGATTGAGCAGCAGAAAGTCGACCCTAGATTGTTAGAGTTAGTGGGCAAGGTGGGCATTGCTCGTGATGAGGACGGTGTGATCAGATTTCAGCACCGAGTATGTGTCCCTGCCATTGTAGATGTCCGTGAGCATGTCTTAGCAGAGGCTCATAGGTCGCGATTCTCTATTCATCCGGGTAACACTAAGATGTACCAAGATCTGAAGAGATCATTTTGGTGGTTCGGCATTAAGAAGGATGTTGCGGATTATGTGTCTAAATGTCTAGTATGTCAGCAAGTTAAAGCCGAGCGGCAGCGACCATCTGGCCTTATGCAGAGGATGGATATCCCAGTATGGAAGTGGGAGGCTGTCACTATGGATTTCGTTTCGAGTTTGCCTCGATCTAGAAGGGGCAATGACTCGATTTGGGTAATTGTAGATAGATTCTCGAAGACTGCTCATTTCTTGCCTATGAAGAAGAAGCAGTCAGTGGAGAGTTTAGCTAGATTGTATGTTAGTGGTATCATTAGATTGCATGGTGTGCCGAAGTCGATCATTTCGGATCGAGATCCGAGATTTACTTCGAGGTTGTGGAAGGGTCTTCAGGATGCTTTAGGCTCGGAGCTGAAGCTCAGTTCGGTGTTTCATCCCCAGACTGATGGACAGTCCGAGAGGACTATCCAGACACTCGAGGATATGCTGAGAGCATGTGTGCTGGATTGGAAGGATGATTGGGAGCGCCATCTACCTCTAGTGGAGTTCGCATACAACAACAACTTTCATGAAAGTATTGGTATGGCTCCATTTGAGGAGTTGTATGGTAGGCCCTGCAGATCTCCTTTATGTTGGGAGGAGACTGGTGATAGGCAGTTGATCGGTCCGGAGTTAGTTCAGGAGACTTCGGATAAGGTCCAGCTTATCAGGAAGAGGCTTGTTGCGGCACAGGATAGGCAGAAGAGCTATGCCGACAACAGGAGGAAGGATTTTGAGTTCGAGGTTGGTGATCATGTCTTCTTGAAGATATCGCCTACTCAGGTGTTGTCAGATTTGGCAGGCATAGTAAGTTGAGCCCTAGGTTCATTGGCCCATATGAGATTCTCAAACGTTTGGGCAGCATGGCATATGAGCTAGACTTACCCCCAGCTTTGGCTAGTGTCCATCCTGTGTTCCACGTTTCGATGCTCAGGAAGTATGTCTGAGATCCGTCTCATGTGATTAGTCATGAGCCAGTGGAGATTTAGCCAGATCTGTCGTATGTCGAGCAACCAGTAGCTATTCTTGACCGGAAGGTTCAGCATCTCTGGAACAAGAGTATTGCGTCGTGAAAGTTCTCTGGCGGAACTTCTCGCGAGAGGAGGCTACTTGGGAGCTTGAGGATGCGATGAGGAAGAAGTATCCCCTTTTGTTCGAGTAGTATCGTTCTAACTTCGAGGACGAAGTTTCTTTAAGGGGGAGAGGGTGTAAGGCCCTCGAATTTTCATCGCAGTTTTTTTTGTGTCGTGTGTGTGTGTATTGTGCTTGTGTATGTATGTAGGTATCTACGTATGTATTAATTAGTATACTTATGTGTGTATGTGTATAATTTAGGTATAAATAATGTATGTATTGCTTGATGGTAGTGTGTGCACAATACCATATAGATATTACATGTATATATACGTAATATGCATGGGTTTTCTGCATGTTTTAACTTCTGGCCGAAGGGCCAGTTGGCGTCAACCTATTGGACGCCAAGTCTTGTCAACGTCAACTCATGTGACGTCAACACTTAAATAGGCAACGATCAATGTTGACGTCAATATTACTGACCTGCATGCGTTGCAGAGCCGGAAATTCCGGAAGCAAGCCACCCCAACCATTGGGGAGCTGTCCCCAACGGTCTGAAAGGCCATCTTGTCACCCCTACGTGATAGGAGAACCCCCTCTCCTATATACAAACCCATTTTTACAACCCTAAGCCTTCTCTTTGCCCCTTTGCAAGAGAGGAAGAAGAGAAAGGAGTGAAACCCTATTTTTGGACTGTGAGAAACCCTCACCTTTGCAACCCAAAATCTGAAGTTCTGAAGCTTGATCTGGCCACCTGCTGCATCAAGGAGCTTGCTAGATCATCGAGGAAGGCATCCCCGACCTCGGATTGCACTGGAGCTTGCTCAAGAACCCGAAGGAAGGCCATCTTGGAGGCTGGTTGGGAACTTCTTGGGACAGCCCAAGGAGAGCTTCACCAAGCCTTTTGATCCCTTTGGAGTATATCTAAAAGGCAAGTACCCTACCCATAACGTCCCTGTATGTGTCTAGGTTGGTTTTATCATTTTTGTGCATTTTCCCTCGTGTCCTAGATCCCCCAATTCACCCTATCTTTGGAGCTCGGGTCTGTGTTTTGCACAGACCTGAACTTAACGGCAACATCTATTGTCGTTAAGATCATGCTTAGCGTCCAGCGATTATGCCGTTAACATTAATTAGCGGCCATAACTTGCCGTTAAGTTCATCTGAGCAGAACAGCAAGCTGTTCTGCCCTTCTATATGATTAATTTCGATATGTTTCACGATGAGGATATAATGTAATCGCTTATATGCTATGTATACTAGCTAATGCCATGGATGGGAATGTGAATGTACACTTATTTTGTGGATGGTAGAGCTTATTTACATATTTGAAAGCATGTGGAAGAATGTTCATGTGTATGTTCTCACCATTATCCTGATAATTCGTGGTAAATTCATGTTGCCCTAATTTTGTTAGACCATGTATGCACAACCCTGTCTGTGCTCTGAATTTCTGGAATTTTCCATGCTTGTATGATTTATTGAATTTTCTGTTTTGGAAAATAGAAATCATACGTAGGTCACGATAAATCTTCCGTAAATTGTGTATTGCCCAATAAATCCGGGAATAAATCATGTGGCTCTATGCATGCTAGGGTTCAGACAACGAGTTGTTATATTTGTGATTGGTGTTCAACTCCATACTAACTTGAATTGTGGATAGCATGTGAATTCGATGTTAGATTTTATGTAATTACTTTTTAAGTTAGAAAAATCTGAAAATTTGCATGTGGGATCCTAAACCCCAAATCAGCTAGTGGTTAAAATTTCAGGTCATTTGGACAAGTATATGATGCAATATGAATTTTCTATGTAGAAATGCGAAATTAATGCATGTCGTTGCAAAAATGATTTAATTCTGTTTATTTCAACGTGAAGGGTGAAATTCCCTGAGTGTAAAATTTCTGTAATTGTAGTGTCATGTCAGAAAAACAGAGCCCCATGTGTGTGAATGAGTGAATGAGTGAGATGTGAGTGTCATGTGCTAAACTAAGTGCTTAAATCGGAAAACGTGTAATGTGTAAATTGTGCCAAGTGTGACATTGCTTCCACAGAGGGCAGTGGAACCGTATCAGGGAAAAGTCCCCCTGAGAAGGTTCAATGTGTTGTGACCCTAAGGGCATTAGGGGGAAATCCTGGAGGTGGACAAGTACCACTGGTTAGGGTGGAGACTTGTTCTCCCGGTCTGCGCAGTCCAAGAGTCGCCATTGTATTGCCTAGATGGCGTCTATGTGATGTGATGTGTTGTGTCCTTCTTTGGTGGTTTGGACTATGTGTCACGGCACTAAATGTGAATGTGTAAATGTGTATGTGTTCATGTGAAAAATGTGAATGTGAACAATGTGTAAAAGTGCATGTGTAAAGTGTGAAATATGTGAATTTGAAATTGTGTAAAAATGTGGAACCAAAATGTGAGGATGTGAGTTTGTAATCCATGTTATGACAATCTGAAATCATGCTTAAACATTAGCTTTACTATGTTATGATCATGTTTATGTATGCAAAATGCCTAGAATCCATGCTAGGGATAATTGTTAAGCATATATAAACAACTATCATACTTGGTTGTTCACATGTTGTGATTTAATCGTTGTTGTAGCTCTCATGTGTTAGATTATGGTTGCTAAAGCATGTAAAACCAGCAAGCTTAAAGCATGTAAAATGGTTACGTATATGCGTAGGAATGTGTAGATTCCATGTTAGGTATGTTTCCTTTCATGCATGCTCGGGAATTCATGTTAATGGCTTTCATGTCTTAGTTGGTTGAAGGTAGATTTTTATGTGAGGAATGAATAGAAAGCATGTGATAGGTGATTCTATTTTAGGAAATCTGAAAGCATAGTCCATGTGTTTAAATTGTAGATTCACCATGATAGGTTGTAAAATTTAATGTCAAGCATGCTACATGTTGTGTCCTGTGAATGTGTATGTAGAACCTACTATGATATGTGCATGTACAGTATGTGTAGAATTACTTGTGGAGTCTTTTAGACTGACTACTTGCTTCAGCGTACAGGTGTAGTTGGTGACGAGACACTTGTGGAGGAGACGTTGGAGACCGACTCCGAGTGTGGAGATTAGAGTGTTGGAGTACTTGTGACATTTTGTGATTTCATAGTATGTAAATTGAACATTGTACTAGCATTATCATGGAGGAATTTATAAGTATGGACATCTATGTATTTGATTTTCAGCAATTTAAATTATGTGGACTTTTAGCTCTTTAAATGTTATCGAAACATGTATGTTAAATGTGGATGATGAATGAAATGAAGACAGTGGTTTTTTTACTTCCGCTACTCTGTTCTTATATTCACGTGTATCTCAGCTGAATGTCATTGTTGGGTAAATGTCCCACTGTGATGACGCTCGCTATACCGACGTGGGTTGGTATAACCGTACCGGTATAATGAGGGTCGTCGCAAGACTGGTCAAATTTTGTGGAAAATAATTGTGTCAAAGAGCTTGACATTCTGAAAGTTATGTCTTCCCATTATGTACGAAGAGATGTATTTGGTAAACTATATTTAGGGATATCAGTGGTTAGTTCAAAACCTAGGAAATCTAATAAGAAGCTGGTGAATAAAGAGCCGATCAAGTGGTGGTGGCCTAATATGAAGACATCACGGTTTGTATGAATAAATAGTCTTTGTGTTCTTTTTAATGTTCAATACCATTAAGTATTTATATAGTGCTCAAATTTATTTGATATTCATGTTTGCTTACTCTTCATTTATCTTTACGTCAACGCTTTGTTTCACCCATTAGCTCTGGGACTCTCCATATAACGTATGTATCATATGTATGGTACTTGAACGATGTGAGGGTGTGTGGGATTTTAACTCGTGACATGACATTTAATCTGTGTAGGAAAAATGTCTTATGAGAATCGGTCATGGATGTACCGTGGAATAGTGAATGGAGTTGTGACCGAGGAGTTTAAAGACGGAGTTGACAGTTTTATTCAGTTTGCATCGAGTAATTCATCAGTAGCAGCTGATCCGATGGGTAACATCCGATGTTCGTGTTCGGTTTGTAAGAACAGAAAGTGGATATCGGCATGGGATGTGCAGTATCATTTGCATACGAGAGGATTTGTTGCCCATTATGAGTTATGGTCGTCTCATGGTGAGCTGAATATTCAGTCATCTACACCAGCTAATTACTTTGCCTCCACAAGTACGTACGTAGACATGGTTGTCGATGCTGCTGGTCCGAAGTTCAATATTCATGAAGATCAAACAAATAAATAAGTGTCGAATGATATAGCTCAGAGATTTTATCAGTTACTTCGAGATGCTGATGAGCCATTATGGGATGGTTGTGAGAAGCATACACGGTTGTCTGCAGTGTCGCAGCTACTGAATTTGAAATCTGAATTTCATATGAGCGTTAGTTGTTTTGACCGGCTTCTCTTACTCGTCAAGAGTATGCTTCCTCAATCAGAGAGGTTACCTGCTGACTTTTACCGTGCGAAGAAGATGGTGAATGATCTTGGACTTGGTTTTATGAAAATTGATGCATGTCCGAATCACTGTATGTTGTACTACAAAGATGATGCAGAGAAGACATCATGTTGTATTTGTAAACATGATAGATTCAAGCCCAAGAGAGGGGACAAGTCAAAGCACAAGGATGTTCCGTATAAGTCATTGCGGTACTTTTCGATCACACCCAGATTGCAGCGGTTGTTCATGTCCCCGAAGGCAGCTGGACATATGACTTGGCATGCGGAAACAGTCCATCGTGACGAAGGTGAAATGAGTCATCCTGCCGATGGTGAAGCTTGGGCTCATTTTAGCCGTACTCATCCTTACTTCTCAAGGGATCCACGCAACGTGCGGCTGGGTTTATGCACAGACGGTTTCAATCCATTCGGAGGCTCGGTGGCATCTTACTCATGTTGGCCAGTATTCCTAACACCGTATAACCTTCCGCCAGGCATGTGCATAAAGTGTGAGAATCTGTTCCTTTCATTGCTAATTCCGGGTCCAAAAAGTCCAGGAAAAAATATAGACATATATCTCAGACCGTTGATTGATGAGCTGAAATTGTTATGGTCAGATGGGGTTCTCTCTTATGATGCATCCAGAAAACAGAATTTCAATTTGAAAGCTGCATTAATGTGGACAATAAGTTACTTTCCAGCGTACGGCATGTTATCTGGCTGGAGCACACATGGGAGGTTGGCATGTCCTTATTGCATGGAGGATTCTAAATCATTTGTGTTGAAATCTAGGGGAAAATCATGTTGGTTTGATTGTCATCGTCGATTTCTACCGAGTGACCATCCTTTCCAAAAGCAAAAGGATTCTTTTATGAAAAATACAATTGTGATGGAGGAGGTAGATATGGAACAGGTGTCTAGTGGAAACATGGCGAGGCGGGTCCAGAACTTACCGACTGTAACACAACTGCTTGGTAGTACCCGACAAATCCCTGGCTTTGGGAAGGATCACAATTGGGTGAAGCAAAGCATATTTTGGGAATTGCCTTATTGGTCAACACTTTTGATACGACATAACCTAGACGTCATGCATATAGAGAAGAATGTTTTTGATAATGTGTTCAATATAGTTATGGACGTCAAAGGCAAAACGAAGGATAACGTCAAGGCACGTTTGGATTTGAAAGTACTTTGTAGACGTCCAGAACTAGAGCTGCAGCATGTTAGTGGAAAAGTGGTGCAACCTAAATCTTCATATGTGCTTGGGGCCAGACAGATTAAGGAAGTCTTGTAATGGTTGAAGCAATTGAGATTTCCGGATGGATATGTCTCGAATATTGCCCGTTGTGTAAATGTCAACGAGGGAAAAATATACAGAATGAAGAGTCATGACTGCCATGTTTTCATGCAAAGACTGATACCACTTGCTTTTCGTGAGTTGTTACCGAAGCAAATAGGGGGAGCAATGACTGAGCTGAGTCAATTCTTCAGGATTTTATCTGCATCAGAACTCAGGCTTCATGACTTGCAAAATATGGAGCAAAATATAATATAGACAGTTTGCAAATTAGAGAAGATATTTCCTCCAGCATTCTTTGATTCAATGGAGCACCTGATCATCCATTTGCCATATGAGGCTAGGGTTGGAGGACCAGTACAATTTCTATGGATGTATCCGTTTGAGAGGTATATTTCTATATCTCAATTTATTCACATTACGACGATCTTTTATATTTCATATATATTCATTTGAATTATTGTCGTAGGTGCATGCACGATCTTAAGATGAAAGTTCACAACAAAGCACAAGTTGAGGGCTCCATTACCTAGGCGTACCTCATTGAGGAGATATCGAACTTCTGTTCGATGTACTTTGACTCGGAAATATGAACCCGACGCACTCAACCTCCACGTAATGATGATGGTGGAGATTCTAATGTGTCTGACCGACTCTCTGTATTCAAGTGTCCCGGACGGACGTTCGGATATTCTTCTACTCGCGCACTCGAAGACAGAGAGTTGGTAGCTGCAGAGATCTACATGTTCATGAATTGCGCAGAACTAGACCCCTACATTGAGTAAGCTCTCAACACTTATGATGTACATCATTTTGCGTGCAATGCTGCAGAACTGAAAGGTTGGATGACATTTACATTGCAGAGAGTTTGACTCGGTCATACTGCAACGGAATCCACGTCTAACTGACGTGCAGGTTGAAAAGGAACGGGAGAAGTCTTTTCCTACTTGGTTAAGATCTCGAGTATGTGTCTAAATATTTTGAAACATAAGTGTTATGTTCTTATGCATACAAAAAGTGTTGCAATTTGTCAATGTCTGTCTATTTTTTTGATAATAGGTTGAACAAGGTTTTATTACCGATTCAAGAGTACAAGAGATCAGTTATGGCCCCTCGAAGATTGTACGTGTCTATCCAGGCTACATTGTGAATGGATACGGATTTCACACGATAGATTATGGACGGAATAAGTCTACGATGAATAGCGGCGTATGTGTGAAAGGAAGTGCCTACAATGAAAATGAAATTGACTATTATGGTATTCTCGAAGAAGTCATTGAACTGCAATTTTTGGGACAAGACAACAATGCATTTCTCTTCAAGTGTCATTGGTTTGATCCGACATCGATTCGTCATGACACAACATATGGAATTGTCGATGTCAAGCATAAGTCCAAGTTGAGTACATATGAGCCATTCATTCTGGCGGCACAAGCCAAACAAGTTTATTATTCAAATTATTCATCCCTCAAATTAAGAGATTGGTGGGCTGCATGTAGAGTGAAATCAAGGCTATTCCCTGAGTATGAGCTTCTCCCGGCTGATGATGAGCTTGAAGGTGTTGATGACAATTTTTTCCAATCAGATCGGAGTGACGTACGAGAGTTGGCAGCTTCTATGCAGTTCAGTGTTGATAATATAAATGAAACAATTTGCTTATATAAGGATAACGAATAGGAAGAAGTTGACCCAAATGCCCTTGAGCGGGAGGTGGAGTCTGATGTGGAGGAAAGAGTCCCGGCATGATGAGGATGAAGTTGAGGATGATGACGAAGATGATGCTGAATTAAACATGTCTTCAGCATCTGATGATGGATATAGATAATATACCCTATATTTTGTAAGAACTTCGTGTTGTTGCTAATTATATGTTCATATTAAATTGCTACTTCAAATTTGAGTGCTGATGACATGTTATATCTTTATTTATCTCAATAGAGATATGGTACGTGGAGGACGGAGTCGGACGGTTTCCACGTCCGTTGGCCGAGGGTTCGCGTCCCCGTCCACGACAGGTATATGTATATGTAAACACAAAACTCTATATATTATTGTTCATATTAAATTCACGAGATATAACGTACATATAATTTTGCAGGGACTGCCTCCCCGTCCACGCCGGTCGTCCAGGCGACAGGTATACGTATATATTGTTGTTCAATTTAAATTCATATTTTCTAATGTGTATATAATTTTGCAGGGACCGCCTCCCCGCCGACCACACGAGTAGTGCCACCTTTCCCTTCTTCCTCACCACCAGGTACATGTATGTTTCAATAGATTAGTATGTTTGTTTTCTTGCAAATTATACAATAATAGTGTACTAAATTATTTTCAACAGAGGTGGAGAGCCAGCATCCAGCAGTTGAGGAGGGGCCTCAGCTACTAGGATGGCAGCCATGCTGGATCTCAGGGTAAAGTTGATCACTTCAAACTTACTGTATTTGTTATTTATGTTATCCATTTCATGTACAAAATTAATGTGCAATTGCAGGGGGAACATAGATCCCGGTTCTGCTTCCCGCTATATTATGTCGCTGGTCTACGCACATATTCCAGGACCAGTGGATGCATGGAGAGAGTTCCCGGTGCCCATCCGGGATTTATTATTTGACATGTTTACGGTATTTTTATTTCTTTATTTAATTACTATCTCTGTTAGTGCAGAAAGTTGAGTAATTTTATTTCTTTACAGCGGAGGTTCGCGTTCATGAGACCCGAGGATCTCCCTCGAGCTCGAGCCGTCTAGGAGCCTACTGCCCAGACTAATTTAAGAAAGTCGATGTGGGAACCCGGGACAAGGCAATGAAGACCACAGGCAACTGGGATCCTATGGCTTGGCTGGATTACAACCCTGTTTAGCTGAGGAGGGACTATTGGGAGTCCCTTTGTGAGCGTTGGGCTGCTGGACCATGGCAGGAGCGGTCACAGGCGGCAAAACGCAACCGATCATCCATTCTGGAGAAGAATGTGCATACTAGTGGGTTCGTATCTTATGCGACCCACAACCAAAAATTGGTAAGCATATTATTGTTCAATTTTCTTAATACATTGATTATTATTGTGAACCTAACTAATTTTTTTGAATTGTAAGCATCACGAGCTCGAGCGTGCCCCTACTTTTCGCGAGTTATTTGATCGGACACATAAGCGGAAGGGGACGGATGACTATGTTAGCGAGAGTGCCCGCACAATCGCTGTATGTCAAGCTATAAATTATGAATTCAATTAAGATATTAAAATAATTTGTTTTCAATAATTTAATTTTAATTTGTTCTGCAGGAGACCTACGATAGGACGATGGCAGAGCGCTATGCAGAGGGCACTCCCCAGCCAGACTTGGATCCGGAGGCTTGGGTCGACGCAGCGGGAGGGCCGAGGAAGGGTCGAGTGTACGGCTTTGGGGACAGCCTGGATACTCATCCAGTGTTGTCCTCATATGCGAGTTCGATCGCTCCTCTGGCATACGCGAGTTCATCTGCTGCGCCCCCCGTCAGTGGTGTACAGGAGATTAGAGACCTCATTTAGGAAGAGCTACGGGCACAGCTACAGACACAGCAGGCAGAGCTACAGATGCAGTTCGGCGATATGGTTCAGCAGTTGATCTCAGCCATGCAGGGAGTACGCCCTACACAGCCAGCACCTCAGGTCAGTATTAATATTAATTTCATATACTTTGGATGAGATGAAACCACTAAAGAATGTCAACAGGGAAAAAAAAAAATCTAAAATAGGGATATTAAGAAAACCTACATCTAAAGGGTCAAAACACACAACCCGGAGATCCAAAATCCCAAATAGGGATCCGATCGGCGTGCCATTTTCTCCGACACGATCGGGTGGGATAAAGTGACGTGTGGGAACTGACGGAATCCAATTTGGACTCCCGGGTTAGGTTGGGCGTTCAATTGACGGATCTAAAAAATACCCAAGTATATATAAAGGGTCAAAACCGACAACCTGGGGGTCCAAAATCCCAAATAGGGATCGGATCGGTGTGCCGTTTGCTCCGACATGACCGAGTGGGTTAAAGTGACGTGTGGGAACTGACGGAATCCAATTTGGACTCCCGGGTTGGGTTGGGCGTTCAATTGACGGATCTAAAAAACAGTCAAGTATGTATAAAGGGTCAAAACCTACAACCTGGGGGTCCAAAATCCCAAATAGGGATCGGATCGGCGTGCCGTTTGCTTGGACACGACCGGGTGGGTTAAAGTAACGTGTGGGAACTGACGGAATCCAATTTGGACTCCCGGATTGGGTTGGGCGTTCAATTGACGGATCTAAAAAATAGTCAAGTATGTATAAAGGGCTAAAACCTACAACCTGGGGGTCCAAAATCCCAAATAGGGATAGGATTGGCATGTTGTTTGCTCCGACACGACCGGGTGGGTTAAAGTGACGTGTGGGAACTGACGGAATCCAATTTGAACTCCCGGATTGGGTTGGACGTTCAATTGACGGATCTAAAAAACAGTCAAGTATGTATAAAGGGCTAAAACCTACAACCTGGGGGTCCAAAATCCCAAATAAGGATCGAATTGGCATGCCATTTGCTCCGACACGACCGGGTGGGTTAAAGTGACATGTGGGAACTGACGGAATCCAATTTAGACTCCCGGATTGGGTTGGGCATTCAATTGACGGATCTAAACAACAGTCAAGTATGTTTAAAGGGATAAAACCTACAACCCGGGGGTCCAAAATCCCAAATATAGATCCGATCGGCGTGTCGTTTTCTCCGACACGACTGGGTGGGTTAAAGTGACGTGTGAGAACTGACGGAATCCAATTTGGATCTCCGGATTGGGTTGGGCATTGAAATGACGGATCTAAAAAACATCCAAGTATATATAAAGGGCTAAAACCTACAACCCAGGGGTCCAAAATCCCAAATAGGGATCCGATCGGCATGCCGTTTTCTCCGACATGACTGGATGGGTTAAAGTGACGTGTGGGAACTGACGGAATCTAATTTGGATCCCCATATTGGGTTGGGCATTGAAATGACGGATCTAAAAAATAGCCAAGTATATATAAAGGGCTAAAACCTACAAACCGGGGATCCAAAATCCCAAATAGGGATCGGATCGGCGTGCCATTTTCTCCGACACGACCGGGTGGGTTAAAGTGACGTGTGTGAACTGACGAAATCCAATTTGGATCTCCAGATTGGGTTGGGCATTGAAATGACGGATCTAAAAAACAGCCAAGTATATATAAAGGGCTAAAACCTACAATCCGGGGGTCCAAAATCCCAAATAGGGATCGGATCGGCGTGCCGTTTTCTCCGACAAGACCGGGTGGGTTAAAGTGACGTGTGGAAACTAACGGAATCCAATTTGGATTACCAGATTGTGTTCGGCGTTCAAATGACAGATCTAAAAAACACCCAAGAAACGATTGATCTAAAAATAGTATCTAATTAAACTTGAGAAATAATCACATATTTTAAATTTAATTTTTGAAAATAATGTATGTCTTTTAATTATTATTAATGTTTCTCATATTAATTTTTTTTAATATAGGATCCACCTCCGGCACCTGACGATGACGAGGCAGGGACAGCAGACGATCTAGCAGATCTGTCTTGATTTTTTGTATTTATTATTTTGTATGATTTTATATTTGTTGTATTTTCTGATTTTATGTTGATCGTGAGTATTTGTGAAATTTATGAATATTGTAGCAGGTTTGAAAAATCATTTTTATTTGTCAATTATATAAAAAAAATATACTGCACATTCCGACAGATTTTTCGACGAATAAATATCCGTCAGAAACTATAAATTACCGACGGAAGAAATCTGTCGGTAATTCCGTCTATAGTTCTGACGGATTTTTTGCGACGGGTTTTGTGTCAGTATTTACCGACAGAAATGCCGACTGATTTACCGACGGAATTCCCGTCGGTAAATACTGACGAAATTTCCGACGGATGTTTCCGTCGGAGTTTCCGACCTATTTCCGACGGAATTCTCTTCCGTCGGTACTTTTTGACCAAGTATTTCCGACGGACCATTTCCGACAAGCTTCGACGGAAATCTGTCGGAAGGCTCATTTTTCGACGGATTACCGTCGGATTTCCGACGGATTATTTCCTTCGGAAAAGCCGTATTTTCTTGTAGTGCCGCATTTTCTTGTAGTGTAGGCAGAAAGTGGGCGGATTTGGTTAGTCGGTCCACAATGACCCATATGGCGTTGAGTCCACCACGAGTCTTGGGTAAACCCATGATGAAGTCCATGCCAATGCTTTCCCATTTCCATTCCGGAATATCTAGCGGTCTGAGTACACCAGCAGGGAGCAGGTGTTCCGCTTTTACTTTTTGGCAAGTAAGGCAGTGAACGGCATGTTCAGCTACCTATCTTTTCATGTTCGGCCACCAAAATGTTCTTTTCATATCTTGATACATTTTGGTACCTCCTGGATGAATTGTATACTTTGTCTTGTGAGCTTCATCCATTAGTCTTCTCTTTAGTTCTTCATTGTCGGGAACACATGTCCTTCCTTGAAAGACAAGCCTTCTGTCTGCAGTTATTGCAAAGTCTGGTCTTTCAGTTAGAGTTTCTTTGACGCGGACTAAGAATGGATCATCGTCTTGTTGAGCTTTGATCTCCTCTAGCATATCAGATTGAATCTTGATATTGGTAACCAAGACTCGATCGTCTCTATGTTAGATATTTAAGTCTAACCTTGCGAATTGCTCTAGTAGTTGCATCTCGCCAAGGACTAGACTTGAGACAAATGCCATTGGCTTCCTACTAAGAGCATCAGCCACGGCATTTCCCTTTCCTGGGTGGTATTGGATATGGAAGTCGAAATCTTTCAAGTACTCCAGCCATCTCCTTTGTCTCATGTTGAGTTCCTTCTGAGAGAATAAATACTTCAGACTTTTATGATCTGAGTAGACAGTGAATTGCTCGCCATATAGATAGTGTCTCCAAATCTTCAAGGCGAAGACCACGGCCGCCAGCTCGAGATCATGTACAGGCTAGTTGACTTCATGTGTCTTCAGTTGTCTTGAAGAATAGGCGATGACCTTCTCCTTTTGCATGAGTACACATCCTAGCCCGATTCCTGAGGCATCGGTGTAGATAGAGAACCCTTCTCTGTCAATTGGCAGAGCGAGAACATGTGCTGAGGTAAGACAGTCCTTAAGGGTTTGGAAACTTTTCTCACACTCTTCACTCCAGGAGTATGGATTCTCCTTTCGTGTCAGTCGCGTTAGAAGAACAATGATCCTTGACAAGTCCTTGATGAACCGCCTGTTGTAGCCAGCCAGTCCTAGGAAGCTTCTTATCTCGATGACATTAGTTGGTCTCTCCTAGTTGAGTACAGCTTCGACTTTGGAGGGATCAACAGAGATGTCATCCTTTAAGATGACATGGCCCAAGAAGGATACTTCTTCGAGCCAGAATTCACACTTGCTAAGCTTTGCGTACAGCTGGTTGTCTCGCAAAACTTGTAGTGTTGTCTTTAGGTGTTCTTCATGCTCTTCCTTGGTCTTGGAGTATATGAGGATGTCGTCGATAAAGACGACCACGAACTTGTCGAGGTATGGCCAATATATATTGTTCATGAGTTGCATAAAGGCTGCAGGAGCATTGGTTAGACCAAAAGGCATAACGACGAATTCATAATGTTCATACCTGCTCCTGAAAGCCGTTTTGAAAATATCGTCATCCTTGATCCTCATTTGGTGATAGCCAGATCGAAGATCGATCTTGGAGAAATATTGCGCTCCAAAAATTTGGTCGAATAGTTCATCGACCCTAGGCAATGGGTATTTGTTCTTGATGGTAAGCTGATTGAGTTGTCGATAGTCGATGCATAGCCTCATCGATCCATCTTTCTTCTTTACGAATAGCACAGGTGCTCCCCATGGGGAAGTACTTGGTCTGATGAACCCCTTTGCTAGTAGCTCCATCAGTTGCGCCTTCAATTCCTTCAGCTTGGCAGGTGACATCCGGTACAGTTGACGCGATACCGGTGCGGCTCCAAGAATCAACTCAATGGCGAAGTTGACATCTCGTTCAAGGGGAATCCCTGGCAGGTCTTCGGGGAATACATCTGGGTAGTCCTATACTATATGTATGTCTTCTATCTTGGAACCCTTCTTTTCCACTACTACGGCTGTTAGGAAAGCAATACAGCCTTTCCTCATCATGTTGTGGGCTTTTATGGCGGAGACTAGAGACATTTGTCTCTTATGTCTAATTCCGGAGAATGCCAGTTTAGGAAAGTCACTAAAGGTAACCTTCCCTTTCTTATAGTTGACACTTGCCCCATATGCGGACAACCAGTCGGCTCCCAAAATTATATCATAGCCTTCCATGGACATACATACCAGGTCGGCTTTTAGGTTATGGTCTCCGATCATTACATCGGCAGAGGGAAAGTATTTGTTCAATTTCTCCTTTTCCCCTAGTGGCGTTGTGACAGAGAACTCACAACCCATGGATATAGGTTTAGCATTCACAATATCAGCAAAGTTTTGAGATATAAATGAATGAGTGGCTCCAGTATCAAATAAAACGAATGCTGATAATGAGAAAAATTGAAGGGTACCTTCTACCACGCCACCCTCCATAGCAAGTTCCTCATCATGTAGGGCTTGCAGTCGGCCTTGTTTCTTAGGCGCATTAGGGCACCTTTCATTCTCTTTCAGTAGCAGGCACTCAGGGATACGGTGCTTGCGACTTCCGCAGCGCAGACATGCGCCGACTTTCCTCCAGCATTCATCAGTCGTGTGACCAGATTTGTCACAGTGTTTGCAGTGGCTCTTTGTTGGAGTGTTGGGTACGAAAACCTTGGGTTTCCTTTCTTGCCTAGATCCCTCCGTGATGTTGAAGGGACGCTTCTTGCCGTTGGTAGGCTTAGCAGATGCCTGACTCGAGGTCACTTCCTTCTTGACGAACTTCCCTTTGATACGGTCGGTGAAGTCCGTAGCATCTTCTAGCAGCAAAGCCCTCTTCACCATCTCGGCGTAGGTCGGGATGTCGAAAGGTGCGAGTTGAGTGATGTAGTGGGGCTTAAGGCCGTTTAGGAAGCGCTTAGCCTTTATCCTTTCGGTGTTCACCAGATGTACAGCATAGCGTGCCAATCTAGAGAACTGGGCTTTATATTCGGCCACAGTCAAGCTCTGCTGTTTAAGAGCAGCGAATTCCACAGCCTTCCTTTCTTGAACACGCTCGGAGAAGTATTTGGAGTTGAATGCTTTTTTAAACTCGTTCCAGGTAAATTGCCCATCCTCTCTAGTAGCTTCCACTGACTCCCACCAGGCACAGACGTCCTTCTCCAGTTGGAACGTGGCAAGTAGCAGCTTGTCCCCCGCTGCACATTGCATGACACGGAAAATTCTTTCCGTCTCTTGGAGCCAGTGCTCAGCTTCATTCGGAACCGTAGATCTGCTGAACCTAGGTGGGTTCAGACTTCTGAAGTTGCAATGCAGGTCGCCTACACCACGATTGCCACCTCCTTAAGTGGCTTGCATAATGGCGCGAGTCAGTTCTTGGATGGTTTGTTGCATGCCCCGCATTTGAGCACATTCGGCAGTCATCTTGATTGCTTAGTTCCTACAAAAATTACTTACTGTTATGATACTGTTGTGAAATTTAATTTGTGCGTGTGTGAGTTTATTTTTGCTAGTTACCCTTGGCTCTAACCACAACTCACAAAACTGAGCATCTTGTACTAAGAATAACCTAGGCTATGATACCACAAAACTGTCACGCCCCGATGCGGAATATCGGAACGCGAGGCAGTTGCAAGAAAAGGGTATAGAGCGAGTACTAGACATCAAACCACTGCACAGTGAATAATACTAAAGTGAATTCATTTCATTAATACTTTTCAATGTCTAGTTACAACCACTAATATCAGAGCCAATCTATGGGGCCCGATTACATTGAAAGAAGGCAAAAGACTAAACTTCAAACTTAACTACTACAATGCTAAACATAGAAATAGGACACTAGGGTACTCATGACATCACTTCAGGTCGTTCCCGTCCTCGTGAGTGTATGGTTCATCCTCGGTCTCACCTAAGAACACAACGACAAATAACACCGGGTGAGCGAACATCGCCCAGTAGGACTTAAATCTCAGGCTCAAGCAGGCTTTAAGTAATTAATGCATTAAAGGCAGAGTATCTAATGATAGAGCGAGAGAGAGTGTCAAGTAAAATATAACAGGACAGTACGTGAACGAAATAGCAAGACTTTCCAAATATAGACTTTCCAAGAATAGCACAAGTGTCGGGAATAGCACAATAATAGCAAGATAGTACGATGTCAAGTATAGCCAGATGGTCATGGTATAAATAGCACAACGAGTATAGCATAGCACAATGAGTATAGCATAGCACTTTGTTGTCAATGGACAACGAGAGAACATAGCACTTTCGATTGTCATTTAGATAGTCACGATAGATAGCACTTTGTTGTCAATGGACAACGAGAGAACATTGCACTTTTGATTGTCATTTAGATAGTCACGATAGATAGCACTTGAGTGTAATGCCAAACACTCTGATCATTTAACTCCCATGAGCATTAGCACTTTCGGGCGCACATCCCAGAACCAGATCTGGCCCTTTATATATTGCCAGGCATTAGTTATATTGTTTATCTTTAGACAATCAGTCAATGGTCAATATATAGTACCAAGAAGTAGATGAGAGAACTAGATGAATAGACGAGATAGTAGAGTGAACGTGAATAGATGAGCAAGTAGAGTACAGATGAGAGCTAGTGGACATTGCACATAACGCGTCGAGTAAACAGGCGATAGTAACCGTTGCACAACACGCACACTTGGTGTTGGCAGTCAGGTGGAACTCACGACCTTACCGCTGGCCATGTTAAGCACATGTCCAGAGGTCCGGCGTGATTCAAGACAAGAGTGATTTTATAATAGCTGTTAGGACCATATTGATCCCTAATGGGTGTAACAGGTGTTAGGGTACAACCGGCTCATCGACCATGTGGGAATCCATGGACAGAGGAGACTTACGGAGGCCTTGAACAAAGACTTACTAGTCCGGCAGAAGGAGTTTCCGACGGAGAGTTCGTCCAG
Organism: Colocasia esculenta; assembly: GCA_014218235.1. Lineage (NCBI taxonomy): Eukaryota > Viridiplantae > Streptophyta > Magnoliopsida > Alismatales > Araceae > Colocasia > Colocasia esculenta. The sequence continues at coordinate 51,586,344 of CM024753.1, read as the reverse complement.
GTCAAGAGAGAGTGTATATAGAAACAAGTGCTCGACGTTCTAGAGGAGTTCTAGAACAGTGGAGCGTCGATATCGATATTCCCAAAACATCGCGAGAAACGATAGACAAGTATAGGGTAATTTAATTACATAAATTACCAGATGTATTATGAAATAGTTCATACCAAATTATGTCATAATTGGATGGTTCAAAGGGTGTGTATGTGTCATGAAATTGTAGATAGAAAAGATCATGTGCATGTATTTTAATCATACAAAATATTCAATTTATAACAAGTGTAAGGCCCTATATTTTTACTCTCATATATAGGTGTTAAACTATACTTATGTATGTGTGAGAATGTGTATATAAATTATTTTTAGTCTTGTTGTAAATATGTATGTCTATATTATGTAAATTAAGAAATGCATTGCATAGATGATATTATACTAAAAATATACATTGTAAATAGTACATAACTGTGTGGTGTATAGAATTTTTTGCAGTTTTAAGTTCAGTTCTGGCGACCAGTAGACGTCAAAATATGTGGACGCCGACCCCAAGTCAGCGGCCACATCGATGGACGCTAACCCAGTATAGACGGCCAGTGATCTGGACGTTTATCTCCTACATCTATTGCGATTTTAGATCCGGAAACGCCTCCGGAAATGTGCCCTTGATTTAGGGAAACCATCCCCAACGGTAACCCAACCTTACTCTCTTCGCATCTCCGACCCTTAGCCTATAAAATACCCAGATTCTGGCTGGAGATGACCCTTTTGACTCTTGGGTCAAAAACCCTATTTTTTTTCTGTGCGAAAACCTATTTTGGAACCCTTGGATCCGGCGACTGGCGACTTCCTCCGGCATTCTTCAACAACAAAAGAGGAGTCAATACATGCGGTAACGACTTCCCCACACTGGAGTACAGAGGAGATCAACAGGAAATCCAGATAAAGAGAGTTTTGAAGGCTCTTTGGCACAGGCCGAGGAGGGCTTCTCCAACCAAATTCGAAGAATAGAGATTTTATCCAAGGCAAGTAACCTACCCACATCATCCTTATAAGTGTCCAGTATGTCCCAGGATTTTAATAGATTTTCTCGAGTCCTGGAACCCCCCATTCAAATGATTTTCTTGTGTGCAGTTTGTGTTTTGCACAGACGGAATATTAACGGCATGATCCCCTGCCGTTAATATCCTGACTTGACGGCATTATTTGTTGCCGTTAACCTGCTAGACGGCCATTCCTTTGCCGTTAAGTTCGTCAGTCTGCAACAGTATGCAGATATGACTTTTATAAACTATTTTTTGGGGGTTTTCGCATGAGGATATATGATAAATTTTATGTGTTATGTAATACGAGTATGAGATCATGTTGCATAATTTTCGTGAAATTTTTACTTGAGGCTGTAATAATGAAAATTTTAGAAATGCATGATAAATAGGTTTTGAGTATTGCCATTTACTGTTAATATGACCCCTGTAAAAGTTTAAATGTCAGAAAATTTTTGTGATATGTACATTGTTATCAGAACTTACTATTAAAATTTGGTAGTTTTCTGATGACTGTATAGTTTACTAGATTTTCCGACATGAAAATAGTAAGCATGATTAATTAGTGTAGCAATTTTAATAAATAGTGTGAAAATAGTTAAATCCTTAGAATTGGTAATATGGTTAGTACTGTCAGTATGCATATGTAGTGTGTTCTATAGGTCTGAATGATGACTACTATATAAATTGGGTTATTTTAACCTTAGATAATATCACTGATTGAATTTTTTTAAATAGTATATATTCCATAAAATTTTGAAAATTCGTATATGTAATATGTGAATAGTAAATGACATGTGGTTAAATTTTCATGCAAATTGGATAACTGTGGACACTGAGTTGTACATTTCATGTAAAATGATTACATTAATGCATGTTTAGTATAAATTCTGTTAAATCAGTTAATTACATTATGATTAGTGTTAATAATGGCTGATGTGAACTCTGGTAACAGTAATACCATGTTAGGTGATACTGAAGTAAGAAAATGTGTGAGTACCGAATGCATATAAGAATTTTATATTATGTGTGTGTTAAACCAATTAGAAAATTGTGAAAAATGTGCCAAGGGTGACACTGCTACCTAGAGGGCTGTGGAACTGTACTGTGGTAAAGTCCCCACGGGAAAGTTCAATGTGTGTGATGTCCCATGGGCATTGGGATTAAATCCTGGAGGCGAACAAGTATCGCTGGTTAGGGTGGAGAGTACTTCTCTCGGTTCTGCGCAGTAACTAAGATCTATCATTGTATTGCCTAGGTGATAGATGTGTGTATAATGTGATTAGTGTGTGTCCTTCTATGGTGGTTTGGGCTATGTGTCACGGCATATAAAACGTGAACTTGTATTAATGAAAGTGCATGTGCAAATTGTGAAACTAGAGTAATTGAGCATGTGTTGTTTTAGACCCTTGTGACAACATGTAAAATGTTAATCTTATATACTAATGTTTCGTTCATAATAAATAGCCAGTTTCATGTGTATAAACATGTTATCCATGTGCTAATCATTAGAAAATCCATGATAGAAATGATTTGTTGTTAAGATGAAAATCTCCATGTTTAGTTTAGTTTTCATTTAACATGTGAATATGATAAATTGATCTATTAATAGTTGTGTAGAAAGCATGTTTAGGCTTCAAATTGACAAATTAGTAACCCATGCCACCTACATGTATGTTTAGTGTGTTTAGTGTTACTTGTTGAGTTCTTTGAACTCATCCTTGCTTCGGCGTACAGGTGTTGAGACTACTTCTTTCGAGGAGATTGTTAGGAGCGACTCGGAGCGAGAGTAGTGTACTTTGGTGGATTGACATTGTACTTCATTTCATAAGTATGTAATGAGAGACTCTGCGTAGTCTCATATGGATAATGTGGTTATTTCAGAAAAGTTGTGGACATTATATTTATTTTATATTCTCAGTTATTTCATGTTAATTTCTTTTCCTCTATATGGACTGTAGATAAATGTGGGTGATGGAATAAGATGGCTTTCAGTTCTTTCATTTCGCTGTCATATGTTATGTATTTATGTACGTTTCAACCTAATATACAATAGTTGGGTAAATGTCCCACCGTAACGACGTTTGTTATATCAATGAGGGTTGGTATAACCGTACCGGTATAAGAAGGGTCGTTATAGAGATTGGTATCAGAGAGAGAGGTTGAAATTGTATATAAATTGCACATATTACCATCATCTTCATTGTATACTAAGTCTGTGTAGATTGTCCACATAATTAGGAACTAGTTAGATAGCAGTTTCTAATTGTGAATTGAATCACCTTGCAGGGTATGGCTTCACGTGGTAGACGTGGTGTTCCTGCTCATGAGGGAGAGCAGAGGAGAGATGAGCCTAGACGTGAGGATCAGGGAGAGCAGCAGGCTCCAATACCCCAGGGTCCTGTGCTTCCCCCACCGCCACCAGTAGACTATGGAGTGTTCATATTGGGTCTAGTGCAGGCCATGCAGACGCAAGCCCACACTCAGGCTGCACTCCAGGCTCAGCTGGACGCTCAGGTTAGAATGATAAAAAGGGTAGTCTGTTTTACTTGATGATATGTTTGGTATGTTGTTATGCTATATGTGTTGCTTTACTGTGGCAGGCTTAAGTGCCAGTTCCCCAGGCTCAGGACCATGGTGGACCCTCCATCATGGAAAGGTTCAACAGGATGTCGCCACCTTCTTTTAAGGGGGAGAGTGATCCCTTGTTAGCTGAGAGCTGGATGAGGGAGATCGAAAAGATCTTCCGAGCTATTAGATGCGCTGATGATGACAGAGTCACTTTAGCCACCTATATGCTACAGGTATGTGTTGTATAAATTATGCATTAAATTTCTCTAAGTTTATATTGTTTGGATTAGTCTTTATGGGTGGTTTTTGGCAGGAGCGAGCCGACGTGTAGTGGTCCTCGTTGCTACGTACCCGGTTTGAGGACGGTGCAGTAGCAGTGTATTGGGACGAGTTCGTGAGGCTCTTCCGAGCCAAGTTTGTTCTGGAGCAGATCCAGGACAAGATGGAGCAGGAGTTCCTCTCGTTGACTCAGAGCTCCATGACTGTACTGGAGTACGAGGCCAGGTTTGCAGAATTATCAAAGTATGCTCCTCATATAGTAGCTGATGAGCACAGGAAGGCGAAGAAGTTCGTGATGGGGCTGAGACCATCATTGAGGACGAGGTTGGTGGCTTTCAACCATCGTACCCTTGAGGCAGCACTTAGCGCGGCGTGTCAGCAGGAGGGAGAGATGGAGCAGTATCTAGAGGAGAAGAAGGCTTCTCAGATGAGGCCAGCAGCTCCATTTCAGAGGCAAGAGAGAAAGAAGGCGACTTTTCAGTCACCGCAGCGTCCCGTGGCATCGGGAAGCAGTCAGGTACCTTCTCAACGTTCCCCTAATGGTAAGAAGGAGTGTCCTCATTGCGGGAGGGCACATGGTGGTACGGAATGTTGGAAGTTGGTGGGGAAGTGCTTGAAGTGCGGAAGCAGCGAGCATAGGATCAAGGATTGCCCCAGACTGCAGCAGGGAGGTCAGTATGGAGCGGCACCAGCACCAGCAGCAGCGCCAGCGACAGGACGACCAGGGAGACCACGAGCCCCAGCTCAGGTGTTTGCGTTAGCTCGTGAGGATGCCGAGCAGGCGGATCACGTCACCGAAGGTACAGTTTTGTTCTTAGGTGTGCATGCTCGGGTTTTGATCGATACGGGTGCTACCCACTCGTTCATTTCCGAGCATTTTGCTAGGCAGTTAGCCTTAGAGTCAGGGTTAGAGTCTAAGGATTTAGAAGTCCCTTTGTCTGTGCACACACCTGCGGGCACGGTATCGACTAGGAAGTGTATTCCGTCTTTACCGGTGTGCATTGAGGATAGAGTCCTAGAAGGGTGTTTCTTCTTTCTAAAGATGAAGGACTACGATGCTATTCTTGGTCTGGATTGGCTAGAGGAGCACTATGCATTAGTAGATTATCATGGGAAGAAGATTGTTTTCCGCATTCCTGGTGAGGATGAATTTTCTCATCCTTTGCCGAGGAACTTGGCAGGGAAGTTTGTCATCTCGGCCATGAGGGCGATGAGAATGATGAACAAGGGTTGTGGCGCTTTTCTTGCCAGCATGGTATTAGTACCTAAGGCTGATGAGTCACTTACTCTTGCGGAGATTGATGTAGTGCGGGAGTTTCCAGATGTTTTTCCTGATGATTTATCTGGATTGCCACCGGCTAGGGAGATAGAGTTCACTCTAGAGTTGCTTCCAGGCACCTCTCCTATCTCGAAGGCACCCTATCAGATGGCACCTGCGGAATTAGCAGAACTAAGGAAGCAGTTGCAGGATTTGTTAGATAAGGGATTCATCCACCCTAGCGTTTCCCCATGGGGCGCACCTGTCTTATTCGTAAAGAAGAAGGATGGGTCACTCAGGTTATGCATCGATTATAGGAAGCTAAACCAAGTGACGGTGAAGAACAAGTATCCCTTACCTCGGATTGATGATTTGTTTGACCAGCTACAGAATGCATCAGTCTTTTCCAAGATTGATTTGTGTTCTGGCTATCATTAGTTAAGGATTAGGAGTGAGGATGTGTCCAAGACGGCTTTTAGAACCCGTTATGGACATTATGAGTTTTTGGTCCTTCCTTTTGGTCTGACCAACGCCCCTGCAGCGTTCATGGATCTCATGAACAGGGTGTTTAGACCATACCTAGATAGTTTTGTTGTAGTTTTTATTGATGACGTGTTGGTCTACTCTCCGGATGAGGCCACACATTGTCAGCATTTGAGAATAGTGTTAGAGGTTCTCTGTGAGCACAAGCTGTATGCAAAATTCAGCAAGTGTGATTTTTGGTTGTGCGAGGTTCATTTCCTTGGGCATGTTATCTCCGGAGTTGGTGTAGTAGTGGATCCAGCAAAGGTCCAGGCTGTTATGGATTGGGAAATTCCCAAGACTCCTTCGGAGATTCAGAGTTTTCTTGGTTTGATGGGTTATTATCGGCGATTCATTGAGGGATTCTCATCCATTGCCGCACCATTGACTCAGCTAACCAGGAAGGGAGTAAAGTTTGTTTGGTCTGAGGAGTGTGAGAGTAGTTTTCAATTATTAAAGACTAAGCTCACTTCGGCTCCTGTGTTAATTTTATCGAGCGGTGTAGAGGGTTTTGCTATCTACACGGATGTTTCTCGGATTGGCCTTGGTTGTGTATTGATGTACCAAGGAAGGGTAGTAGCGTATGCTTCTCGTCAATTGAAGGAGCATGAGTGAAACTATCCGACTCATGATCTTGAGCTTGCAGCAGTGGTTCATGCACTAAAGATCTGGAGACACTATCTTTATGGTGTCAGATTTGAGGTGTTCACTGACCACAAGAGCTTGAGATATCTTTTCTCCCAAAAAGAATTAAACCTGAGGCAGAGAAGATGGATTGAGTTCCTGAAGGACTATGACTTCGACCTCCAGTATCATCCTGGAAAGGCAAAATGTCATAGTGGATGCTCTTAGTAGGAAGAGATCACCTCTCTAGCAGGATTGTAAGATGTTGGAGGATGCAGCGTGTGCGATGACTGAGTTAGAGCCATCGTTGTGTCGGGATTTTGTAGCTCAGTTGTCCATTAGGTCTTCGGTGTTGGATGAGGTGATCGAGCAACAAAAGGCTGACCCTAGACTCCAAGAGTTAGTGGGCAAGGCGGGCATTGATCGTGATGAGGAAGGCGTGATTAGATTCCATCACCGTGTCTGTGTACCAGACATTGTAGATGTTCGTGAGCATGTTTTAGCAGAGGCTCATAGGTCTAGATTCTCTATTCATCTGGGTAACACTAAGATGTACCAGGATTTGAAGAGATCTTTTTGGTGGTCTGGCATGAAGAAGGATGTAGCGGAGTATGTGTCTAGGTGTATAGTATGCCAGCAAGTGAAGGCCAAGCGGCAGCGACCATCTGGACTTATGCAGAAGATGGAGATCCCAGTATGGAAGTGGGAGGCTGTCACTATGGATTTTGTCTCGGGTTTGCCTCGATCTAGACGGGGTAATGACTCAATTTGGGTAGTTATAGATAGATTCTCGAAGACTGCGCATTTCTTACCTATGAAGAAGAAGCAGTCAGTAGAGAGCTTAGCTAGATTGTATATTGGTAGCATTATTAGATTGCATGGTGTCCCGAAGTCGATCATTTCGGATTGAGATCCTAGATTTACTTCGAGATTATGGAAGGGTCTTCAAGATGCATTAGGTTCGGAGTTGAAGCTTAGTTCGGCTTTTCATCCCCAGACAGATGGACAGTCCGAGAGGACTATCTAGATGCTCAAAGATATGTTGAGGGCGTGTGTTCTGGATTGGAAGGATGATTGGGAGCACCATTTACCTCTAGTGGAGTTCGCATACAACAACAGTTTTCATGCGAGCATTGGTATGGGTCCATTTGAAGTATTGTATGGTAGGCCTTGTAGATCTCCTTTATGTTGGGAGGAGACGGGTGATAGGCAGCTGATTGGTCCGGAGTTAGTTCAGGAGACTTCGGATAAGGTTCAGTTGATCAGGAAGAGGCTAGTTGCGGCACAGGATAGGCAGAAGAGTTATGCCGACAACAGGAGGAAGGATTTAGAGTTCGAGGTAGGTGAGCATGTTTTCTTGAAGATTTTGCCTACTCGCGGTGTAGTTAGATTTGGCAGGCATGGTAAGTTAAGTCCTAGATTCATTGGCCTGTATGAGATTCTCAGATGATTGGGAAACGCGACATATGAGCTAGCTTTACCCCCAGCGTTAGCTAGTGTTCATCCTGTTTTCCACGTTTCTATGCTCAGGAGGTATGTCAGAGATCCATCTCATGTTATTAGCCACGAGCCAGTGGAGATCCAGCCAGATCTTTCTTATGTGGAGCAACCAGTAGCTATTCTTGACCGGAAGGTTCAGCATCTCCGGAACAAGAGCATTGCGTCGGTGAAAGTCTTATGGCGCAACTTCTCGCGAGAAGAGGTTACTTGAGAGCTTGAGGATGCAATGAAAAGGGAGTATCCTCAGTTGTTTGAGTAGTGTCAGTCTAACTTCGAGGACGAAGTTTCCTTAAGGGGGAAAGGGTGTAAGGCCCTATATTTTTACTCTCATATATAGGTGTTAAACTATACTTATGTATGTGTGAGAATGTGTATATAAATTATTTTTAGTCTTGTTGTAAATATGTATGTGTATATTATGTAAATTAAGAAATGCATTGCATAGATGATATTATACTAAAAATATACATTGTAAATGGTACATAACTGTGTGGTGTATATAGAATTTTCTGCAATTTTAAGTTCAGTTATGGCGACCAGTAGATGTCAAAATATGTGGACGCCGACCCCAAGTCAGCGACCACATCGATGGATGCTAACCCAGTATAGACGGCCAGTGATCTGGACGTTTATCTCCCAGATTTGTTGCGATTTCAGATCCGGAAATGCCTCCGGAAATGTGCCCTTGATTTAGGGAAACCGTCCCCAACGGTAACCCAACTTTACTCTCTTTGCGGCTCCGACCCTTAGCCTATAAAATACCCAGATTCCGACTGGAGATGACCCTTTTGACTCTTGGGTCAAAAACCCTATTTTTTTTCTGTGCGAAAACCTGTTTTGGAACCCTTGGATCCAGCGACTGGCAACTTCCTCCGGCATTCTTCAACGACAAAAAAGGAGTCAACACATGCGGGAACGACTTCCCCACACTGGAGTACATAGGAGATCAACAGGAAATCCGGATAAAGAGAGTTTTGAAGGCTCTTTGGCACAGGCCGAGGAGGGCTTCTCCGACCAAATTCGAAGAATAGAGATTTTATCCAAGGCAAGTAACCTACCCACATCATCCTTACATGTGTCCAATATGTCCCAGAATTCTTACAGATTTTCTCGAGTCTTGGAACCCCCCATTCAAATGATTTTCTTGTGTGCAGTTTGTGTTTTGCACAGACGGAATATTAACGGCATGATCCCCTGCCATTAATATCCTGAGTTGACGGCATTATTTGTTGTCGTTAACCTGCTAGACGGCCATTCCTTTGTCGTTAAGTTCGTCAGTCTGCAACAGTATGCAGATCTGACTTTTATAAACTATTTTTCGGGGTTTTTCACATGAGGATATATGATAAATTTTATGTGTTATGTAATACGAGTATGAGATCATGTTGCATAATTTCTGTGAAAATTTTACTTGAGGCTGTAATAATGAAAATTTCATAAATGCATGATAAATAGGTTTTGAGTATTGCCATTTACTGTTTATATGACCCCTGTAAAAATTTAAATGTCAGAAAATTTCTGTGATATATACATTGATATCAGAACTTACTATTAAAATTTGGTAGTTTTCTGATGACTGTATAGTTTACTAGATTTTCCGACATGAAAATAGTAAGCATGATTAATTAGTGTAGGAATTTTAATAAATAGTGTGAAAATAGTTAAATCCTTAGAATTGGTAATATGATTAGTACTATCAGTATGCATATGTAGCGTGTTCTATAGGTTTGAATGATGACTACTATATAAATTGGGTTATTTTAACCTTAGATAATATCACTATTGAATTTTGTTAAATAGTATATATTCCATAAAATTTTGAAAATTCGTATATGTGATATGTGACTAGTAAATGACCTGTGGTTAAATTTTCATGCAAATTGGATAACTGTGGACACTGAGTTGTACATTTCATGTAAAATGATTACATTAATGCATGTTTAGTATAAATTCTGTTAAATTAGTTAATTACAGTATGATTAGTGTTAATAATGGCTGATGTGAACTCTGGTAACAGTAATACCATGTTAGGTGATAGTGAAGTAAGAAAATGTGTGAGTACCGAATGCATATAAGAATTTTATATCATGTGTGTGTTAAACCAATTAGAAAATTGTGAAAAATGTGCCAAGGGTGACACAGCTACCTAGAGGGCTGTGGAACTGTACTGTGGTAAAGTCCCCACGGGAAAGTTCAATGTGTGTGATGTCCCATGGGCATTGGGATTAAATCCTGGAGGCGAACAAGTATCGCTGGTTAGGGTGGAGAGTACTTCTCCCGGTTCTGCGCAGTAACTAAGATCTATCATTGTATTGCCTAGGTGATAGATGTGTGTATAATGTGATTAGTGTGTGTTCTTATATGGTGGTTTGGGCTATGTGTCACGGCATATAAAACGTGAACTTGTGTTAATGAAAGTGCATGTGCAAATCGTGAAACTAGAGTAATTGAGTATGTGTTGTTTTAGACCCTTGTGACAGCATGTAAAATGTTAATCTTATATACTAATGTTTCGTTCATAATAAATAGCCAGTTTCATGTGTATAAACATGTTATCCATGTGCTAATCATTAGAAAATCCATGATAGAAATGATTTGTTGTTAAGATGAAAATCTCCATGTTTAGTTTAGTTTTCATTTAACATGTGAATATGATAAATTGATCTATTAATAGTTGTGTAGAAAGCATGTTTAGGCTTCAAATTGACAAATTAGTAACCCATGTCACCTACATGTATGTTTAGTGTGTTTAGTGTTACTTGTTGAGTTCTTTGAACTCATCCTTGCTTCGGAGTACAGGTGTTGAGACTACTTCTTCCGAGGAGATTGTTAGGAACAACTCGGAGCGAGAGTAGTGTACCTTGGTGGATTGACATTGTACTTCATTTCATAAGTATGTAATGAGAGACTCTGCGTAGTCTCATATGGATAATGTGGTTATTTCAGAAAAGTTGTGGACATTATATTTATTTTATATTCTCAGTTATTTCATGTTAATTTCTTTTCCTCTATATGGACTGTGGATAAATGTGAATGATGGAATAAGATGGCTTTCAGTTCTTTTATTCCACTGCCATATGTTATGTATTTATGTACGTTTCAACCTAATATACAATAGTTGGGTAAATGTCCCACTGTAACGATGTTTGTTATATCGATGAGGGTTGGTATAACCATACCGGTATAAGAAGGGTCGTTACAACAAGTGTTATTTTCTGTGTGTATGACTGTTAAGCAAGAGTACACTCACTGTAGATACTCAAGCATTGTTGAGACAGGGGTTTATTGCAAAAGAACCCAGATCGCGACGTACCCTGATGAGGGTCCCGACGGGGTCAACTGAGATTGCGACAGGGTCTGGTACAGGTCGCGACAGGCTTATTAGTTCGGGCAGGCTGATCGCGACGGGATCGCATGAGGATCGCGACGGCCTAGTCAGAAGATCGCGACGACAGGTTCTGTCGCGATCATATCGTGACAGAGCGCTCTGTCACGACAGCCCTTGTGAACGCAGCCTATCGGGCCATCGCATTCATAGGGTCTGCGCCCAGTCCGAACAGGGAAAGGATATTACATTGGATTGCAGGCCAGAACTTATCCTATTTAACACAGGGTGATTCAGAAATTCACAACTAATTGTATAGACAACGAAAAATCGTGAAACAAGTTGCAAAACGACCTAGACATGCACGGGTACTTACAATAAATAGGAATTGGAAAACAATCAGGGTTTGGACATGTTTTGAACACGGGTATTCATGATGAACATGAAACAGTACGTAGTTGAGATCAACGATTAAATTCGCAAGATAAGATGAATTAAATTTAGGGCTTTTAGGGGCAAAAGATGCCTAACTTGCATTAGTTCCTACAGTAAAAATCTCGTGGCCTGGGGTGGAGTATACAAGGAGATCAAGAGTTAAGAAGAGGGTTCGGGGTCATGTAAGTTGCAGAACTTGAAAAATCAAGAACCAAAGATATGCTCGATGGAAAATTATGAAACCAAAGGGCTTTTGTTCCTGATAGATGAGACATCCTACAGAAAAAGTTTCATGGTTTGTGTTCGTGAGAATGCCTACCTTTGATCGTTTTCCTCTTCTAGGGTTAAGACTTGAAGAACTCGAGATGAACTTGAGAGATCCTTCCTCTCCACGAATTCTCCTCCTCTTGCCTTTCCTCCTGGTCTAAGAACCTCTTGGCATGAGCTAGGGCCGGCCATGAGGGTTTAAGAGAAGTATTTAAGCTTCTCCCTATTCCCTTTCCTAGTTTAAGTCTAATTCCTATTAAATTCTAAATTTTCTATTTCCTCTCCTCTTTTTAAGCAAGAGATCTTCCTATTTTGGTTGGAGAGAGAGAATTTCATGGCCAACCCATTAGGGTAGTTTAGGAATCCAATCCTAATTCAAACTAGCTATTTAATGTATTAAATATCTCTTTTCTATTTTAGTAATATTTTAGGTACGAATTTTAGGTATTTCTCTATTATTCCCCTTTTTAAAATCTCTATTTTTGCCCACTAATTTCTAATGGGTCCATTTAATAAAGCCCATTACTTATTTTCATTTGATGGGTTTTATTTAATTCTCTTTTCTTTGATTTTTCTAAATAAATAATATAAATACTTTTAAAAAAATTCCCATAAATTTAGGGTTGCTACATTTAGGTTCAGTGGAAAGAGCAAGAGCAGTGGAGAGTTTCCTCTTTTTAGAGACAGGACTAGAGGAGTCAGTCATGTGGACATGAGAGGTAACTGACAGAACTGAATGGATGGTGGAGATTTCCAACTCATCCTCAAATTTTTCTAGAAATGGACCTTCGAGTTGAGCACCTTCAGGAATGAAGGTGACAAAGGAAGGAGGAGTAGGAGGATGGATAAATGTTTGATGAGTAGAAGAAGGTGAGATGGATGGTCCATCTAAAGAAGGAACAGAGGAAGAGGAGGCTCCAGCAGATGATGAGGCTGGAGGGTCTTCAGAAATGAAAGGAGGTGGTGGAATGGATGTAGAAGAGGCAGGAGGAGAGGTGGATTGAGATGGAAAAAGAGTTGGGGAAGAGATGGTGCGAGGCATGGGTTGTTTGAAGGTGATGGGAGCTGGAGGTGCTGTGGATGAAGAGGGTGGTGAAGGAGGGGCTGGTGTTGCAAGAGATGAAGACTCATGGGCTTTGGGAGCAGCTGCAGGCTCTTCTACTCTTGGAGACACATCCTCGGAGATCATTGGCCCTGGTGGCCCTACCACAACCTCAGGTGGCCCGGATGACCCTGCTGGTTCTACTACAATTGGCCCTGATGGCCCTGCACTTTCTTCTGCTGGCGTTGGCCCTGATGGCCCTACATTTTCTTCTGCTGGCCTTGGCCCTGCATTGCTAACCGGTTCAACAGGTGAGTGAGCTGGAGGGGCAGAGGTGGATTGCTCCCTCGAGGAGATAAGCTTCTTGACACTGTCGAACTCACCATTCATTCATCTGCATAATTGCTTGAACATTTTAAAATCATCTCTTAAGCTGTGTACCTCAGTGGACAAGGCTCCAATCTCGCTTGCTGCTGAGGTTTGGCTGATAAGGATAGACTGAATATTAGACTGTAGAGATGTGAGAGTCTTTCCTTGCTCATTCAGCCTTGAAATAACTGGCTTCAACTGAATCTTTAGCTACTTCTCCTTGGGCTTCCTATGAGCTACTCTTTTCCTTCTGCTATGTGCCCTTCCAATGGGCTCCTCGAATTCAACATGCTCCTCGAATTCAACATGCTCTTCATTATCCATGGAGACACTTTCAGTGTGCTCCCCCTAAGGAGCTGCCTCCTCATTAATAGATTGCTCCCCCTCAATAGGAGCATCTTCCACTGATATTTTTTCATGAGCAACTACTTGCTCCCCCTGACTAGGAGCTTCCTCCATGATGATCTCATCAGTGTGGCCTGATGCCACAGCTTCTGGAGCTACTGATTCACTAAACCTTTCAGGCTCCCCTTGAGTGCTAGAGATGGATTCCAGCACATCTCTAAGAATGGATGCCACAATAGTGGTGGGGTTTAGATCTTCAAAGGTTCCCACAACTGGTAAAATATTCTCTGGAGGAATTTCTTCAATTAGGCTGCCAATGTCCACGGATTCTTCTACTCTGGCCTCTGCTGCTGCTGGTTGATCTGCTGCTACTTGAGTCAATGCTTCTTCTGCTAGTGCTGCTGCTGATTCCTCTTGAATCATTGGGACTGATGCTGCTACAGTTGATTCTCCTGCCTCTTCCTGGACTTCTTGGGCTTCGCCAATGATGGCCTCACCCTCAGCCACTGAGGTCTTAGTCCATAGGCCGTTTACAAGTGAAAATCCGCTCTTCCTTAAGTTCCTGCTGCGGATTGCCTGCCCCATCTTCTCAAAAACATCTCCTACCACATTGATGCCATAATGCTGAAATACTTTGGTCAGGAGATGGGCATAGGGTAGAGAGATGTTCAACTTGCTCTTCTTATCTCATACCTGCGAGCTTGCAAACTTCATCCTTTCAATCATAATCTCTGATGTGTTGATTTCCTGGTTCTGGATGGCCCAGAACATCAAGTCTGAGTCTGCCTTGGTACAAGTTGAAAATGTAGCACTTCGGGGAATCAAAATTTGACAGACAATGAAGTGCAGAAGGTGATTAAATGCATTTAACTGGTTGACATCTAACTTGCCATCCTTCAATCTGTATTCGGGACCAACAATCCCTAATCCTTTCGCCTGGATATCCACAGTATGAACTCCACTGTGACCGAAAGTAGTCACACTAAAGAGTGATGCTAATAAATCTCGTGTGACCCTAATCTGGGTACCCTTGACCATGGAAGTCAAGGTCCCATCTTCCTCTGTCTTCAGACATACATAGAATGCCTTTACTAGGTCAGGGTAACTTACTTCTGAGAAGGTGGTCATCTTCGTCCACTTCAATCTATCCAAAGCTGCAGCCACGCTGCCCATGCCATTCTTCTACAAATCTGCCACATCTACAGCCTTATGTCCGCACAGCTTGGTCTTTACGGACGCAAACCTTTCCTGCTGCTCAGCGATGAGAAATACAGCTCCATTGCCCCCTACGCTACCGGATACACTAGAAGAGGCCATGGTTTTGAATGGGAAGAGTTTCTGGAGGACTGGAAAGAGGATTGGAATAGGAACCCTCAAGAAATTTTCGGCAGGAAGGAGTTGGAAGCTTTGAAATCTCAGAGAGTCGATGTCGGAGTCGATGGGGTATCGCCTCAGGCGGTGGACGAGAAAGGTAAAGGTAGGAGGTGAATCGTTCCCACACAGATTTCGGGATAAATCAGAGGAATAATGATTTTTCGAAATTGGAGGCGCCAAAATAGCAGAAAACGACAAAAAAAATGAGTTTGATAGGAATAAACTCTTATAAAATAACAAACTGTCAAGACAAACTTAAAAGGATAGGCAATAATTGGAATTTTGCTTAAGTTTTTGAGAGGAAAAATAATTCAAATTTTGAAAATTAATATTTCAGTTTTATACAGATGATTCTTTCACAATTTACACATGCCTAATTCCCTTCTAAGAGAAGTAAATCTCTCTTCAGGTAAGGCCTTTGTGAAGATATCTGCTAACTGATTATTAGTATCAATAAATGAAATATCAATGTTGCCATTTGCTACATGATCACGAATGAAATGATATCTAACCTCAATGTATTTAGTCCTTGAGTGTTTTACTGGATTCTTGGTTAGATTTATAGCACTGGTGTTGTCGCATAACAATGGAATTGTCTTCATATGTAACTCATAATCCTCAAGTTGTTGCTTGTTCCATAGGAGTTGTGTACAGCAACTTCCAGCTGCTACGTACTCAGCTTCAGCTGTTGACAGAGCTACTGAATTTTGTTTCTTTGAGGACCATGATATCAAGCAACCTGCAAGAAATTGACAACAACCACTGGTGCTTTTTCTATCTATTTTGCAGCCAGCATAGTCAGCATCAGAGTATCCTACTAAATTAATTTCACATGATTTTGGATACCATAAACCTACGTCACGAGTTTTAGCTAAATATCTAAAGATCCTTTTGACACTAATTAAATGAGATTCTTTAGGATCTGCCTGATACCTAGCACACATGCATACACTAAACAATATATCAGGTCTGCTTGCCGTCAAATAGAGTAGAGAACCTATCATACCTCTGTAGATCTTTTGATCTACCTTCTTACCATCTTTGTCACTGTCCATCCTTGTTGATGTGCTCATAGGTGTTGATAATGGCTTGGCATTTTCGAATCCAAACTTCTTTAAGAGTTCCTTAGTATATTTGGCTTGACATATGTATGTGCCTTCTTTTCCTTGCTTGATTTACAATCCAAGGAAGTAGTTGAGCTCCTCCATCATGCTCATCTCGAATTCTCCCTGCATAATCTTCTCAAAATACTTGCAAAGAGATTCATCAGTAGAACCAAATATTATATCATCAACATATATTTGAACTATCAAAATATGTTTGACTTTAGATTTAACAAATAATGTAATGTCTACTTGACCTCTAGTGAAACCATGATCTAATAGAAATGCACTTAGCCGATCATACCATGCTCTTGGTGCTTGTTTTAATCCATATAGTGCTTTGTGTAATTTAAATACATGATTTGGAAAATCAATGTCATCAAAACCTGGAGGTTGTTCTACATAAACTTCCTCCTTAATGAACCCATTTAGGAATGTAGATTTTACATCCATTTGAAATAATTTCAAATCTAATGCAGATGCATATGCAAGTAATATTCTAATAGCCTCAAGTCTAGCTACTGGTGCATAGGTTTCATCAAAATCTATGCCTTCCTCTTGGGAATAGCCTTGAGCTACCAATCTGGCATTGTTTCTTATGATCACACCAGCTTCATCCAATTTATTTCTGAACACCCATTTGGTGCCAATCACTGGATAATCTGATGGTCTAGGAACAAGTGATCATACCTGGTTTCTCTTGAACTGTTTCAGTTCATCTTGCATGGCTAAAATCCAAGATTCATCAGTGATAGTTTCATTGACTGTCCTAGGCTCTATTTGAGAAACAAAAGCTAAATAATCACATAGAATTATGTTACCTCTTGTTCTTACCCCTACTGATGGATCACCAATAAAGTTTTCAGGAGGGTGATCTCTCTTGTATCTCAATTCCTTTGGAAGATTCTCATGTACTATGTCCTTTTGTTGCAGGTCTTCCAGAGGTGGATCTTCCTTGTCCTCAATTGATGAGTTCTTTAGCTTTTTGGACAATTCATCTGCATCATCATTATCACTATCTTCTTCCTTTCTCAAGTAGGGGTTAGTTTCATCAAAGATAATGTGTACTGTTTGCTCAATTAATAAAGTACGCTTATTAAATACCCTATAGCCTTTAGGTTTAGATGCATACCCCATGAAGATGTCTTCATCTGATTTTGCATCTAGCTTACCAATGTCTATTTTGCCATTGTTGTGGATGAAACATGGACACCCGAATGTCCTGAAGTGACTGATCTTCGGCTTCTTTCCTTTGTACAATTCATATGCTGTTTTCCTTAGAATTGGCTTGATCATCACCTTGTTGATTATGTAACAAGTTGTGTTAACTGCTTCAGCCCAAAAGTACCTTGGTAGATCATATTCTGACAACATCGTTCTTTCCATATCTAATAGGGTTCTGTTCTTTCTCTCAACAACTTCATTCTGTTGTGGTGTTCTTGGTGCTGAGAAATTGTGCTCTATTCCTTGGTCATCACAGAACTTGGCAAATTTTTCATTTTGGAATTCTCCTCCATGATCTGATCGGATTCCAATAATGCTGAACTTTTTGTCTTTCTGTGCCTTTTTGTTGAAGCTCATAAAACTTTCGAATGTATCATCTTTGTGTTCTAGAAAGGACACCCATGTGAATCTTGAATAATCATCTACTATAACGAATCCAAAATTCCTCCCTCCAAGACTTGTGGCCCTCATTGGCCCAAATAAATCCATATGAAGGAGTTCTAAGGGTTTAGAGGTTGTTACCACAGTCTTTGACTTGAAAGATGACTTGGTGTGTTTTCCTTTTGCACATGGTCCACAGACACCGTCCATCCTTGTGTTGACCTTTGGTAGACCTTCTACTAGGCTTCTCTTGATCAGTTTTCTCATGCCATCCAAACTGTAGTGGCCCAATCTTCTGTGCCACAGCTCAGTTGACTGCTCCTTACTTGCTGCTAAACAAATATCCTGATCCTTTAATTCTTCCAGGTAAAGTACGTACAGATTCTTTTCTCTGTTAGCTTCGAAAATCATTGCTCCGTCCTTTATGATGCTGCACTTTGACTCTTGGAATCCGATTTGATGTCCTCTGTCACATAGTTGGCTTATGCTGATTAGGTTGTGCTTCAGACCTTTTACGCATAGAACATCTTCAATAAACATTTTCTCTTTATTGCCAACGGATCCGCATCCTATCACTGTTCCTTTTCGTTTGTCTCCATATGTCACTGTGCCTTCTTCAACTTCGAGATAAGAGAACAGCTTTCTATTACCTGACATATACCTTGAGCATCCACTATCCAAATACCATTTTGATGCTCGAAGGTTTTCCTGAAATGAAAACATCAAGCTTTAGGTACCCAACTTCTTTTGGGTCCTGGTTGGTTAGTGTTATCAATTTTTCTTTTAATTATCCATTTTTTGTGTTTGGTTCGACAAGTTATTTTACTGTGACCTAGTCTGTTGCAATGGCTACAACATGTTGTTTTAGTTACCTTTTCATACGGAACGTACTTAAGGTTTGATTTATATGAAGTATCTTGTTCAGTTACAAATTTAGGAGTTGGATACGTTTTAGGATAAACTTTAGTTTCTTCGTCATCGGGGGGAGTATATCATAATCCATGTTTCTTTTTACTTGATCGTCTAGCACCTTTCAATATTAATGTTGTTTTTCCATTAGTAAATTTTTCTAGTGTGCTTGATAGTTTTTCATTTTCTTTTGTTAGTGTTTTAATTTCCTTTTTCAATTCGTCTAAGGTTGCTTGTTTTTCTAATTTTTTTATTTTTATCTTTTAGATCTTCGTATAACAGATCATTTCTTCTTTTAAGTTCAGTGATTTGTTTCTCCATTTGCTCATTTTCTGATTTTAAATCTGAATTTGTATTTTCTAGGCAAGCAACATTTTTCTTACTAGCTTTTAGTAATTTTGATACTTCTCTATATTTACTATAAAGTTCATTAAAAGCTTCTTCCAAATTATCTGAATCTGAATCATTATAGGAAGAGAAAGATGAGTCTGATGTTACCTTTTCTTCAGTGTTGGCCATGAGTGTTAAGTTGGCTTCTTCTTCTTCACTGCTTGAGCTTGACTCACTGTTTGAGTCACTACTGTTGTCCCAAGCCGCTGCCATAGCTTTCTTCTTGAATCTTCTTAGTTTTCTTGAACTTTCCTTCTTTCTAAATTCACTTTTCTTCAGCTTCGGACATTTTGCTCTCATATGTCCTGGCTTCTTACACTCATAGCATGTAGGTTCAGCTTTCTTTTGATCCTTTCCTTATGTCTTCTTAAAGTATGTGTTTTTCTTGAAATATCTTCTACTGGACTGATACTTTTTCTTCTTTGCTAGTATTCTTTGTAGCCTTCTTGATAACATCGCTTCTTCGTCTTCGTCGTCTTCATTGCTTTCATTATTGTCTGAAAATTCTTCTGATAAGTCTTCTTCAGCTTTGAGTGCGTTGGAGTGCTTCTTTCTACTAGAAGATTCTCCTAACCTTTCCATGTTAATCTCATGGGCCATAAGGGATCCAATGAGTTTCTCTAAAGACATTCTTTTCAAATCATTTGCTTCCTCTATTGCTGTCACCTTGGGAGTCCAAGAGGATGGTAGGGATCTAAGGATTTTCCTTACCATGTCTCCCATCTCATAGCTTTTTCCTAATCTAGCTAACCCGTTGGTGATGTCTGTAAATCTTCTGAACATTTGTGTAATAGTTTCTCCTGACTGCATCTGAAATCTCTCGTACTATGTCACCAGAATGTCTATTCTGGTTTCTTTTACTTTGTCAGTACCTTCGTATGTGATTCTTAGCTTCTCCCACATCTCCATTTCTAATTTGCAGGATGAAACTCTATTAAATTCTTTCTTGCTAAGTGCACAGCATAATATGCTCTTAGCTTTGCAGTTGAGAGATATCTTCTTTCTATCATCTTCTGTCCAGTTGTCTTTGTTGTTTAGAACAACTAGATTGCCTTCTTCCACTATGGACCATATTTGAAAATCAAATCCTTGTAGGAAGTATTCCATTCTTGTTTTCCAGTAGGTGTAATCTTCTCCGTCGAACAGTGGTGGCCTGTTGACTGACTGACCTTCGGAGTGACCTTGGACTGTCATTTGATCTTTTCTCTTCAGATTGTTGGATCTTCTTCTTTATCGAAGAGACTTTCTCTGATACCACTTGTTTCCCAGCTAGCAAGCCCAGAGGGGGGGTGAATGGGATTCTTAAAATTAATGAGTACTTTAAACCTGTTCACAAAACAGTCACACAGAACACACTTCGATGGGTGTTAGAGTTAGTAAAGAAAGATAGTAAACGCAAAGCAAGCACATAGACAACACAAGAAATTATCCTGGTTCGGACCTCCTCTCCACAGGAGTCCTACGTCCAGTCCCTGAGCAACAACTCAGGCTTTCACTACCTAAGGGTACAGTCCCCCTTATGAACTTTTACACACCCAGTCACAGCTGGTCTTCTCTTCAAAACCCGAAGAGGACATACACCACCCTGGATACCACCAGGTCTTCCTTCTACTCGAAGGGAACACACACCCTGGCAACCCCAGGTCTTCCTTCAACACGAAGGGAATAAACACAAGAAAAGTGTTAATGAAAACAAGCCCCTAGATCAAGCTTAAACAATGCTGGATCTGAAGCTAAAACTGAGAGGAAAAGATCTACAGTGAGGGACACTCTCAATTTTCAGAAGTTCTCAAGACTAACACAATGAATGCTGAGAGCTAACAGCTAGACAAACAAAGGAGTGAGGCTTTTTGCTCTATCAGATGCTCACAGAAAAAGCTTGTTAAAGATTGTTGTAAGAGTTGTGTCATTTCTGGAGCTTCAGTCTTCTTTATATATCTTCTATTTGAAATTCGAACATTGAAATGTCTATTATCTCTAGGCTTTCGTTTACGTTAGATTGCATGGTTCTGTAGAGCTTCTTATTCAGTAGTCCTTAGCTTTCCATGCACGCAACAAGAGAGAGGATCTTTGATGATGTTCGTTATCTTCCGTACTATCCAACGTTGTATTGAGGTGCGCTGTCAGAGACCTGCACGTATTAAATGCTAAACAATAGACAACTAAGTTGTCTCTTGTTGTCAGTCAACATTAGATTGATTTTATACAGAAGTAGAAGTTCCATTCTGTTCTTCTGAAAATATGTTTACAGAATAAGCATGAGAATAGAAGATATCGATTGCATGCACTGCAGTGATACGTTCAGTCATAATAAATGCATGGTTGTCAGAAAGATATATGTGGAGACTTTGACTTTTCAACGTACTAAAAAATGAGTTCAAATATTAAATCGTTATATTCCATGAAATCGTTACATGCATAACTTATGAAATCGTTATGCAAATAAGTCGTTATCCATGTAAATCGTTGTACACTTATAAGCAAACCGATGCACATACAAATCGTTATATAGACAAATCGTTATGACTCTATAAGCAAATCGTTATGAGCAAGTTGTTAGAGACAAAATGATGTGAGCAAATCATTATTTGCTAAATCGAATCGTTATAGGGATTAAATCATTTTGAAACTTGATGAGTCGTTGTGACACTGAAATCGTTGTTCTCAGTTATCAAATCGATGTGAGAACAAATCGTTATGAATATTTAACGAATCGTTATGAAAGCAAATCGTTGTTCTCACTTAAGAAGTCATTGTGAGAGCAAATCGTTGTTCTCACTTAAGAAATTGATGCGATGACCAAATCGTTATAAAACTTAACAAGTCATTGTGAAACTACAATCATTGTGAGTGCAAATCGTTGTGCTCTCTTAAGAAATCGTTGTGAGAGCAAATCGTTGTTTTCACTTAACGAATCGTTGTGAGGGCAAATCGTTGCGATCACTTATCAAATCGTTATGGAAGCAAATCGTTGTGATCACTTATCGAATCGTTATGGAAGAAAATCGTTATGATCACTTATCGAATCGTTATGGAAGCAAATCGTTATGAATACTTAGAAAATCGTTGCGATCACTTATCGAATTGTTGTGAGGGCAAATCATTGCGATCACTTAACGAATTGTTGTGAGATAGACTGCAATAGAATAGCAATGACTTACGAAATTGTTATAGAATCAAAATCGATATGATTCTAAGGAAATCGTTACAGCATATAGAAAATCGATGTGTACTTAGAGAAATGTCATCCTTTGAACTTGCATTGCTACAGAGTAAATAATACTTACCCATTTGTCTTGTTATTCCTTGATTCATTTCCTGTACTCAAATCTCATAGAAAATATGTTAGATTTAAATAATATCTTAGTTTTGTTAATCACCAAAATAAATATGTAATTAATTTAAATTACATGGGGATAAACTGATCATCATTCGTGTATATTAATTAATAAGAAATTGCATTTGAAAGAAAAAATGATACAATATTAAGGTCAAATGGTAATTGAAAGAAAATATTATTCTTATTGACTATTTTAGACTTGAGATATTTCTATAAATATGAATGAATAGTCAAAGGTGTACCTAAATTAGATGCATCGCATGTCTCATTGGATTTACCGAAATTTGTCATTAATATTTTAAATTTTCACTAATAAGATATTAATCAACTTTAATGCATATGAAGTTCAAAACTAGGATTTTATTTGCATTAGGGCTTCCAATGGATACATAGTTTTCACCCATTAATTTCCTATTTTCTTATTGAATAATAAAATCAGACAACAAGCATCCAATTTGTTATAGGAAATGAAAACAGACATTTGATAGTTATCAGAATCAGAAATAGAAACAAATGTATTCAGATTTATTTTTATTTTTAATACTTCATATTTAAATTATTTTTAAAATATAAAAATCTAATAAGCAATAACTTCTCCTGGTCTCAAGAGACCAAGAAAAAACCCTACCCTCCAAACTCTTCTGATATTATTATTTTGATCTTGAAATGTTGAATTTTGCAGTTAGAAGATAGTGAAGATATGATTTAAGATCGAGTTGGTTTTACATATTATCGTACTAACTACTGCTCACTGTAATAATTATTTGTATGTATAACTTGTTGATCGATGGAGTTGTATATTTTTTAATTGTGATTTGTATTCATGAATCTATATAATTTAGATCTATAAATTTGTACTAGTTATTTAAAGATGATTACAAATCAAAACTTTTTATCTTCATTTTTCAACTCAAAATAAAAGTAAGGGAGAAACGAAAACACATTTGTTATGGGGTGAATGATGTGAGCATCTAAAGAGTGTGAGGTCCTCAATCCAACTAAAATTATTAGTGACTTTAATTTCATATTAGATTTCACAAAAAAAAAATGAACTGGTTTAAAATAAAAGAAATTTTTTACCTCAATGTTTAAATTTTAGAGAAAGACAAATGATTCTGAACAAATAGTGTTTTGAGTCTAATATTTGTCAATTTGATGTGACTTATCAATACACCCTTTAATATAATCTTGATTGACATCTAACCAACGAAGACATCGACCTTGTAAAAGGTGAGATATTATTATGAGGTAGATGATGTGAGTATCTAAGAAGGAATATTTCTTTGAAAGTAAAGGAATCTCTGACTTTAATATCTAAGTTTTGGGAAGGACAAATAATCCATAACAACAAACTTACGGTTTTTTTTGCTTAGAAAGTGGTGCCGCTGCTTCACCGGCGACGCCACCGACGACGTCGCCGGTGAAGCAGCCGCCCTGTGGGGCTGCTGCTGTACATCGCCCTCGCTCGCCTCACGCAGAACGTTGCTGCCCCTGACAGAGAAGCTTGGCTAGGCTGCGGAGGCGCACGGTGTTATTCACCTTCGCGCGCGCACACACACACGTATATATATAACCTTGGTTGCGCTACCACGCCTCCCTCGAACCGCCGCCATCTCCCACGCTGTGGCCAACGGGGATGACATCGTTGCCCTCGTCCCCTCCTCCTTGGCGACGGCAGCCCGGGCCGTGATGATGTGAAGGGAGCATCTCACCTCTAACACAATTGACCACACAAGTGAGCTACTTAATTTTACTAGTCAAAGAAACGCGCTATGCGTGTGTAATATATTATATATGTGGATTTAATATAATTATTAAAATAATTTGAAAAAAAAAATAAAAATAACTTTTCATATATTTAAAACAATAAATAAGAAAATATAATTTTTTTATTTCTAATAATTTTCTTTTTAAAAAATTCACAATTATCAATTTTTTATATTGAGAAATTTAACAATTATACTAAATGTAGGAGAGATAGGGAGAGGAGTCTTGCATTTAGTAGGAAGTAGAATAGTCTAAATACAAGAGTAGGTCATGGATGACTTTCAAATTTATAGTTAAATAATATATTTTGTTTATGATATATATATATATATATATATATATATATATATATAAGATAAGATTTACCAAATTTGTAACACTTTGTCTTGCATCAACCAAAGTCATTGTCCCCCTAATTAATTAAGACTTCAACTTCATAGGGCAACTCTGATAAGAGTTAAACTATGGTGTGTGGATACAAACCTTAAAACTTAAAACTATTATAGTAGATTCTATGAAGGCAATATTATGCTAAAAGTAAATAAAAAGACTCTGATTGATTGAGATAAGACATATGGTCAAGAAGATATGTTCAAATAAAAGAGAATATCTAGCTTGACAAAAAGTTTACAAGCTAATTATTGTACTTAGAGTAAATGATTTTATGTTAGTTAAACTCTTTTTAATGTTGTCAACTATTTTACCTAATTTCTTCTCTTCATTCTAGTTAATTAGAAGAAGATTATGATCACTAAAATAAAAGATTTAGTTTGACACATGTTATCTATATAATACAAATCTTTTGATTTATCAACAAATATTTATCTTTTAAGTTGACAATAACTTTCCTGACAAATATATCTATATATTATATATGATTTTTTATTCTTATTATGATTATTTTGATAACCTAGAAAATTATAATATATTTATATATGTAACACTTGAAATGTAAATTTTTCATAAGATGGATAATTCTTCCATCACGTAGAAATCTTTAAATTTTATTGTTCTCATTAATTTTTATAATATACATCAGTACTTTATAGCAATCAAATGTCTATATATATGTGAATATTAGTCTTTATATATATATATATATAATATACTGACATGCTAAGTTGTAGGTCAATGTAAAAAGATTCAATAATAATTGTATATTGATTTTGAATAAGAAATAATTGATTACATATTAATGATTATATTTATAAATATACTTCAAAATAGATGAAAGAATGAACTAAAATAAAAATAGATATCCTAAACAATGAAGTAGCATGCTTGACGGGAAAAAAACTGTAAATATGTATTGTTATGGATTCTCTAGTTTACATATAGAAATAAATTTTCAAAAGAGAAAAAAGGTAACAGACATGTTAATATGACTAAAAAAGAGTGAACTAAGATCTGGTTTTAGATAGGACGGGAAAGTTAGATATTAATAGGATTAATAATTCCAACCCCAAATACATAAATTATGATATGATTCTATAAACATACAAATACATACTAATTATGTGTCTGAAAAAACCAAAAGAACTCCTATTTTCACGATCAAAAAGGGTAAAAAAGAAACAAAAACGATGGCAATATATATAATGATTATGTCTAAAATACCTTAAGTAAAACAGTGCAAGCACTTATTCAAATAAAAAATGTTTAACATGGTACCCTAATCATTACATAATAGGATGTTTGGGAGCAATTTTTTTAAAAAACTATTTCTATCTAAAAAATTATAATGTGTTCTCTTTTAGTTTAAATTTTAAAATTAAGAAAAATAGTTTTTGGGTGTTTGGCCAGAGCTGTTTTAAAAATTATGAAAGAGGATGCAGGTCCGGAGTGGGGGGAGGAGGGCAGAGGCAGGGAGGCGAGGGGGGGGGGGGGGCGCAGGGAGGCCGGGGGGTGCCAGGGAAGAGGGGAGCGCCGGAGTGGGGGGAGGAGGGCAGAGGCGGGGGGGTGGCGCCGGAGAGGGCGCAGGGAGGTAGGGGGCGCCGGAGTGGGGGGAGGAGGGCAGAGACAGGGGGGCGCAGGGAGGCGCCGGAGTGGGGGGAGGAGGGCAGAGACAGGGGGGCGCAGGGAGGCGCCGGAGTGGGGGGAGGAGGGCAGAGGTCTGGCCGGGGTGCTGGGAGGCGGGAGGGCACGGGTGTCGGGGACGGGTGCGCACAAGTGTTTTGAAAAAAAAAACAGGTGAAGAGTTGTTGTTTTTTAGAGAGAGTTTTACATAGAGTAAAATTTTTTCACTAAAAAAAAATTATTTACCAAACACCTCTTTGTGTTTATCTTCTCTCTTTTTTAAAATTTAAAGAAAAAAGAGACAAAAAACTGTAACCAAACACCCTATAAACTAAAAAGTTTAACTAAAGAGAGAGAACGAGATTGAGAAGGAAAAAAAATAGAGAGAGAGAGATGGGTATGGGGAGGACTGCCTTTTTGTTGCCAGTGGCGCGGCTTCCTCTATTGTGCCCACGTTGCCAGGGCGCAAGTAGACCTCTATCTTGTGGCTCTGCTATCTTAGATAGAGTTCCCAATCTATCTAATCCACCTCAAGAAAGTCCTACGTGACATACCTGTACAATCATGATATATGTAACATTTGTTGAGGTTATCTTGTAAAGAGTCCGCCTTATAATCATATTCTGATATTCTCACTATATAAACACATACAGGGTCTGTTGCGGAAGGCATGCTACCCAGATTCTCTCTCTAGCTCAACCCAGTTTCTCTCTCTAGTTCCGATACTCTGTTTTCCCGTTCTTGCTTCTCTCACAGTTTGACGGGTTCGTCTACAGGGTGGGGGCGCCAGCGCGGAGGGACTTGAGCATGCAAGAAAAAGGTAGGATGCAGAAGAAGAATTGACGAAAGTCCGATATAAATAAACATAAGAAAACATCGTAGAGTGCGAGAGAGTGATGAAGAGAGACATGGTAAGGTAGAGTGAGATGACGACCCCGACGGACAAGAGGTCGCAGATGACGTAAGGAGGAGGCAGCGAGGCTACTGCAGAAGCAATAGCGCTCCTCGGGTCACTTAGCGCGCCGTGCCCTTCCGCCATCTCGCCGAGACTTGCCTCCCGTCGTGATGCGCTCTCGCCCTCGCCGCCAATCAGCATGGCTCCTCGGAGGGACAGGGGAAGGCAGCAGAGAGCAGGGGAGAACGCTCGGCAACGTCAACGAATCGGGAGACTGATGCGGCAGGCCGTGGACTCGAGAACACTTGAACACCGTCCGCAGCGCAAGAAACGAAACGGGAAGTGAAATGGGATCGACGACATATGGGACACCAGTGGAGGCAGCGACGATGCGAAAGGGGAGGCTAATCTAAAAGGCAATTGCAATTTTAATTTGTACGTTTCTTACAATTAATTCTAGAACGTTTCTTGCAATGTTTATGTTTTCTACCGATCGAGGAAAAATAAAAGGCAAATTTTAATTTGTAGGAGAGCGAGTCTGGCTACTAAATGTCAAATTAATATTACAATTTTACGTTTTAGAGGAATGCTAAAGAGCTATTCGGTCGAGCCTGGCTATTAAATGTCAAATTAATGCTACACTTTTATGTTTTAGGGGAAAGCTAGTTATAGAGAGTGGTGAGGATCCCGGTTGGGTCGATCGGTTAGAACTCTTGCTTAAAAGCAGGAGGTTTCGAGTTCGATTCCTAGGGGGGGGGATTTACCTGATTTACATGCAATTCTCGAGGTGTGTAGATCCGGAATTTTTTCGGTCAAGTGGAGTAAAGGCAATACGCCTACACGGAAAGTAGGAGCTGCCAAGTCCTAACCTTGGAGTTCACAAACATCAATTCTTGAGCCCACAAAGCCACACGGGGCAGGATTTCCTCGTTATATAAAAAAAAAGTTATAGAGAGTGATCTAGTCTAACCAAAGGATAAACCGGACGAAAGAAGATAAGAGAGAAAGAGAAAATTGTGGCATTAAATGAAATGAACTGGAGGTCTAAAGGGAGGAAACTTCAAACATAGAAAGGTGAACCGGACGAAAAATTCAAGTGTCTCTTCTAATATATAGATAGACTAGGCACCCAACAATAAACTTACAAATCCAACCAGATGGTGGCTCTTGAAGTGGGCTGTTGTTGGCGTGGAGGATGAAAATTTCCCTTACATGCTTCCACAACATGTTGTTCTCATCGTTATTAACACATCGGCCATTATTAAAGTTAGATTCTTCCACATATTGACATATGCCTCCACACCCTTTCCTTTTTTTTCTTTTGATATTCTTATATATATATATCATAATTCCTTGCCGAATTTCTTATGCCGGCCAAACGCACCATGATATCGACCCCCAATATCTAGCATTTATGAAGTAATATCCCCTGACACGCCCCCTGCCCTCCACCCCGCCGCCCGCAAAGCTACATGGATGCCCTCGCACGCGTTAAACGAGGGCGCCGCAAGGGATCGTATCCAGGCACGTGTAAATTCCCAAATCGTACGCAACCTTTCCAGCCGTCCGATCACATCTCCACCGTTCTGATCGGAATTCCAAGTGGAGCCGGGCGGGTTTTTGCGGCGCAAACCGGCTCGGGTACGCCTCGGTTTAGATTGGCCGTGCGTTCGGAGGACCAAGTATGTCATTGGGAACTGATAATAATAACCACCCGGTAACAGTAAGCTCCGACATTGTAAAAAAAAAAAAAAACAGCATCTTCAATAATTTAACAGTAAATAGATTTTTTTGGAAAAGTAATTTAGTGAGATCAAACAAGAATAAAATAATCTTTATTTCTTTTTAAACTCAAAGGTCTCGAATTGACTCTAGATGCTTGAAATTTAAAACCTCAGGCTGCTTATATAAGTAGGAAAACGAAGCCGTGGCTATCGGTGACGAGGTAGATCCAACTTGTAGAAAGTCGAATACAAGAAAATATTTTAGGATTGATGCTCTGATAACTAAGTCAGAAGTCGACTTGAGATAATAAGCAAAAAAAATTGAGAGAGAGAAAGAGAGGGGGGGTTTGAGATCGTGTACTGAGGTGCAACACGAGTCCCTTCTATCTCTTTTTTTTTTTTGATCGGTAATATGATGGTTGGGGAGGGGGACAAATGAGGAGAGGGAGCGGGATCGATCCCGCGCCCTCCCGTCTCCCCCCCTCCATTTGGCAGGGGGGGAGACCACCGCACCAACATGGCGGGCTCCCCTTCTATCTCCTTTTACTTGTGCATATAACACTACTTTCATAAGCTAAGAAGAGAGGAGTTCGAAACTCTCAATGTGGGATTAACACCAAGAGACCTTCTTTTGAGCAACCTCTGAAGAATCCAAGGAGAAGTTGTCGCACTTATCTTCACCCATACACTGATTTAATAAGATAAGGATTTCAATTTGACAATCTCTGTTAAGATCTTCAGATTAGATGTAGTTGATTTTCGAATGCTAACATGGACCCAAACCACCTAGTCGGCCTGGACTGCCTTGTTGCTAGACCTGCTCAACTATTGGACAAGGGGGTTGGGCCGACATAGTTAGGCCGATCTTCTAGTACCATCACAATATATAGAAAAGCTTAATGTACTTGTCTAGTGCACTTTTTTCACTTGAATAGTGAAATGGTGAAGATAGTTGGCGATTGATAGGTGATTGAGCTCTAAAATATAAATCTTAGACCTTAAAAATATCAATTTTGGATTCTAAAATATAATATTATATTCAAAAATATAATTCTTAAGATTTAAAAATATTGACTGAACTTTTAATAATAATTTAGGTGGTGTTTGATAACATTTATTTTAAAATTTTGAAGTCTAATTTTTTATCTATTATCTAAATCTATAATTTGATAAGTGCTTAATAAATATTAGACTTTTATTAAGAATTATTTGATAATCAATTTAAATGACATCTAAATTAATAGATTGATAAAGCAAACATCGATAATATTACAAAAGAAAATAAAGCAAAGGAGAAAGAAAAAAGTTGTGGAGAGTTACTGGTACTTGCACAGAACCTCCACCACCACGGCCACGGATCAGAACAAGTATGCCAACAGATGAGATATGTGTGAGAGAGATATGGAAATTCCAATTTCCGTCTAGAAATTAGTACGCACAAATTTGCAAAGATTAATAGGTGTTTGGTTATAGTTTTTTACTTTTTTTTTCTAAATTTAAAAAAGAGAGAGGACAGACACACAGACACGTTTGGTAGGTAGTTTTTTTTTAGGGAAGAATTTTTATCCTATGTAAATCACTCCCAAAAAAAATAAGTACCAACCTATTTTTATTTTAGAAACACACACTTCTCTCTCCAACACCCCCCGCCGGGGGGCACCCCCCAACCGGCGCCCCCTGCAACCGCCGGCCCCCACCGCCACCCTGCGGCACCCCCCCCCCCAGCCGGGGCCCCCTGCACCGCTGCCCCCCCCCCCCAACCCGCACCACCCCCTCCCCGCCGGCACCCCCCCCACCCCAGTCGGTGCCCCCGTGCACCGCCGGCCCCCACCCCCACCCCTGCAGCACCCCCCAACCAGCACCCCCTACACCCCCCCCCCCCCCCCCACCTGCGGCACCCCCTTCCCCCTCCCCACCGGCACCCCCACTAGCCGGTGCCTCCCCTGCGGCACCCCCACCCCAGCTGATGCCCCCCTGCACCGCCGGCCCCCACCCCCCCCTGTGGCACCCCCCCCAGCCGCGCCCCCGGCACCCGCACCCCAGTCGGCGCCACCCTGCACCGCCCCCCCCCCCCCCCCCCACTCGCGGCACCCCCTCCCCCCACCCTGCGGCACCCCCCAGCCGCCGCCCCCCTTGCACCCCCCCCCCCCCCCCCCCCCCGTGGCACCCCCTCCCCCCTCCCTGCCGGCACCTCCTGCGCCCCACCGCCCCACCGCCCCCCCCCCCCCCCCCCCCCCCCCACCCACGGCACCCCCTCCCCCGCCGGCACCCCCCCCACCCCCCACCCCCCCCCCCCGGCACCTCTTCCCGCCCCCAAACACCTCAACATAAATTTTAAAATTTTTATTATTTTACCAACACATAACAACATATTTTTATAATTTTAAATTTAAAATTAAAAGAGAACTCAACATCAATTTTTAGGTAGAAAATAGTTTTTTTTAATTACTCCCAAACACCCTATAATGTCCACATTCCATACGGCATAGAATTACAAAGAAGAAAAAGAACAATGGTGAAATTCCAATTGGGAAAGGCAAACACAAAGTAGTGGAAGAAGTGCAGATAGATCAAAGTAGAAAAAACAAAGATAAAAGGCACAATCAAACGCAGTTATGTGCATTCCCTATAATTTACAAAACAAATCTCCTATGGAACTTTAGAAAAAAAAACACTCGTTTATTTGTTTTCCCCTTTTTGATCCTTAACCCCGCTTAGATATACCATTTCCAGATCTTTATCCTCAGCTTCACCTTCCACATCACGTAGGGCGAGGAAGCCGAGGGGGTGTTCTTGCCCTTCGAGCTGAGACGTTGACACCATCACAAGAGACGCTAATTCGGATCTTCTTCATCTTGAAGCCGTCGACCTTGATGTCGGTTTTAGTCTTTAGTTGGATCTGCAACGGCAGCCTGCTCTTCTTCTTCAGATCTAAAGCAGCCGCGGAGTCCAGGCTCTTCCTAGACCTGGTCGCCGCCGCCTTCAGCACAGTCATGCTCTTTATCTACCGGAGGCAGCAAGGAAGCTATGGATAGTTTCAGTCGTGTGGTGGAAGGAGGGATCAGGGCCAAGGAAGGGGGTGGCAAACAACGATGGGGCAGCGACGAGGTGTAGGGGAAGGAAGAGAGAAGAGAGAGACAAGAGACGATCTGAAAAATAAAAAGTGCCCTACTTTTTACATTTTTTTAAGAGGAAGTTTAAGAGAGTAGACAATTTTTTAGATATCTAAGATATTTTATCAAACAGTCTTAAAATTTAATGTCTCATCAAATCAGATATTAGATATTCATTGTGTTATCAAATATATTTTTAGACTCCAAAATATAAATTTTGGACTTCAAAATAATCATTTTAGATCCCATCACCGATCGTCGCTGTGATCGGTGACTGGTGGTCACTACCGCTTACTGCTCCCCTTTATCTGTCAGCTTACGTAGCAATGTGTGGCACTATATTCGGTGCCACATGGGTTGCTATATAAGGTTTGTTACACTTGCATCAAGTACTATAGTAAATCTTTCTCCAAAACATATGCCGCCAAGACAGTAAAGAACAATAAAATGATCTTTGTTTTACTTTTTGACTGGTTGACAAATAACATTTGACCGCATAATTGCACATATATTATAGATGATAGAACTAAACTTACTATGAGAAGATTTGCGATGACATAAAGAATATGATGGTAAGAGAAATGCCATAGAGGCCACTTTTTATGGCACATTTTTACCAAATCTTTTGTTCCAATCATCTATTTAAAATTATACAATAATGGATATCAGCACCCTACTCGGATTTGAGAATCCAATTAAGTTCTCAACTTAGGCACTATTTGAAATCGTGATTGAAAAAACAAAATCGGCAGAATCGACTTCCATAAAAAAGTGGCATACGAGTATAATTTTTGGCACTCGTCGCCCGAGGCTTTTGCGTTGGGGGCGACGAGGCATCGTCGCCCATGCCCATGGGGACAAAAGACATTAAAAATATTAATAAAAGGTTGAAACGTTCATCCATGTCGATTCTGACAAAAAGTGCTTTTCATACCACTACGACGAAAGCGGTACTGTCAGAGATTTTTTAATGTCTTTATCTCTCACCTCCTCCAAAAATTTGTACGCATGGAAACCTATATCAATAGGGGCGTCTTTGGAAATATGTTGGATTTCGTCAGAGGTTTTACAGTGCAAAATATGTCCGAACTTATTTTCAAACAATGCCTTAGCCTGATCTAAGCTCACTAGGCCCCACTGACCCACTAAGTGACGCCAGTCCAAAAAAATGGTACGTAACATCAGAAAAAAAAACCTATTTGAACTAGGATATTCATGTGTTAGCGCTCAAGTCTGATTATGACTAGACCAAGTTCTTCAGTGAAAAGCTTTGAAGTCTACCACGAGTCTTTCTCCACCTTAAAAACTTAACAAAGAAACTATTTATGACTCTTCATATGAATCTTAGTGGGAGACCAATGTAAGAAGGACTCTCCCAAGTCAACCAAGATCCAAAATTTCTATTGACTTACAACTCTTCGCCCTTAAAAGTAGCCTCTTCACCATAGGTAAAATCCCATGTTCTAGATCCTAGCCAGAGACGTCACAACTAGTGAGCATGCTCTCTCTCTCTCTCTCTCTCCCCCCTCCCCCTCTCTTTCCATTGCATATCCTATTTTTCCATGTTTCCCTTCTTAGAGTAGATATTTGACTTGAGCATCGAAGGATCGACTTTGAGAACTCCTTCTCAAACTTAACTTCCTGTAGGTCGGACAACAGTTGGCACTAGCATCTACAATATCGATAACTTTGATTTCCTCTCTATCAACAGATTCAAGGTCCTCATCTTGACCCCTCCTAAAATCAATCTGCAACGACCATTATGGGTTCCGGACAAACTTCATCATATAGCAACAAAATACTAACAATTTTGATCTCCTAAATTTAGAAGTACCAAACTTAAGTTAATCACCTCAACTAAGGGTTTGTTTGATAACACTTAATCGACATCTAATATGTAAAATAATTACTTTAATATTTTAGATTGTTTGATAAAATATTTAAATATGAAAAACCACTTAATTTTTAAGTTAGGAGAAATCACTTTTTTTCCCCAAACCTTCAAGTTTCTCAACCCGTGATAGCCTCGAGTGGCCGAAATATGGCAGCCGACAACCGACGAGTCATTAGATTTCGGTGGACTGTTGCTAGAATTCAGCAACTCCACTGGCGACTTGTAACAACCCGATCCAAGTCTCATGACATATTGTCCACTTTGGCCCTTCAGCTTCACAATTTTATCCTTAATCAACCATATCTGCTACATACTTGGGCTTCTCGAGAGGTCACCCATCCCTTGACTACTCCCACCCAAGCATGCTTACCTTCGAAGTTCTTCACAAGAACTCAACCGATACACCAAAAGGCGCCTCATGAGTTATGGATCACAACTTTACATTTATGGCTCAATAACACTACCCTAATTGTTGGTATAGGACTAATTCAGTTCATTCCAGCCCCAGCCCCCATACATAGTGGTAGCTCCACTCCGCCGATGGCTCCACTCTAGTCCCCGCTAGGTAGCCCTTTCTGTATACGCGGGTAGCCCTCTCCACTTGCACGGCTCGAGACTGGGTTACTATAGGCCCACCAACTTCCGTCTGTCCCTGAACTAGCCCATATCGTACTAGACAGGTCCTGCTATGATACCATACTGTAACGACCCTGATCCAAGCCTCGTGAGGTATTATCCACTTTGGCCCTTTAGCTCATAGTTTTATCCTTAATCAACCATATCTACTACATACTTGGGCTTCTCGGGAGGTCACCCATCCCTTGACTACTCCCACCCAAGCATGCTTAGCTCCAAAGTTCTTCACAAGAACTCAACTGATAAACCAAAAGGTGCCTCATGAGTTATGTATCACAACTTTATATTTATGGCCCAATAACACTACCCTAATTTTTGGTATAGAACTAATTTAGTTCATTCCAGCCCCCAACCCCCATGCATAGTGGTAGCTCCACTCTGTCGGTGGCTCCACTCTGGCCCCCGCCAAGTAGCCCTTTCCGTATACGCGGGTAGCCCTCTCCACCTACACGGCTCGCGACTGGGTTACTACAGGCCCACCAGCTTCCGTCTGTCCCTGAACTAGCCCATATCGTACTAGACAGGTCCTACTATGATACCATACTGTAATGACCCCAATCCAAGTCTCGTGAGGTATTGTCCACTTTGGCCCTCTAGCCTCACAATTTTGTCCTTAATCAACTATATCGGCTACATACTTGGGCTTCCCGGGAGGTCACCTATCCCGTAACTACTCCCACCCAAGCACGCTTAAATATCGGAGTTCTTCACAAGAACTCAACTGATACACTAAAAGAAGCCTCATGAGTTATAGATCACAACTTTACATTTATGGTCAAGTGACACTACATCAATTTCTGATATAGAACTAATTTGATCCATTCATGGCCCTAACCCCATACATAGTGGTAGCTCCACTCCGCTGGTGGCTCCACTCCGGCCCTGTCAGGTAGCCCTTTCCTTATAAGCAGGTAGCCCTCTCAACCTACACAGTTGGCGACTAGGTTACTACAGGCCCACAAGCTTCCGTCTGTCTCTGAACTAGCCCATATCGTACTATGGGTTCTGCTCTGATATCATATTGTAACGACCCGATCCAAGCCTTGTGAGGTGTTGTTCACTTTGGTACTCCACCCTCACAGTTTTGTCCTTAATCAACCATATTGACTATGTATTTGGGCTTTCTTGGAGGTCACCCATCCCGTAACTACCACAAGCACGCTTAACTCCCAAAATTCTTCACAAGAACTCAACTGATATACTAAAAGACGCCTCACAAGTTATAGATCGCAACTTTACATTTGTGGTCCAATAACACTACCTCAATTTTCGATATGGGACTAATTCGGTTCATTCCTTCCCCAGCCCCATATGCAGTGGTGGCTCCAATTCGCCAATGGCTCCACTCTGGCCCCGCCAAGTAGCCTTTTCGTATATGTGGATAGCCCTCTCAACCTACACGGCTCGCAACTAGGTTACTACAGGCCCACCAGCTCCCACCTATCTTCGAACTAGCCCATATCGTACTAGATGAGTCTTGATCTAATACCATACTGTAACGACCCGATCTAAGCCTCGTGAGATTTTGTTCATTTTGGCCCTTTAACCTCACAATTTTATCCTTAATCAACCATATCAGTTACGTACTTGGGCTTCACGGGTGGTCACTCATTTTGTGACTACTCCCACCTATGCATGCTTAACTCTTGGAGTTCTTCACAAGAAATCAACTGATACACCAAAAGATGTCTCACGAGTCATGTGACAACTCAACTAGCAAATTGACCCAACAAACTTACTAGTACCGTACTAGTTGGGCCGATGGCTCCACTTTGCCCCCACCAAGTAGCGCTTTTCATATACTCGGGTAGCCCTTTCCACCTACATGGCTCGCGACTAGGTTACTATAGGCCCACCAGCTTCTGCCTATCCCCGAACCAACCTAGATCGTACTAGACGGGTCTTGCTCTGATACCATATTGTAATGACCCGATCCAAACCTCGTGAGATTTTGTCCACTTTGGCCCTCTAGCCTCACGAGTTTATCCTTATAATTAACCATATCAGTTATGTACTTGGGATTCACGGGATGTTGCTCATCTCGTAACTACTTCCACCTAAGCACGCTTAACTTCCAGAGTTCTTCACAAGAACTCAACTAATACACCAAAAGATGTCTCACGAATTATGTGACAACCCAACTAGCAAAGTGACCCAATAATCGTACTAGTACCGTACTAGTTGGTAGATTTTCTAGAAAGATCACCCATCTTGGGATTTCCCTCAATGAAGCACACTTTGGTCCTACTCGAGTTCTGAAAATAACTAGTCCGAGTTGTTGGTAGTTTACTCAGTCCATTTAACATATTGTTATATGGGGTGTTACAATCTACCTCTCTTATATAAGGGACATCTTCATCGCTGTTCATATATAACACACAGTCAAACTCCAGATAGGCAGAAATCTAGAGGCAGCCCCAACATGCTCAAAAGGTGGCTCCCGCTATGTAGCACTTTTGCGCCGTTATGTCCTTAAGAGGTGGCTCCTATGGCATAACACTTAGTCCTGTGTAGTATTTAGCTCTTGCACTTCCGATTAGAGAAGGCTATGATGCCATTTGTGACGACCCAACTAGCAAATTGATCTAACAATTATACTAGTTGGTAGACTTTTCAGAAAGATCACCCATCTTGAGATTTCCTCTAACTAATCATGCTTAATTTCAGAGTTTTTCCTACTCGAGTTTCGAAAATGACTAGTCCGAATTATTGGTAGTTTACTCATTTATTCTATTTAACATATTATTATATGGGTGTTACAAATTATAGATAACAACTTTACATTTATGGTTCAATAACACTACCTCGATTTTTCGATATGAGACTAATTCCATTCATTCTTGCCCTAGTCCCCATATACAGTGGTAGCTCTACTCTAGCCTTGCCAGGTAGCCTTCTACGTATATGCAGGTAGCCCTCTCCATCTACATGGCTCGTGGATGGGTTACTACACGACTAGTCGTTAGATTCCAGTGGTTGACGATCAGCGAATTGTCAAATTTTGATAGACTGTCGTTAAAATCCGGCGACTCCCTTGGCAACCAGTCACCAAATTCTTTTGGTGGACTGTTGCTAGAATCCGGTGACTATATTGGAGACCAGTCATCAGATTTTAGTGGTTGGCGACCTGTGAATCATTAGATTCTGATGAATTGTATTGGCGATCCTTGTCGACAACCAGAATTCGACAACTCCGTCGACGACCGATGAATTCTCTAGTCACCGAATTCTAACGATCGACGATTAGATTCGAATTGTCGAGTGTCTTTTCATATATTAAAATGTTTAAAAAATATTTAAATATAATATTTTATCAAATAATATATTAATTTAGATATTATTTAAATTAATTATCAAACAACTCTTAATATATGTCTTACATATTTTAAATATTTTTTTATATTTTAAATTTAAAAATAGATGCGAAATAAAATTTCAAACTTAAGACTTAAATGTTCTTAAATACCGTCTAAGTTACTGCTTTGAGGTGACTATAAAAAATATAGCACCATTGTGTTGCTCTAGTATTATGGTTTGGGTTAGGGCCGTCAATTATGATACTTTGACCCATTTTTTATGGACACGGAAGCAATCATTCCCACATTTTTAATACTACCTGAAGAGACGTGATTTAAGTGTGCCTCCCAAGAGGTATTGTCCCCATGCTTGGGGTTTTATCCTTTAAAATGGCCCTCTTGGGAGAAGAGGTGAGGCTCTTGCTGATAAACACACACTTGTTCTCACTATCTTTCAATGTGAGACTAAAGAATACCTCTACACAGCCCCCCAGTGAGCATAAGGGTGTGCGGGTCTCATGAAGATGAGATGCTCGGGTAGGGCGCATGGCCTCTCGTTCGTTTCCACAGACGGCGCCAATAGTGTGGAGGCCTTTTCGTGCTTGGGCCAGAACCCACTGGGCCTACACCTGGAAGGGAAGAAGACAAACGCCGGAGGCGGACTAAGGTCCTGCAATTACCAAAAATGGCGTCAAGGGGGCCCGGTTGAAGAACCGGGGAGAACCCTCCGATGCCTAAGTCAGTAAGTGACTGGAGAGGATGGGAGTTCTCGTGTATGAAGGTGTATTCGTATGAGAGAGAGCGTACCTCGGCATGGCACTATACCTGTGTCTTTTATAGGCATGGGAGCTGAGGCGGACGGATGTAATGTCTCTAGATTGTGCCTAGAAGGGCACCTTGATTGACGCACGTAACGGGGAGTTACACGTCCAGGTGTCCGTTGGAATGCTTGGCAGTTAATGTGCCTCTTGATAGTGGGGCGCATGGCCCGCGGCGGTTGTAACTGTTGCTGTCACAAAGAGGCTGCTCGGGCAGCCCTGACTGTGGATCTCGAGTAGGTTGCCTGTTGGGGGAAGACCAACCTGGTGCTCGATGACCACGACGACTGCTCTGGGCCCGAGCAGGGCAAGTGTCTCTGAGGGCGTTGGAGATGGTCATCCGAGGACAGATGACGCCCTAAGAGAATGCAGCGCCGGCTCGTTTCATCATGGGCTATGCAGGTTTTGTTGATGGGCTTGGGTGGCAGGAAGTGACCACCACACTTGGGAGGCACACTTAAATCACGTCTCTTCATTGGCGCCGTCTGTGGGAACGACGCAGCCATGGCTCGCGGACGATCCTCTTACCAGAACATCGGGAGCAGGGCGATGAGATCTCGCCAGTCGCTGGCGGATTCTCGCCATCGGTCTTCTTCCGTTGACGTCAATGTCGCCCCCGCCGACACAAACAATGATGTCCTTGCACCGGCGGCCCTCGCGCCAGCAACCGCCCTGGAGATGGCTGAACTCCGGGGGCAGATGCAGCAGTTGACGGGCATCTGCCTAGCCCTACAGGCTCAGTTGGCTGGGCCACCAGCCCCGGAGCCTTCCCTTCCGCGGGTGAGGCAAGCAGGGTCATCCCACCAACGATCTCGTATCCTTTCGGTGCCTCAGGATCAGCAGGCGGACTCACCACGCCGATCCCACCGAGCCCCGTCCAAGGAGCGGGCACCGGAGCGCCGAGGCCGTTCGCCCCGTCGCTCTGTCGTCGCCCCCCGTTCGCCGCGCTCGGTTGTGGGAGCCAACTCCCATGGCACTGACCGAGAAGGATCCGTCCATTCCGAGTAGGAGCTCTCCAGACGCCTCCGTCGTGTGGTCGACCTGGAGCGCCGCGTGGACGCGATGGTCCAGCGTGCGGAGGGAAAAGCCCCAGCGGAGGATGACCTGGACTTCCGCTCCCCTTTCAGTGGGGAGATCCTGGAAGCCCGGGTCTCTCCCACGCTCCCTCTGCCCACCATCGCACCCTATGACGGCACTACCGACCCGGCCGACCACATCCACGGCTTTGAGTCGCACATGGTGTTCCACGGAGCATCAGATGCGGCCAAATGCCGAGCTTTCCCTGCAACTCTCAAGGAGACCGCCAGAGCCTGGTTCGAGACTCTGCCAGCGGGCTCCATTTCATCCTTCCGCCAGCTGAAGAAATCCTTCCGGGATAACTTCCTTGGCGGCAAGTCACAGCCGCGTACGGCGGCTTCCCTCCTGGCAATTAGCCAGAAAAAGGGCGAGGCACTCTGGGACTTCGTCAAGAGGTTCCAGACCGAAGCGCTTCGTATTTCACGCCTGGACGTTCCTCTAGCCACTAGTGCCCTCATCTAAGGCACTCGCAACGGCTTCCTGCAGAGGACTCTAGGCGTCCAGCAACCTGCTACCCTCGCCGAGCTGCTTTCCATCGCACAACGCCATGCGGCTTGCGAAGAAAGTTTAGCTGCGGGCCGAGCAGAGCAGGGGGAATCATTGGACAAGAAGAGACCCGCTGACAATGGCTCTGACCGTGATCGAAAAAAAGGACGGTGCAATGGGGATTCACCGCGTTGACCACGTCCCTTCACCAATTACACCCCCCTCACGGTGGCACCCGAACAGATCCTGACAGAGATCAGGAATGAACCATTTGTTCGGTGGCCGCAGAGGATGCGCTCCAACCCTCGTAGGTGCGATCAAGCGAAGTACTGCCGCTTCCATCGCGACCACGGCCACGACACCTCCGAATGCCGCCAGCTCAAGGACGAAATTGAAGACCTTATCAAGCGCGGCTACCTCGGGCGGTATGTGCGCCGGAATGAAGAACGCCCCAGACGCCAAGAGCGGACTCCCGAGCAGCCGGTCAACAACGAGCCTAACGGACAAGAAATCAACATGATTGCGGGAGGCTTCGGCGCGGGCGGAGAGAGCACTCGAAGCCGACGCGACTACGCAAGGCGAGTGCACGTCGTGGATAGGCCACCGGCACCTAGGCCAGCTCCATATCCCACCAGTCCTGCACGCACCCCGTCCGAGGAGGCTATAACCTTCTCAGACGAAGACCTTGTAGGGGTCGCTACCCCACACACT
The DNA here is from genome assembly GCA_014218235.1 of Colocasia esculenta. Lineage (NCBI taxonomy): Eukaryota > Viridiplantae > Streptophyta > Magnoliopsida > Alismatales > Araceae > Colocasia > Colocasia esculenta. Next base: position 51,545,619 of record CM024753.1, on the reverse strand, counting down.
GATACGCTGGTCGTTTCGGCCACCATCAACCATTGTAATGTGTGTCGGATCTTGGTAGATAATGGAAGTGCCCCTGACGTCTTGGCTTACGACTATTTTGTGCTTATGGGTCTCAAAACCGACCAGCTCACCCAGTAGAGTCGCCCTTGTTCAGCTTCTCGGGGGTTTCGGTGCAGCCCATGGGTAGAGTACGCCTCCCAATCACCTTAGGGACGGCGCCGAAGATTGTGACCAAGGTAGTTGACTTCTTGGTCATCAAGAACATGCCAGGCTACAACGCCATCCTCGGCAGAGGCCTGATCGAAAGAATCAGAGCAGTACCTTTGTCTCTTCATCAGAAGATGAAGTTTCCAACCCCGGGCGGGATCGGCGAGGTGCTCGGGTGCCAGCGTGAGTCTCGACGGTGCTATGTCCTCTCTTTAAGAGACAAGCAACCACTCGCGGCCCCCACCGATCAACCTTCCACTAGCCGAGGAACGCCTGCTGAAGACCTGCTACCTATTCAGGTGGATGATGACCCCGAGCATATACTTTACATTGGCGCTCTGCTAACAGATGCCGAACAGCAACGCTACATGAGATTTTTGCTGGCCAATTTGGATGTGTTCGCGTGGTCTGATGATGAGCTACCAGGCATTTCTCCTGATGTCATGGTGCATCGCCTCCGGTTGGACCCGCGGGTCCCCCCAGTTCAGCAAAGGAGGCGACCTGTCAATCGAGAACGACAGACTGTCATCCAGGATCACGTCGTCAAAAGCCGATCCGTTGGGCTCCTCCAAGAAGCCCAATACCCAAGATGGATCTCCAACGTGGTCCTCGTGTGCAAAGCCAACGGCAAATGGCGAGTGTGTGTGGACTACAAAGATCTCAACAAGACGACGCCCAAGGACAACTTCCCTCTGCCTCGCATCGACCAGTTAGTGGATGCAACATCTGGGCACGAGCTTCTTAGCTTCTTGGATGCCTACTCTGGTTATCACCAGATTAGCATGCATCCCCCGGACCAAGACTCCACCATGTTCATCACAGACCTTGGGTTATACTGCTTCACCAGGATGCCCTTCGGCCTAAAGAACGCAGGCGCAATGTACCAGCGGCTGGTCAACAAGATGTTCGAGCAGCAGATTGGGCGCAACATAGAGGTCTACATCGACGACATGTTGGTCAAGACGCTTCCGAGCACCGACCACATCTCCGACCTCCAAGAAACTTTTGCAACCCTGCGGAAGTACAACATGAAGCTCAACCCGTCCAAGTGTGCGTTTGGAGTGCGCTCGGGTAAGTTCCTCGGCTTCCTCGTCTCGAATAGAGGGATAGAGGTAAACCCAGAGAAGATCCAGGCCATACTTGAGATGGGCAGTCCGAAGACGGTGCGGGACGTCCAGCGTCTTACTGGACGCCTTGCCGCCCTGAACCGGTTCATGTCTCGAGTAGCGGAAAGAAGTTTTAACTTCTTCAAGTTGCTGCGAGGGCCTAAAGGCGCCTCACAGCAAGGGGGGCATGTACAGTGGACTGCGGAGTGCGAAATTGCCTTCACCGAGCTGAAGGCGTACTTAGCAATCCCATCGATTCTCTCAAAGCCAGTGCTTGGAGAACCACTGTTTGTATACCTTTCGGTTACCAAACACTCCATCAGCGTGGTTTTGATCAGAGAAGAGGGAGCGGCGCAACATCCGGTTTACTACATTAGCAGGGTCCTTCAGGAAGCCGAAAGGAGGTACCCCCGAGCAGAAAAACTTGCCCTTGCTCTGGTCACGACTGCCCGGAAGCTCAGACCCTATTTTCAGGCCCATTTAGTGACGGTCCTAACCGACCAACCGCTGAAGTCTATCCTCCAGCGGCCAGAGGCTTCAGGCAGACTCATCAAATGGGCCATAGAGCTTGGTGAGTTCGACATCAGTTTCCACCCAAGGACAGCAATCAAGGCGCAAGCGTTGGTAGATTTTGTCGCAGAATGTACTCTCCCTACCGAGCAGAACCCACCGTTGGCTGATGAGCCTCCATGGGAGCTCTACGTTGACGGATCTTCTTGTGTCACAGGGAGCGGAGCAGGTATGGTCCTCACCTCTCCAGAAGGGTTAGAGTTCCAATACACCCTCCGGTTCCGCTTTGCAGCTTCTAACAACGTCGCCGAATATGAAGCATTGTTGTCCGATATCCGAATGGCTAGGCACCTCAGAGCCCTTCGACTGAGGGTCTTCAGTGACTCCCAGCTAGTTGCTAGCCAAGTGAACGGGCAGTTCGAAGCAAGGGAGCCTCGTATGGCCCAATACCTCCAGCAGGTTAAGAGCCGAGCAGAGGGTCTCCTTTACTTCGAGGTTATACGTGTCCCACGGGAGCAGAACGCGCGAGCCGATGCACTGGCCAAGTTGGCCTCCTCAGGTGACATCGCCCCTTCTCGTTCCGTATTCATTGAAGAGCTCGCCTCGCCGAGCATCGAAGTGGACGTCGCTGCCATTGAGACAGGCCCACTGGCTCCGAGCTGGATGGACCCTATCTTGGCCTACCTACTTCGAGATGAGCTTCCGCCTGAGTAGGGCGAAGCTCGAAAGATCAGGATGCGCTCTCAGCGCTTCACCCTCGTAGAAGGCAAGTTAGACCGACGGTCCCTTTCAAGACCCCTTCTACGGTGCCTCAACCCCGAAGAAACACTTGCTGCCATTGAAGAGGTTCACGAAGGGCTGTGCGGTAGCCACTTAGGGGGCAGAACGCTGGCCCGCAGTATCATTTGAGCAGCGTTCTGGTGGCCTTCTCTGCAAAAGGATTGTATGGCCTCTGCTAGGAGGTGCCCAGAGTGTCAGAAGTTCGGACAGTTTATCAAGCAGCCTGCCGAACAGCTTCACAACCTGTTCGAGCCGCGCCCTTTCGCCAGATGGGGCATCGACATCTTGGGCCCCTTCCTAGAGGCCCAAGGTCGGAAGAAGTTTCTGTTTGTGGCCATCGATTACTTCACCAAATGGATCGAAGCTGAACCTGTTGCCACGATCACCGAACAGGCTGTGTGAAAGTTCATCTGGAAGAACCTCCTCTGCCGGTTGGGCATTCCAAGGGTGATCACCTCCGACAACGGGAAGTAGTTCGACAGCACCTTCTTCAAGCAAAAGTGCGCCGAGCTCGGGATCTACAACCACTTCACCTCCGTGGCGCATCCCCAAGCAAACGGTTTGGTGGAAAACGCCAACCGAACACTGCTACACGGGATCCGCACAAGGGTGAAGGCTACAGGAGGTTCATGGATCGACGAGCTCCCCAACGTGCTTTGGTGCCACCGAACAACAGCTCGGGTAGCAACGGGAGAAACACCTTTCCACTTGGCTTACGGCTCGGAAGCCGTTGTGCCTCTGGAAGTAGCTCTCCCCACTCTCTGAACAACTCACTTCGATGAAGCCGCCAACAACCGTGCTCTTCGGGAAAATCTTGACATGCTTGGCGAACGACAAAACGACGCCAGCATTCGTCTCGTTTCCTATCAGCAACGGCTCGCGCAATATTATAATGCACGAGTACGGGAAAGGCGCTTCAACGTGGGAGATTTAATTCTGCGCCGCTGCTCGGTTTCAGATCCTCGAAGAGCGGTCGGCAAGCTCACCCCTAAATGGGAAGGACCTTATCAGGTCACCCAGGTCCTCGGGAAAGGCTCATATAAGCTAACTATTTCTAGTGGCGAAGCCATACCCAGGACTTGAAATGTATCTAATCTCAAGGCTTACCACCTATGAAAGCCTTTGATCGGCATCCTACTTCTCTTCTCCCCGTTCCTATGGTCAGACAAGTGCTTAGTATACACCCCTGATCGGAACCTTTTTTTACGGTTCCCAACGATCTGCGCGGTACATGCAACTCTTGTAAAACCAGCGAATCCCAATTTGGGCAGGGACAATGGTAAAAGGGAGAAGATAGAAAAAGTGAAGCCATAGACAACTCCTGAAGAGGAAATTTTCATTCACCAATCTTTTGCTTACAGGAAGACCCCTTTGATCTCAATTACAAGATCTAACAAAAAGACATAGAGCATCAAGACTAAGGAGCCTGCTCGGAGGGACCGGCACCGTCGCCCGGAGAAGGCATTCGCCCAGATTGGAACTGCGCGAATTGGACTCCATCCAGGCGGGCATCATTGGTACGACGCCGGCACTCTTGCACAACAGCCTCGAAGGCTGATCGGGCGCGATCGACCCAAGAGAGCCGCTCTCTGTAATCCCTACCAGCTTTGAGGCCCACCCGATAGCAGCGGGCCCTATATTGCTCCAGATCTTCTTTCTAATCTACTCCGGCCTTATATTCTATAACGGCACGGGCCCCTGCATCAGCAGCTACTTTGGCAATGGCGTCCTTCTCGGCCCGGGCCAGGGCCAAATTTAACTCCGAGGCTTGGAGAGCAGTTTTGAGGTTCCTCACCTCCTCCTCCAGCGCCGCCTCACGAGCCTTATGTTGCGCTGTAAGCCCTTGGCAAAAAGCAGTCTGTGCCTCCCACAGATGCTTCTGGTTCTGAGCCCGAGCAGCCAAGGCCCTTAGAACGTTCAATGACTTGGAGACCCCATCCATAAGGGCCCCCAAGTCAATATCATCACCCACGCCGTCGTCTTCACAGCCTTCTGGGTAGTATCCTCAGCCTGACATCTCCGGACTCTGCTCGGCTGGAAGGTCCAAGCACCTCGCTATCCGGTCGAGGTGGGAGGCAGAAGGGCTCACAGGCAGTTCCCTTGGTGAGTCCTCAACACGGCGAAGCGTCGCCTCCAGCGCCGCCACTGAGGGAGCCTCAGGAAGCTTTTTCTGCAACACTTCCCTAAGGGGCCTCCGATCATCGTCGGAATCCTCAGCCCGCCCCTCGTCTTCCACCTCTGCTACCTCCCCTCTGGCACCATCAGTTACCTCGGCGATTGCAACATCAGCAACCGCCTCGATGGGGGGCATGGGGGGCAGGATGGCCCCAGTTGCAGCGATGAGCTTCTCAGTGGCCTCCGTCGCTGCGGCTGCTTCCTCGATGGCCCCTGTAGAGGGATCCATCTCTTGACCCCCGCGCGGGGTTGCATTTGGTGCTGGGGGCGCCTCCTCCTCGGTCGCTAGCACCCCTTTGGTTGTGGCATCCTCCGTTGCACCGGTGCCCTCACCAGGTCCGGCGTCAACCTCAACCTCCTCGCCATCAGCCGCGGCGTCATCCTCGGCACCCCTGGCACATGAGGCCCCCACGGACACTTCTTCCAAACGACCCCCAACGGGGCCCTGCGGCATCAGCGCCCTCGCCTGCTCCCCGTCTGAGTTTCCAGACGAGGAGCTTACATCAACGAGCCTGAGGTCGACCGCCATCCTTTTGGCGACCTCGGGGTTTCGTTGGGCAGGCACCTGGGGAGTCCCCTCCTAGGATGCCTCCGCAGCCTTCCGCTTCCTCTTCCGCTCCAGCGGCGGCACGACCTCCTCCTCCTCCTCATCCTCTTCGGCAGGAGGACCAGCCGAGCGCTGCGAAGCAAGCACCAGTCTTCGCTTCTTCTTCTTCTGGAGCGGGCTCTTCGCCACCCCTCTCTTAGCCTCATCCTCGGCCGGTTGATGCTCGGGCAGGGGCCTGGCTACGGCCCTCAAAGCCCCTCGTTCGGCAGCCTTCTTCTTCAAGCGTATCCTTCCAGGCCCCTTTTCAGGGACCCCCGAGCTGGCAGCGCCCTGTCCTTCGGCAAGGCGGTTTGGGGTGGCAGCAGCAGGACGCTCCTCACCGACCACCGCCACATACGCTGTGACGACAATTTGCTCGGTGTAGAGGGCCATGTCCTCTGTATCCATGCCCGCCTCCAACTCCTCAGCAGCTGCACAAGGAAAGAGGAGTTAAAAAACAAAGAAGAAGTGGTTTCCGAGGAACGAAAGAAGGAGAGAGGCAAATCCATCACTCACTCCATGCTCGACTGAGCCCGTGCTGGACCAGCTGGGCCTCGGTGATGTATTCCTCCGCCTTCTCGACGAAGATGTTGCTGAGGCGCTTCACAAGCGCCACTTCATCCTGTCGCATGAACGGGTACAGATCCTTACGCGTGCTCTTCACCCGCGTAGGAAACCCCCACTCTGGCGCTCCAGCATTGCGCGTCAGGAAGAGGATACGATGTGTCCACCCCTTGTGGCTCGACAGCCGTGGGGAGAACTCAATCCTCATACAGTCCGGCCGATGCTTGGTGTAGTAGACATTCCGGCTCGTCCCCGGCGACGCAGTCAGAATGAATTGGCTCCAAAAAAGGTTGGCGGTGGGCTCGATCCCCCGAACTTCGCAGATATGCAAAAGATGCATATCGTCCGCCAGCTGTTCGGCGCCAGTTGAACTGGGGCGATCCCCCAGGTGTTGAGCAGCTCCCTCGCCACCGCCGGCAACGGTAGCCGGAACCCTGCCTCCAGGATATCGTGCGACATTGCGACGCACCTGGTCTTCTCTCACCAGTAGGGCTCTTCTTCCTTCGCAAGCACGATGTCGTATCCCGTATCAATGCGATACCACTCTCGAAGCCCATTGAAGAAGCGGTACCTCTCCCGCTGGACGGCTCCTGACGCGCCATTGCCACCGCTCGCACCAGCCACGATCTTGCCCTTCAGCGACATCGCCGGAGATGAAGGAGACGAAGAAACGGGGGAGTTCAGAAAGAAAAGGAAGGGCTTCCAGCAAGAGGTTTTTCGAAGGCGTGGTTCCTCGCCTTCGCCTCTCCCCTTCCTTATAAAGGAAAGAGGGCGGGAAACCCTAGAAGCCTCGGAGCCCCCTCTCCTTCCAAAAACGACCGTTCGACCGAATCAACGGCCTCCTCGCTTGCCACGATACCATCCTTCATCATGAACCCTCCGATTCTTTCAAGGCGGAAGGTACGAAGCGACAGTGCCGATTGGCAATTGCCGCCATTCGAGCGCCCCGATTCCTGAGCCGACTCGCTGGCGTGGGGGGCAAGTGTGGTGGTCACTTCCTGCCACCCAAGCCCATCAACAAAACCCGCATAGCCCATGACGAAACGAGCCGGCGCTGCATTCTCTTAGGGCGTCATCTGTCCTCGGATAACCATCTCCAGCGCCCTCAGAGACACTTGCCCTGCTCGGGCCCAGAGCAGTCGTCGTGGTCATTGAGCACCAGGTTGGTCTTCCCCCAATAGGTAACCTGCTCGAGATCCACAGTCAGGGCTGCCCGAGCAGCCTCTTCGTGACAGCAACGGTTACAACCGCCGCGGGCCATGCGCCCCACTATCAAGAGGCACATTAACTGCCAAGCATTCCAACGGACACCTGGACCTGTAACTCCCCGTTACGTGCGTCAATCAAGGCGCCCTTCTAGGCACGATCTAGAGACGTTACATCCATCCGTCTCAGCTCCCATGCCTATAAAAGACACAGGTATAGTGCCATGCAGAGGTACGCTCTCTCTCATACGAATACACCTTCATACACTAGACCTCCCATCCTCTCCAGTCACTTACTAACTTAGGCATCAGAGGGTTCTCTCCGGTTCTTCAACCGGGCCCCCTTGACGCCATTTTTGGTAATTGCAGGACCTTCGTCTGCCTCCGGCGTTCGTCTTCTTCCCTTCCAGGTGTAGGCCCAGCGGGTTCTGGCCCAAGCACAAAAAAGCCTCCACACTACGCATATATATACTTGTGTATAGTTTATATTTTAAATTTTTATTTCGTAATCATGATAAACTTCATCGGTCCAGGAGATGAAAATGGAAAATATTATTTTTGTTTCTGATTGGACCCACTGGCAATTTTAATTTAGTGGCACAAAGTAATCATCTGTATTTTATTTTGCATGAATAATTGACATTCCCTCTCAGAATGGGGTTCCCAATTAATTTCTAATACAAATAGAAAACCTATTGACCATCAAAGATTTAAAAATGGGGGAAGAAATTAACTTTTGGACCAAATACTCGCCGAAATCGCCAATGATATTTAGGCGATCGAGGTTGCTGAGAGAACCCAAAATGCCCCCTCCTTTACTAGATTATGGCAAATGTAAATTTAATGTGTGGTCCGAATAAATTAGCTACCAGTCCTTTATCTTTATTGAACGTTACCGTCGCCAAGATGGCCGCTTATCTCCGGGGTCGGGGTTGCCCTCACTGGACACTGCAATGCTGCAAATCTAATAACAGCATCCCCACTCGCTGCCGTCATCTCAAGACGAAGACCATCCATCGTTACCATTGCTCTAAGGAGATTGGACTACTCCAACTTATGTTTGGACTTTGGAGTGAGGAGAATATATTTAAGATAAATTAAATAAAAGGTATTGACTGTAATATGAATATTTTGTTGTCATAAAATTTAATGTATATGTAATTGAGGATAACACATACAGTTATAATTTTATCAGAGAATAAAAAATAAGTCAAATTTTTTATAAAACAAATATTAATTAATTTATCTATATATTTATCTTCAAAAATTATTAAGAAAAATAGTGATATTTTAAGCTCTTTTTTTTTATCTTTGGAAGTTAAGGATTTTACGGTCACTGATTTTCTTATTGAGAATTTCAACCATCAAATTAGAAATCAATTTCGCCCCCACTTTAAATTAGGAATTCATTTTTTATCTAAATCATACAAATGCAATTAACTGAATTTTTGTTAGCACACATGCAAAACAACACCTTTTTGGGCTCTTTCGCTTTTGTTAAATTATTGATCACGTGGTAAAAAATGGGTCTTACATTTACTTATATATATATATACTTTCTTTTATCGCATAAAGAAACCTTATCATAGTCATAGTTGGTTGTGTCGTTATAATCGAGTTAAATTGTGTTAGAGACTCAATACAATACAAATATTATTTTTATTATTTAATAATTTTAATATCTTTTTTATTTAATATTTTAGTATTTTTTAAAAATAAATAAATTATACGGATCAAAACATATCACAAACTCGCCATAACTTAGTCTCCGATCCAAGCCAACCTTGATCGTAGTAACCGGTGGTGATAGGGCAAACCCATTCCATAATCAAACATTTAAGGGGTTCATCCTTAATTCGGAATGACAAAACAAGTTTTCAAAATAAAAATAACCCTACTTATTTATTAACTCTGTCTTATTTTTAAACGGGTAAAATTATCCGAGTAAAATTACTAAATATGAGGAGAAAAAGATATTTGAAACATATTTGTCACTTCTCTCGAAGGAATTTCTCCGAAGAATTTATACCGGTACCATATGTTATATAAAAATAAAATAGATAAATTAATTAAAATTCTCTATCAGATATTTAATTTATTTTTTAATTCTTGATAAAATTATAATTTATTATAATAAGTATTATCTCATGTTACATTATACGTTAAATTTATTATAGTAAGAATCTCTTTATTATAATAAAAAATTCTTAATTAATTTATCTAAATAAAATTAAAGATAAATTTTCATGTAATTAACGATTTAACACAGTCAGAAATTTTTTATTATAGTAAATATATATATACGATTCTTTTTTAATAACGTTTGTCTTCCCTTTACTCATACGCGCCGCCTCGGATGCGAGGCAGTGCGCACGGGCCCCAGATTCCGAGTGCCGGTCCAACCCCTCTCCGAACGCTATATATACGCACCCCCGCATGCGCTAATTCCTCACGCCGGGTCATGCTTTTGGGCAGGTGTCCAATCTAATCAGGGGGAAAGCCCAGACGTTCAGGCCTTCCCCTCTCCCTACGCCCCCACCCTTCCCTTTCCAGACGCTTCCGCGGCCGCCTTCACAGGACCGGGCACGAGGGCAGATCAATCCTCGACGCCGCTGGCTATGGACGCCGATTTCTTCTGCCAGGAGTGCAAGGCCTTCACTCAGACCGTGCTGGACCGCTCCACCGGCGACACTGTCTGCACCGAGTGCGCCCTCGTCGTCGACCACCACTACGTCGACCTCAGCTCCGAGTGGAGGGTCTTCGCCGACGATACCGATGGCGACGATAAGGTCCGTGTCGGGGGCGCCTCCAATCCGTTGCTCGGGGACGAGGGCGGCCTCGCCCCCACGGTGATCGCCAAAGTGAACGGCAAGCCAGCATTGCCCTCCGTGGCCCGCGCGCAGGCCACCGACCCCCAGCGGGCGCTCATCCAGGCCTTTGGGACGATATCGGCCATGGCCAGCAGGTCGCCTTTCCCCCCCTCCTCCTCCTAGCTCTTCCGGATTATCCCCGACGGCTTCTCCCGACGAGGTTTCATGGTTTCCTTCTTAATCTTTTTTTTTTTCCGATTTGCCCTTTGATTTCCCCCGGCTCTTCCCTGATTCCGGAGTCTGTTTTGTTCATATACATCCTCATCTTTATCTCCTCTCCGATCAGCGATCGGAAACAATAAGGAACGTGAAGCTGAATCAAATCGAGTCTCCTACCATCCTTTTATTCCCAAAAAAAGGGTTTTTTTACGGAAGGGGAAATTAAAGACGATCAAGTTATATTCCGATTGGACAAAGTGGAGAAACAGGTGGTCGATCGAGGATCCCTCATGTGTTTCTAAAAGGGCTCGCCGGGGGGGGGGGGGGCTGCCGGGAGAGGGATGCGAAAGGCAATTTTAATAAACCTATACATGCTTATAACATAAAAGGACTTCTGTAGTTAGGCAGTTTCATGAAAGTGTTATAGATCGATTCCCAGGTTCCTAGTTTGCGATGTATTGGTCATGTTCGTTCATGTTTTTATAGCGGCAGCTGCCAGTTGATTCGTTGTGAAAAGACGGCTGTTGTGTGGGATGGACTGGACGCCTTAGCTGGCCTCAATGTTTTGATTTACTTCCTTGCAGTATCTATTTCAATACTGAGGAATAGGATGGTGCAAGGAGATATAACGGCAAGAAACGACTAAGATGTCTAGGGGCTTTCTGTCCTAAACCACGATGAATGGAGAATGACAGGGGATGAAAATAAGGACAGCCTCTAAGACAATGATACGTAGGATTCCAAAAGAACCACGGATTACCTCTAATCCGCAAAAATTACCCATTTAATTTCTCGGTGGTTTAGGAAGCAAGAATAACAATGGAAGTTATATTATGCAATTAAAGAAGAGCGTGTCAGACAGTTTTGAGAGCAGCATTATCTATTGAGGGTCAAGAAGAACAGGATTTCCTAGCTGAACAGAAGACTGACAACAGCATCAATGACATTCTCCATTATAAAATAGAGCAGGAAGCAGCATTCGTTCATCGTTGACAGCAAATTGTACTAAAACAACGGTTAGACATTAACAGGATACCAGAAGAGTCTGGTCACTTGTGTGTGTGTGTGTGTGTTAGTGAGAAATAGAGAGACGGGGAGGCAGGGCAAGGTTATACAGGGCAGCACTCTTTTAGCCTACCCTATTGCCTAGACGAGTGAGAGTAATGCCTCCTGTAACATAACGGAGAAACCAACAAAGCTTTCTAGAATGTTCTTGGGGATGGCATCATGAGGTAGACAAAGATGGAAGCAAAGTTCTTTTTGGCTTGGGCATATTTCGTTGATGGAACAGATGTTGGTAGCTTCTCTAACTTATGAAGGATCACGGTCCAATAGGAGTTGTAGACTCATCTCCTTTCTTGGTCATGGCATGAGGGGGCCTCTTGTTTGTTATGCTTTTATCGTCTGATGACATTGGGATTGATGCACTTGTGCCTTTCCTTTGCAACCTTTAACATATATCGAATGCTCTGCGTTGATTTTTGGAGGAAAACTATTTTCTTAACTTGAAACCAACTGGAATTGTCCCTAGAGATGGGAGAGTTAGATGAACACTTCATGAAACATCGATTTTTGGTCTCCCCATGGCTTGGATTATTGGTGATTCAGGCTTGATCCTTGGTGGGGTGGGTTTACTCTTTGAATTCAAAATAATAAGATAAATAAAAAAACTCATATGTCACTGTGTGCACTCTTTCCACTGCTAAGTATTTTCCACTGCTACCTATTATCTTTGTTTCCCTTGTGCTATTTGATAATTTTCATGATCTTTAGGATCATTAGTTTTAGCATTTCCTGATATAAGTGTCCATGAATTAAAACTATGATAGTGTCCTGTTCTCTCTTCAAAAAGACAGTGGCTTGCTCATCTTCTTATATGTAGAAACTCTGTTATTATCTTGTTCTTATTTACGAATCATCACTCTTCTATGTCCACTATCTGGTAACATTTAGAACAAGTGGCTCAAGCCATACACCTCTACATCAAACTAGATTATCCATAAAATGCTAATTTATCTTCTGTACACCCTTTTTTCAACTTTGCAAGCTATGCCTATCCTTCAAATTAATGTTTCCTTATTTTCTGACTACTTCCTTGATTTGATAACTTCCATTGTTTGATGCTTTGTGGTCTTCCATTGCAAAACTTCAATCACATGCCTGTGAGTTCAAAATGACCAAAGCATTGAAGTTTGTATATTTAAGTGTTCCTCCCTCTTTGCAGAGAGATGTTCTTCCAAGAGAGGTTGCATGTTGATGCAAATTCTACCATCCTTTTGTCATCCTTTTCTTCTATGCTTGTCTACTTTCACAGAAACCTGGCATTAAATCTGCTCACATGATTGTTAAACTTGAGTTTGAGGAGAGTTCCCCCCCTGCCTTGTGGCTATTCTTTTCACCCTATCTTTTGTTATTCACATAAATATTTTCTTTCATGCATGTTCTATAGCCTGAAGTATAATGGATTTGTGACATTGTTGAAATTTCTTTTTTCCAGGTTGCATCTTGTTCCCACAATTGAGGTATGTTCATGCCCATATCTTGATTGTTTCAAATGTTATATTAGTTTGGGAAAAGGTAAACTTTTGTGGTAATTCTGATTTCTGTATACTGGTTTTCAAAAGGACATTCTGCCTAATAGGAATGTCACTGTCTATGCATGGCAAAGATTGCTTCAACATTCTATCTTCCCCCGGTTAATTTTTGCATGTGTTAATGGATATGCCTGCTATAATTATTTTAGCATAGTGTTGGTCTTGCCAAAATCAGTAGCCTTCTTTTATTGTATATCTCACTTGCATGCCTCGATTGGCATGCCTAAGCCTCTTTATGGTTTCCCTTGAGTATGCTCTGTTGTGGTCATTTAATTGTTATTTCCCAAGCATCTGCAGAGTGTTACCTCCTTTTGAAAGTAAGCTACTTTGTTCAATTAACTAGCTAAATGTATAATCTAGCTGAAGAATGTTATTTTGGGATTGGCTCCTTCGCTTTGTTGTTTGAGGTATGGATGAAAATAAGTACAGATAGCAGAGAAGTTCAAATCATCCTCACTTTGTTTGCTCTCTCCTAAAACTTAAAGGGAAAAACACCCTAAAGCAAAGGTTTAGTACACTGTGGACATGGAAATTCTCTCCTCCCTTGGAAAGAGGGAAAAGATATTTGGGGTGCATGATGTTTCATTTTGTACGAACATGCCAATCTGTTTAATAGGCAATTTTGAAGTTCGCTTAATGTGAGAATTTGACATGTCTGTTATCGGACGATTGCGACTATATTTTGATGTATTTGTTCCGTGCATTTATTTTATCAGGCAAATTGGGTTCGTGTACTGAATTTTTCTCCACCCACCAAAGTTGGTGTTAATTTACCTCGAAATGATCTTGAACACCTTTGATTCTCTATTAAAGATCGCCTTTTGTCTCTATTCATTGTGACAATGATGACTTTGATGGTCGCCCTCTATGGATATACACTCTTGCGAGGAAAGTTAAAGAATTAATTGCTTGTACACATGTAATTTGAATTACAATTGGTCTTGCAAGACCTGTACAAGTGGTCCCGACTCCCGATTATATAACCAGGTCTTCAGAATTATATTCGGTCACGATTGGACAGTTGTACTTGAACTTCATCACAATCGGAACGTTAGATTTGGGCTTCACCACGATTAGACTATTAGATCTGGGCTTCATCACAATCGGGCCGTTGGATCGCCAAGATGATCATTATCGACCTATTGTGTTTGTTTCATTGTCATCATCATCCTTCTTACTATGATGGGATTTTTAAGTGGTCTTGCTAAGCATGTTTGCAATTCTCCACCCTTTTTGGGTATTTTTGCAGTTTTCTACCCTTTCTGGATATATATTTTTTGAAGTTTTCTACCCTTTCTGAGTGTTTCTACAGTTTTCTACCATTTCTAGGTATTTCTACAGTTTTCTACCCTTTCTGGGTGTTTATGCATTTTTCTACTCTTTCTGGATATTTCTGCAGTTTCCCAGTATTCTCGAGGTCTTTCCAGTCATTTGTTGACTCCTCTAGGTACATTAGTTATTTCTTGACTTTGCTGGATATTTCTGTCATTTATTGGCTTCTTGGGGTTTCTACCATTTCTCGGCCTTCTTAGACTCCGTCATTTGTTGGCATTCATTGACATTTGTTCTACTTCTTGGCGTCTTTGAGAGTTCTTGGTTCGCTCAGCCTCAAGCCAAACCCAGGAGAGCGCACGCCACTTCAGAGAAATGACATAGGCCTCGCTTCACTGAGTTGGGCAAAAGGCATAAGCCTTGTGTGGTTTCCTCCCTTTGAAGGGGTTTTTCTAAAATTTTCACCCTTTGAGGTGCTTTCCACATCTTCTGCCTCTTCAGGGACTTTTCTATAATTTTCTATGGTTTCCCTGCAATTTCTACCCCTTGGACAGGGTATGTGTATAATTTACCATGCACATTCACAAACTTTATGCCCTCAGGAACTTTTGTCTAATTTTACTTAACTTACACAAACTCATGCTTCTTGTTTTTATCCCCACAAGGACATACACACAATTTACAAATAATTGTGGGAAGAGTCTTTAAACCCACCTATATAACAAACTTACAACAAACATATCTTTTCCTTCTCTCTTTTGGAACATCACAAACACAAGGGATGGCCCCAAGGGGGACCAAGGTGAGTGCCTAGAAGGCCATCCTTCTCCTTTCCTTCTTCACCCCTACCCCTCCTTTTATAAGAGTTGAGGGCCTCCATGGGGAGAAGTGGGGGAACTTCCCCGGTGTGCAGAGAGGAGGCGGGGGAAGGTTCCTCGCCAAGAGGCAGAGAGGGAGATGGGGAGCTTCCCCTCCCTGCCCTGATGCACAGGAGGCGGGAAGTTCCCCACCCCTGCTGAGATTGGCGGGGAAGTTTCTCGCCCAGGTGCGGGGAACCTCCCCGGACATGCTTGACGGGGAGGTTTCCCCGCCCTTGCGGTTGGGCGGGGAACCTTCCCGCCCGTGCGGCCTTGGCAGGGAGGTTTCCCCGCCTGAGCTTGGCGGGGAACCTCCCTACACACACACACACACACACACACACACATATATATATATATATATATATATTTATTTATGTGGCTGTATGTATCTTTCTTCAAACAAACAGACTTCACTGTCTCAGTAGGGACACACTTCACTGTCTCACTCCTCCCTATCTATGTACATATCTGCCTACCTATCTTTCTATCTACCTGTCTATCTACCTATCATATGTGTCTAGACGCACATACATTGTGTTCCTCCCCAGCTTTCGCAAGTATAAATCCCACAAAGCATGCATGTCCGTTTTGTATGTTGTCTATTTCCTCAATGGACTTTCTAGTTCTGTCCATCAGGTGTATCTTCTTCCGTGACGAAGGAAATTAGGGTTTCTAATTGACCATTCTTATGCCTTTCAAAATGCGCTATGGAATGAGTCATTCAAGATAAGATCTATGTTTTTACTCCTTTCACACTACCTATGAAGTACAATGTGAGCATTAAACTCGACTGCCTTGTCTGTCTAGTGTTTGCATTTTAGAAAAGATAGAGAAATTGTAAGGATCTGTACTCTACTCATCTCTTGATAGAGTTGGTGCTTTAATGTGCCACTGCAAAGCACCTCATGAGCATGTTATGTAAGTAAGGGCAAGGGAGAATGGAGAAAATTTATTATCTATACAGTCCTAATATTATTTTAAAAATTGTTATTGATAATAATTTTTCTATGCAGTCTGGTTAGCTAGCATTACACCTCGTATTGTCGCTACTGCATAGTCTCAAGAATTGAATTTCTACCTAATGAACATGTTAGTAAGGGCAAGGGAACATGGGGAAAATGTAAGTATACAACCTCCAGGCTTAGAAGACTCATCCACAAGGAATGGCATGTACAGAGGCAGTGGAGAGGTTGCATATCTGAATTCCTGTATTTCTGAATGGGCAGGCTGTGAATGACACTGAGAAATCAGCAGCCTTCTCCATGAATTCTGGTGGGTCTCTACCTGTGGACGTCACCCTCCTGAGTCCAGTCCCTTCTGTAGTTTTAATCTGCATGACTGAGTTACTTTAAGAAAAATTGCTTCACTGAGTTCCTGTATTGCCCCACAGGCAGCCATGAAGTACACTGTGGCATCAACAAGGCTTCAGATGGTACCCTACTATCTGTGGACTTTGCCCTCCTGAGTCTAGTCCATTCCAAAGTTTGTTATTTTGCTGAGATGGGTCCAAACACATTGGCATTCCTTAGAGAAGGTAGCCCTGTCTCCTGGCATGTTTCCAAGGGACTTTCTGATTATTTCTGAAAAAAAGAGGCAAAACACATAGACGGGGACTTAATGTTGCATGCAGAACAGCCAGGAAGTTTCATTTTGGAGATGGAAAGTATCAGGGTTGATGGAGATGTGGGTAAGAAACATTGATAATGGATTTTTGTATTAAAGTATATCTTCTAGCCTGTTTGCGAATCTATTATTTACCACTGTATATATTTTAACAGAAGGAATGTAACAAGTTCTCAATAGTTAACATCAAAGGTGAAGATTTAAGAAAATAATAAGTAAATGAAATGATGGTTCTCCAAGATATGAAATTTTGACTGGAATGGATGTGATGAAAGATTTTTTTTTTTAGCTGTTTGCATGTTCTTGTTTTTTTCTTCTCCAGTTTTAGAACCAATAGTGGAGCTGTTTTACAGGTTTGGGTTTCATATTAAGGTCTTTCTCCATGTATCCTAACATGTTTCAAAGATTCTGAATTTCAAATTATCTTTGGATGAGTTAGCCTTTGAGCTGGTTTGAATATCTAGCCTTCATATATCAAGAAGATATTTCTCCATGTATCATTGACATGTATCAAAGATTATAGATTCAAAAATAATCTTTGGATAAGGTAGTCTCTGATCTGGATTGAATGTCTAGGAAATGTGGGCAGAATAATGATTGCAATCAATAGGCATGGATCTAAGCTTGTTTTCTTTCTTTGTTGTGATTGTCTACGTAATGTGTTCTCATTGCATTTGTAGTGCTTGTCTTTGGGAAGGCATGATGTTCACCTGACTAATTGCACTACCTCTCTTTAAAAATAAAATTGGTGGTATAATTCACCTTTGGGGGCAAAAAATCAACTACAAGAGAGCAACAGTAAGTCTAAATCCTTTTGGCATGGCTCTAGTGACAAGACTAGAGGCTGGCATGATATCTTCTGGGGGAGGATTAACCTCCACTACAATCCGTGCGGCTTGGGGCTGAAGAATGTCACCAACTTCAACACAGCTTTCTTGAGTAAGTGGCTTTTGAGGTTGGGCAAAGGAGCACTTTGGATAGAGGTTATTCAGAGCCGCTACTATTCTTCTTCCAGGGTCTGTCATTTGACCTCCACTATGTCACAGAACTTCCCCCCTGTGGTGTTTTTTGGCCCACCTATACTTGTACATTCTCTCTCTTTCTTAAGCCAGCTCTTTCTTTACAAACATTTAACTGGAAATATACATATATATATATATATATATATATATTTTTTTTTTTTTTCTGTCTTGCAGGCTCTATGTTTCATCCTGATGTCCTGAACTGTAAAATTGCTTATCTTAGGTTTTTCATTTGAAATAAGTTTTTGCTATGTTGAGTGAACTATTCTTCTAATCCATCTTGGGAGCAGGAATTCATGTAAAGTATTCTCAGGTCAACTGTTCAAGTAGTTAGTCTTGGTGTATTGTTTTTTGTTGTTACTGTGGGGCCTTGGGTTTTCCTCCCCCGATTGATTATCCTTGGCTTACATCTGCAGATATTAGATGACTGCCTGCCTGATTGATCAATTTTAGTGAGCATAATTGCATTTATGCACTATTTTAATTGATCTTTTAATGTTTTGAAGCATCGAGCCCAAGAGATTTACAAGAACTTAAAAGATCGAAAATCTATTGTTGGAAAACCTCAGACTGCAGTTTTGGCTGCTTGCCTGTTTGTTGCTTGTCGGCTGGAGCATGCCCCTCGCACTGTAAATGGTATTTCCTGAGCCCTGAACTTGCTGCTATCTTGCATATTGTACATGGGATTGACATCCCTGGGGCCTCTCCTTTGCAATTAGAAATATTTTCTGTTGCCAATGGAGCTGCTAAGAAGAAAATTGGTCAAGCAATAAACATTATTGAAGCAGAGATGGGTTCATCGTTTGAGATGGGAACTGCCCGTGCTGGTGATTTCATGGTGAGTTTATAAGGCTCCGATGTCAGCATATTCTGCTTATCTACTGTCTGCCTGCTTCACATTATTATGTTCAATTACTACCTCTGACATTAGTTTATGATCTTATTTTTTTGGCTATGGTCTAAGATATATTTTTTTCCTTCATGTGCAGCGGCGTTTTTGTTCCCATCTTGGCATGACAAATCATGCTGTTAAAGCTGCCATAGAAGCAGTTCAAAACTCAGAAGAGCTTGATATAAGGTATTTTTCTTTTGCAGTGGATCATTGGTGGCACTAAGTTTTGTAATTGGGTATTTTATTCATCTAATGAAGTTGGCCTGTGATTGGCTGAGACAAGCATACCTCTTCGATGAATTTCTGGAAACATGTAATACCTGTGAAGTCCTGAAATATAATATAGGGACTGGCAAGGCAGTCTTCTTTTCAGTTACCTTTCGTCGTGAACACTTATTTCCTGTAGCTGTTATCCTGACCCATCCGTTCAATAGAGACATGTACACCCTCTTCCTGTGATCGCATAGATCCACCCTAGAATTATCATCTCATCTGCTCTCTCCCATCTTGTCCTCATGTCTCTTAATATTATGAATTTTCCCCATATACCATAGCTAGTATAGTTGCTACTTTGTAGAATTTTCTCCTCAATCTAAAGTGAATATCACAGTCACGGATGACACACATGCACACACACACACACGGAGACCCATAGAGGATATCACCAGGTATAATCTCTAGTGGTGGGAGTAGGGTTTGGTTACCCCTGCTTCTCAGGCAAGGGCAGTTGGCTATACATGTATATAAAGCACCGAGAGGGCACTGGTTTTCCTAGTAATCAAAGATCATTCTAACGGTGAATGTGGTGATTCTTGTAAGAAGAGCATAAGTACAGTTATCTATTACATACTATTCATTGGCCACTGGTGCCTTGTAGGTTCTTATAGCAACAAATAGAAGGTTGTTAGATACCATGCTGATTGTGAAGCAAAAGGCTTTATTATAGTCTTACAGTTTGGCCTCTGAATTGCTTGCTGGGCTTCAAGTTGATGGGATGGCTTAAATGATAACAACGATGAGATGCTGAGAATATATGAAAATATTGTATATATTGCATAACTGCGTTTGGTAATTTTGAATGTATGTGCTATCAGAAACTTAGCTCCTTATGTGGCTGCATCTATGGATTGTGTTTTATTATCCTAGGGAATACTTGCCCTGGACTATAAGTGTTGCATTGTTGATTGTAATACATTTCATAGAGCTTAGCCACCAATCTGATTAGATAGGGGAGAGGGAGGTCAAATCCCGACGTCTAATTTCTTGATTTGGCTAGAGGGCAGATCTCTTGTCTGTGCTGTGATGGCTGGGTTGTGGCTTGGCAAGCTGTGTGTAATGGAAAAACAATATGCAGAAACAAGTATTTGGTCCCACAACTACCACCACTTTGACACCACAGACTGCATTCACACAGATCAGATGGAGAATAACCAAGTTAAACTGTATAATGACATTGCGACAAAAAAAAAATGCAAGAGAGAAGCTGTAGTGTTCACTCCTCTCTACTTACCATTTAACTATACAAGTTTGTAATTGCATGGGAAGACTGTTAGATGGGAGCTTGGCCTAGCTGGCTGTCTAGGTGCTTAGGTGTCTGTTTCATGGTATTAATCGAGTGATACATGGGCTTAAAGGATTTAAAGCAACAGATTAAAGCTCACTTTGATCAGATTCCTTGTTGTTGCTGCAATCTATAGGTAGCAATAAGGGTCTGTGATTTTAGAGGGGAGGTACTCCCATCACTAGTCGCTGCAATTGTAATGGGTAAGATAACCTTGTTTTAGTTTCAGTATAAATGCTCCAATATATGTAAGATTTTGAATTATATAGTTTTAGTATAATAAAGCTACCTCAATCCAACAAAGTTGTACATTTAATTACTCCATTTCTTAAACCTTGATGTTTATAATTTTTTGTTCCTAGGGAAATGGCTGTAGAAATGTGACAGTCATGGAACACAAGGTAAAGGAAAGCCAGTAAAGACTTGGTTTACATGGTCATGGGCCTCTCTACTTGAAAATACTGGTTAAAATCTTTTGAGAATGATTAAGCTTACCCCGTTAACAAAACTAACGTTGTGTGCACTGTGCCACAATTTGTGCTTGCACTTTTGGTAATGGAATCATGGATGAAGATACATCTCCATTCTTTTAATGCTTGAATCCATAGAAAGACCTTTACGACTGATGTTTGCTATGCAGAACGATGGGCAGGTGATGCTAAGATGGCAGTATCTTTCCATATTACAAAACAGTAATAAGTTGAAGATAAGATGCACTGTGGCAAAAAGGGACCATGCAAAAGCCATTTTAAGGAAAAATCTGAATATAAAATTCTTGAAAGTTTAAATTAATCTGGGTAGGAGGTTTCTGTCGCATTAGCACTTAAATGGCTTGGATTCACTATCAAGCACCTATGGACTTCACCCTTCTTGGTTTATGGAGCCAAGAGGCTTTTGAGGCTAGCCCTTGGACGGAATTTAACTGAAAATAAAGTAACATATAAGATAATATAGTGTGATATCTTGACCCAAAAGCCCTCTATGCATGGGGCACACCCACATGGTGCCCCTCTCTAGTACATAAGATGATATGGACTCTGAGGCCATGGATTCCCTTCAGGAGGCTCTTGCATTCTTAGTTTTGAGGATTGCTATTAAAAATGCCGCACACCGGAACTATCATTCAGTCCATATATGCTGATTAGGATGCAAGAAACCCTTCATGTTTCACCCTCAAATTTGTTCTTCTTCAGTTTCTTTTTTAATTTATAGAAAATTGCAAAAATCTGATTTCATCAACTTGCAGAAATTTGAATTTGTGCATATTTAGGAAAAGCTCTGTTTCTGAGGAGATTTCGGAATTTGACTTCTATTTAGGAAATTCTCTACTTTTTTTTTATTTTTTTTTGAATAATAGGCGATATCTAGGTTGATACGACAGAGGAGTGGGCCTTCAATGTCGTGATCAGCTAGACGGTTTTCTATATATATGAAAAGCTTAAAGGAAAGGAGTACATAGACAACGGGGGCAACGGGGCTCAAGCTGAAGATACCCTACGCAGAGGGGTCAAAAGTGCATGATACATCAGCCCAATAAAATAAGAAATCAGTCCTCGAAGTACTTAAATTCCTCGTCAGAATCTACGCTTCGAACTGAGGTGCTGCGAGTTCGGCCAATCCAGCTGTTGTGCATAGTTACCAGATCTACCTCCTCACCCTCGAGGCCTGGGATGTTTCTTATGTTGTATTGCACAGGGAGACAGATCGGATGGCCACCAGTGCTGCCCTCCATGCTTGGTTGGGAATGTGCTGCCCCTATGGGCGCTGCAGATGAGAAACATGGGGGCGGAGGTTTAGTTGTGATCATGCGGATCTCGCCTCTTTTAGTCTTCTTTCGCAGTGCATCGGCGAATGACATACGGGGAACTGATGGAGGTGCATCCCCAGAAGACGGCGAGGCTGCCAGTGCAGTGCCCTTGACATCACGGGGAGACGGGGTTGTCTTCAGCAGAGATACTTTGCAGAAATTTAGCGAACTATTTTGGGTCCTCAAGAAGGGCTGCATCCTTTTCAGGTTGGGGGATTGAGGAGGCTGGCCTCCAAGCAGCTGCAGCAGCATTCAACACTTGAGATGAGGGCGGAGCTGGCAGGATAGCGCTCCCAGCATGAGTGGCAGATGCCACAATGGTGGTGGCACTGGTTGCTGCACCGCCAAAGGACACAGGTGCAGAAGAATCAACATCAGGAATAGCAGCACGTTCTGATTACTGATCCTACTGGGGCTGGCCAACTATGGGAGCATCAGTCATAGGTTCTTCATCATGAGGCACTGCAGGGGCAGGTGCAGCTGGGGCCTTTTGTGGTGCCACGGCAGGAGCATGTCCTGGGACAGGAGCAGCTGGCGCAACAGCAACAGGAGGTGGCACAGCATGGTCCAAAGAGGTCGCTTTGGAAGAACTACCATGTGAGTGATCTCCCTTACTGAGTGGAGCAGCTGTTGGGATGGCAGCATGGAAGGGCTTGGCAGCTGCAACATTAACTTGGACTGCTGGGTGAAGGTCAGCTTCAGGAGACATAACAGATTTCTGAAGCGGCATATTATCGAACACTTGGCCTGCACCAAGATAAGATTGGCAACTTTTCATTTCTAATCTCCCTATAGAAGATTGTCTAGGGCCAGTGACTTTCATTATTTATTTAATTTTTTTAAGAACATCAACTATGAATGGGTCATGCCATCCTCAGAAATTGCATCTCTATAGACCTCTTCCGTTCATCCTTCCCTTATTCCTCTCCTCGTCTCTCTTATTCCTCTCCTCGTGTCTCCATGGCTGTGCACAATCAATAGGGCTTTGTTAGCAGGCTCTTCCCCTAGGAAGATGTAGCCACTTCATCACCTCTCTATTTATACAAAGGATAACTGCAAAAGCTATTGCTAACTCCTTTTAGATCTTAACCTCTTTGAGGGAGGTTGAATGTTATAATTGGGCTCCATTTTTGGCCAATAGCTCATGACATGATGCATTTTTCATTTATTTGATCGTAGAGTTGTTGGATTATGTGATAAAACATGCTTGTATGTTTCATCTGCTGCAATTTTGTGCTGGACGTGTTTGGCGTGTACCCTTAACATGTCACTCATCTTTTGGTGTTTCTTCTTTGTTTCTCCTAATATGCATTCCGTGGTCGATCTTCTGCTTAGAATTACTTTTCTGCAGTTATTGTTTCTTCTACTGGAATTCTGTCAGAGTTTTGACTTACCTGTCCATCTGTGTATTCTTTTGCAGGCGAGCCCCTTTGTCAGTGGCGGCAGCAGTTATTTACATGATTACACAGCTATCAGATGACAAGAAGCAACTAAGAGGTTGTGATCTTAATATTTGTTCTAATTCAGTTGTTCGTTCTTTTCTGACATGAGAGTGCATGATGAGCCAGATATTTCGCTTGCCACCGGTGTCGCAGAAGGCACTATCAAGAAGGCATACAAGGATCTGCATCCCCATGCTTCCAAGTTGATTCCGAGCTCCTTTGCGGCCAAAGAGGACCTTAGGAAACTCGCCAGTCCTTAAGGCGCTCTTCTATGGTAATATAAAATCCAGTAGAAACCCAGACGAAGTATATCAGATGTTGCAGAACCTTTTCTGGTTAGCTCTGAAGTCTTACTTCAAAAGATAAAAAAGATGTTTGAAGGGAAGGAGGAAGCTTTGGATCCCCGACCTGATCATTTAAGTGATTGTGAATATGGCAGCGGACTTCCAGGATGGGAGACACAGAATTGATATTTGATTGCATGACGGCGGCAATCCAGCTTTCATGCAACCAATTGGTCAAGGATGAGGGGGATAATCTTATAGCGATGGATGACAATGAGGAGAAATATACTTTCGGGGTTTACCTCCTTTAAATTTTTTTTTTTTTTTTTGGGGCTAAGATGTTCATATTGAGTTCAGCCGCAATGCATTAAGCTCTGGAAAGGCTTGGTAGGACGATTTCATTTCGGTGACAATTTTTTCGTATGATGTTTCCAAGTGACATGCTATATGATAACTTTTTTCATAGCCAAACATGTTGGCAGTTATTTAATGACAAAGATTCCGGCCTTGAGGTTATTCTGCTGCAAACTCTTGGCCGTCCCAGACTGCTCAAAATTATGTATAGCAATGATGCCCATTCTGTGAACATGGTTGTTACATGAACTATATATGCACTGGCAATTTGTTCCCATGGAAGCTGTGAGCAGCAGCACCCCCTTCTACTATCCATGTAGGGGAGGGATGAGTAGTCTCTGGTATGTTGCATGAGATATGTAAATTGTGTTCATTCTTTTCTATTCCTCCGAAGGAGGGATGAATAATCTCAAGTACTTTTGCATTTCTATTTAAGTAAGAATTAATAGTAATTGGGGTGCAACAAAATGTAACGTTTCTATAGTCAAAATTAATGAGGTTATTTTCTCAGAATTCAAGTCCATCCTAATTAAAAGTATCTCTCGAATGTTCGTGATTGTAGCAATACAGTTCTTAGATAGATGTTCATGCATAATGTATATATATGTATAAAGGGACATTCAAAAACGTAACTGGACAGACGAAATTTAAAGTATTTTTTTTTCCAATACGCGTGTTGGAGGGTTATTTTTATAATTTTTGGTGTTTTATTTGCTGCAGCAGGCGATGGTGCTGCTTCCCACCTACCGATCCAAATATCTCTTAAGGAAAATTTCGAATGTATATTCTTAAATCTATATATTCTATATCTTATATGTATTATTATATTTATATTTTTATCATTTGTTTCTATCTATTTAATTCAATTATAAATGAGTTAGAGAGGCAAACAGATTAATTTGCCCCTATCTTTCTGCACCCGTTCGGCTGTGCATCTCTTCCTTGTCTCTCTCACGGTCGGAGCCGCAGGGGACAACCTCTCTGGCGCTTCGGGCCACCCGGGTCCTCTCTCTCTCTCTCTCTCCGGGTCTCCTTATGGGCGGGTAGGGATGTTTTGGTCTTTTTAACATCTATTCGACCGGCTGTCTTCATAATAGCGGAATATTCTCCCGGTTCTAACGGTTGCGTTAATTTGAAGGATATAATTGATTTTTTTTTTTAAGTTAAAGATATAGGCCACACCGACTTTAATGGAATGGTGAAAAAAAGTTTAGAAAAAAGATTGTTCACCTCTTTAATAGGTTAAAAATGACAAATAATAATACGTCTATTAATTAAGATGTACGCTTTTATTTTTTATTTTTTAAAAAATTGTTAATCAACCACACATATATCGGTTGAATCAACGTTTGTCTCAATATGGGACATGATGAATGCGAAGAACTGTTATTTATAAATTATTGTTACAGTAAATATTAGAAATATATTATCCTTGTTAAAATATTGTTAAAAATAACACTGAGATGTCAATTCTTTTAAAGGACAACTCCTGTATTAAAAACAGATCAATATTCTTTCAAGATTCTACTATTCCTTTTAGTTTATTATTTCTAGGGAAAATATCTGTCGTCTTTTTATCGCCGCTGAGTTTTTCGTAGACAATCTTGTTACTCTGTGAGTTATAATAAATTATAGTTGGTTAGATGTATGATAATGATGCATAATATAGATTGTAGTTTTGCAACATATGTGATCAAACAGTGGATTCTTAACAATATTTTAACAAATAGGATAGGTTTATAATATTTAAGAATGAGTTCATGCAAAAATCTTATAATGTTATTATAAAAAAAGGTTAATTATATATACATATTTAAAATGGGTCAAAATAACACGTATACTTTTCGAATCTTGATCTCATCAAGTATACCCCTATATTTATATTTGAATGTATCCCATCAATTAAGTCTAATTATGGTTGAGTTAGTTATAAGGCTATCCTCAACTTAACAGACTCACCCACCACCCTCTCTCCCACACGGTGGACCCCACCCCACCTCTTCTCTCTCTATCTCTCCACGAAGAATGTCAAACTCATCTCATCTCTACCCCACACCTCTCTCTCCCCATGCAAAGCGCCAAAACTCTTACCTCTTTCTCCAAAAGTGCACACATCGACTCTGGCTTCCGCTCTCCACCACTCATCTCTTTTCTCACCCACATGTGCACATGGGTGTGTACACACATACATATAAAGAGACATTGGCGTTGAAGGGGGAGGCCTCTCTAGTGCCCCCTCTCTATTAGGGTTGCTAATGGATCAGAGTCGGAATTAAAAATGAGTATTTCACTTTCGCTTCTTATTAAAAATTTTGGAGTCAAAAACGGAAATGAAAAATTATGTTTTCGCTTCCACATCCATTTTCGCTTTGAGTTGAAAAAAAGGAAACAGAAATGGAAACAAAACGGAAACTTCGGATGTAACGACATTTATATAATTAAAATAAATTTATAAATTTACAAGTACATTGATTATTAAATTTATGAATAGTTTCAAATGTAAATTTAATAATCTCTTCTATCATATCTAGGGGTGTTCACGGTTTGGTTTAGAGAAGATTTTAAGAAACCAAATCAAACCAAATCTAAAGCCAACACGAACTAAACCAAACCAAAGTCCGCTGAAACTAAACTGAATTATTTTGGTTTGGTTTGGTTTGGTTTGGTTTGATGTAACCTGAGAATAAATAGATTTTAGAGTCCATTAGTCTCAAGTAAGATTTTAACTACATGTTTCTCTAATAAATTACTATCAAATCAAATTTGAAATAAAATATTAAATATTAATGAGCGTATTACCTTCCATAATAGATATTTTATGTATATATATTCAACAAACTTGATATTACATAAATTAAAGGTCTATTATTGTAATTTGGTTTAATTAGTTTGGTTCGATTTATAAAGTTTGGAAATCTAACCAAACTGATTTTTCTTTTCAATTTGGTTTGAAACCAAACTGAAAATTTATTTTATTTTCAAACCAAACCAAACCAAACCGAACCTGTAGAGGTTATTTTTAAGCCTCCTAGGCCCGTAGGCCCATCATGGCCCATCCAAACAGACTAGGCTCTAGTCGTTGAGCCATGTGTCCTCGGGTTCAGCCACTGGCTTCCGAACACTCTTTGCCCCCCAGACGTCTAAGGGCCCCCAAGAGTAGTCTTCGGACACCTCACAGCCCGTTCGAGCAGGGTACGGCCCACTGGATAGACCATGTGCCTTCTGTTCGAACCTCCTGCAGCTTATCACCAAGCATGCGCTTCCGAGCACCAGGCTTCGTGCACCCCGCAACTTGGCCAATGCCCGTGTAGGCCCTAGCGCGGCACCCCTTGGCCTGGGGCCCTGAGCAGTTCACCTACCAACGACAGTTAAAACGACAGCGCGGCATGCGTCTCATGATTAGTGGCATTAACCATGGAGAATCCCAACAGGCGCCTCAATCAGACAACTCCCCGCCTAGGGACTCCAACCGACATGTCCCTTCGATCATCATTAAAGGAGATTGTGTTCGGACCCTTCATCTCCCTTGCCTATAAAAGGCACAGGTAATCCCTATGCAAAGGTACGAGACCTTCCCCCCCTCACACTCGCCCACACGCGACCACACACCAGAGAACCTTCTATTCCTGCCACCTTTACAGTTTGATCTGACTTAGGCATCGGAGGGTTCTCCCCGGTTCTTCAACCAGGCCCCTTGATCCATCTGGGTTTTGCAGGCCACATCCGCACTGACAATAGTCCGTCCCTTCTTTCCTTAAGTGGAGGCTCGTTCGGCCTAGGACCGAATAGGGAATAACGTCCACATTTTTGGCGCTGTCTGTGGGAAAGGACAACTCCTATGGCTCGCAGACGATCCTCTCACCAGAATCCTGGTAGCAGGGCGACCCAGTCTCTCCAGTCACATCCAGACTCGCACGACCAAGCCCCTCCAGCCGAAGATACCACCGCCCCTGCCGGAGCAACTACCAATGGGCATGTGGTTGACGCACCGACGTCAGCCCAGGAGGTAGCTGAGCTCCGGGGACTGTTGCAGCAACTGATGGGGGTCTGTTAGGGGCTCCAGGCTCAACTGGAAAGGTAGCCAGCCCCGGCGATCCCCCCACCACCGGAACAGCAGGCAGAATCGTCACGTCGTCGACCCCCCTGTCCCGACAGCACAGCGGGAACATCGCGAGGAGTTGGCCCGGTGCTCGCGGAAAGATCTATCGGCCCGCCAAACACCAGAACGGCAGGACGACTCGCCTCGTTGGTCTGCTATGGTTCGTCCTGCTCCACGCTCCGTCGTCAGCGCTAACTCTTATGGATCTAGGCGCGAGGGCTTTGTGCACTCCGACCAAGAGTTAGCTAGGCATCTTCACCACGTCGTCGACCTCGAACGTCGCATGGACACGATGATCTAAAAAGCTGAGGGCAGAGTTCCCAGGGAAGATGACTTGGACTTCCGCTCCCCATTTGCGGCGGAGATCCTGGAGGCCCGAGTCTCCTTGAAGCTGCCCCTGCTTTCCATCGCACCCTACAATGGAACCTCCGACCCTACGGACCACATCCACGGTCTTGAGTCGCACATGGTGTTCCACGGAGTATCAGACGCGACCAAATACCGGGCCTTCCCGGCCACATTGAAGGAAACCGCACGGGCATGGTCTGAAACCCTCCCCGAGGGTTCCATTTCATCCTTCCACCAGTTGAAGAAGTCCTTCAGGGACAACTTCTTGGGCGGAAGGTCGCAGCCGCGCATGGCGGCCTCCCTTCTATCCGTCCAGCAGAAGAAAGGCGAAGCACTCTGGGACTACGTTAAGCGGTTCCAGACTGAGGCACTCTGCTTCCCACGCTTGGATGTCCCCCTAGCCACCAGTGCCCTCATCCAGGGCACTCGCGATGGCTTCCTCTAGAGACGCTGGGGGTACAATAGCCTACCACTCTCGCCGAGCTCCTCTCCACCGCTTAGCGCCATGCTGTGTGCGAGGAGAGTTTAGCAGCCAACTGGGCCGAGCAGGGTGAGTCGACAGAGAAGAAGAGGCCTTCCAATAATGGTTCCGATCGAGAATGGAAGAAGGGCCGACGCAACGAAGATTCACCGCATCGACCATGCTCCTTCACCGACTACACCCCCCTCACGGTGGCTCCTGAACAGATTCTGGCCAAAATCCGGAATGAACAGTATGTTCGATGGCCGCCTAGGATGCGCTCTGATCCCCGCAGGCGCAACCAAGACAAATACTGTCGCTTCCACTGCGACCATGGCCACGACACCTCCGAATGCCGCCAACTCAAGGATGAGATCAAATCCTTGATCAAGCACGACGACCTCGGATGGTGTGTGCGCCGCGACGAAGACTACCAAAGGCACTGAGAACGTACCCCCGAGCAGTAGCCCATCAACAACGAGCCGAATGGGTAGGAGATCAACATGATCGCAGGTGGTTTCGGTGCAGGCGAAGAAAGCGGCCAGAGTCGACGTGACTATGCTCGGCGGGTGCACCAAGTCGAACGGCCCCCAGTGCCACGACCAAGCCCTTATCCCAGTCCTACACATTCCGAGGAGGCTATCACCTTCTCAGACAATGACCTTGTAGGAGTTACGACTCCACACTCTGATGCGTTGGTCGTCACGGCCACCATCAATCATTGTACTGTGCGACGCATACTGGTAGATAATGAAAGCGCCATGTACGTATTAGCCTACGACTATTTTCTCATGATGGGCTTAAAAGCCGACTAGATTTCCCCAGTAGAATCGCCCCTGTTCAGCTTCTCTAGAGTATCAGTGCATCCAATGGGACGGGTCTGTCTCCCCATAACCCTAGGAACAACATCGAAAAATGTTACCAAGATGGTTGATTTTCTAGTGATCCGGAACATGCCAGGGTACAACGCCATCCTTGGTAGGGGCCTGATCGGCCGTATCCGAGCTATACCCTCATCCTTACACCAGAAGATGAAATTCTCAACTCCCCACGGCATTGGTGAAGTGCTTGGCAGCCAGTGCGAGTCGCGACGGTGCTATGTTCTCTCTCTGTGAGACAAACAACCCGCTGCAAACCCAGAAGTGCTAACTGAGACAACTAGCGAACCCTCCACCAGCTGAGGAACACATGCCGAGGATTTGCTACCTGTGCGGGTAGACGACGACCCCGAACACATCCTCTATATTGGCGCACTTTTGCCAGAAGCCGAACAGTAATGCTACAAGGCTTTCCTGCTCGCCAATTTGGACGTATTTGCGTGGTCGGACGATGAGCTGCCCGGCATCCCTCCCGAGGTGATGACTCACCATCTCAACTTGAACCCGAGGGTGCCACCTGTCCAGCAGAGACGACAACCAGTCAACTGACAACGGCAGACCGTGATTCACGATCACGTCGTCACAAGCCAGGCAGTTGGGCTTCTCCGAGAAGCCCAATATCCAAAATGGATTTTCAATGTGGTCCTCGTGTGCAAAGCCAATGGAAAATGGTGCATCTGTGTGGACTACAAGGACCTCAACAAGGCGACACCTAAGGATAATTTCCCCTTGCCGTACATCGACCAGCTGGTGGATGCTACCTCCGGACACGAGCTTCTCAGCTTCCTGGATGCCTACTTTGGTTATCACCAGATCAGTATGCATCCCCCGGATCAGGATGCCATGACATTCGTCACCGACTTCGGCCTCTACTGCTTCACCAGAATGTCGTTTGGTCTGAAGAACGCAGGCGCAACCTATCAGCATTTGGTCAACAAGATATTCGAGCAACAGGTCGGGCACAACATGGAGGTCTACGTCGATGACATGCTGGTCAAAATGCGCCCAAGCGCCGACCACATCACCGACTTGGAGGAAACCTTCGCTACCTTGCGAAGGTACAACATGAAGCTCAACCCGGCGAAGTGCACATTCGGAGTGCGCTCGGGGAAATTCCTCAGCTTCCTCGTCTCTAACCGAGGAATAGAGGCCAACCCCGAGACGATCTGAGCTATATTGGAAATGAGCAGCCCAAAGACCGTACGTGATGTTCAGCGGCTCACTGGACATCTTGCGGCACTCAACCGCTTCATGTCCCGAGCAACACAAAGGAGTTTCAACTTCTTCAAATTGCTGCGAGTCCCCAAAGGTGCCTCACAGCAAGGGGGGCAAGTACGGTGGACCGAGGACTGTGAAGCGGCTTTCACCGAGCTGAAGGCATACTTGGCTGCCCAACCGATTCTCTTAAAATCGGTGCTTGGAGAACCACTATTCATGTACTTTTTGGTCACCGAACACTCCATCAGCACGGTACTAACCAGAGAAGAGGCAACGACACAACATCCTATTTATTACGTAAGCAGAGTGCTCCAAGAAACTGAGAGAAGATACCCCAGGGCAGAGAAGCTCACTCTGGCGCTCGTTACGGCTGCTTGGAAGTTCAGGCCCTATTTTTAGGCCCATCCGATCATGGTGCTGACCAACCAGCTGCTAAAGCTTATCCTTCAATGACCAGAGGCTTCCAGCAGGCTCATTAAATAGGCCATCGAGCTTGGGGAATTCGACATCAGCTACCGACCGAGGATGGCTATCAAGGCACAAGCGCTAGCAGACTTCGGGGCAGAATGCACCCTTCTGATTGAGAAAGACCCTCCATGGGTAGACGAGCCCCCATGGGAGCTCTACGTCGATGGGTCCTCTTGTGTCACAGGAAGTGGAGCAAGCCTGGTTCTTACCTCCCCGGAAGGTTTAGAATTCCAGTATGCCCTTAGATTTTGCTTCGCCACCTCCAACAATGCAGCCGAATACGAAGCACTTCTGTCCGGCATCCGCATGGCAAAACAACTTGGAGTGCTTCGGCTGCGGGCCTTCAGCGACTCTCAGCTGGTTGCCATCCAGGTCAATGGACAATTTGAGGAAAGGGAGCTCCGTATGGCACAGTACCTCCAGCAGGTCAAGCGCCAAGTTGAAGGCTTTCTCTATTTTGAAGTTATGCATGTCCCACGAGAGCAAAACGCGCGTGCGATGCACTCACCAGATTGGCGTCTTCAGGCAACATCACCCCTTGTCTCTCCATGTTTATAGAAGAGCTCACCTCGCCGAGCACCGAAGTGGATGTTGCGGCCATCGAAACCACTCAACCAACTCTGAGCTGGAAGGATCCACTTCTGGCCTATCTGCTCCGAGGGGAACTCCCCCCTGACCAAGATGAAGCCCGCAAGATTAGGCTGCGCTGCTAGAGGTTCACCGTTGTCGAAGGACAACTGTACTGGCGTTCCCTCTCAAGACCCCTCTTACGATGCCTAAGTCCTTCCAAGGCAACTCCAGCCATCGAAGAGGCCCACAAGGGTTTGTGCGGAAGCCACCTGGGCAGAAGGACTCTGGCACGCAGCATCCTCCAAGCAGGGTTTTGGTGGCCTTCACTGTAAAAGGACTGTATGTCCTACGCAAGGAAGTGCCCAGAGTGCCAGAAGTTTGAACAGCTCATCCGTCAGCCTGCCAAATAGTTGCACACCCTCTTCAAGCTGTACCCTTTTGCTCGGTGGGGAATCGACATCATGGGACCATTCCCAGAGGCTCAGGGTCGAAAGAAATTTCTGCTCATCGCCATCGACTACTTTACTAAGTGGATCGAGGCCGAGACTGTAGCCACCATCATCGACCAGGCAGCTTGGAAGTTCACCTGGAAGAGCATCCTTTGCCGGTTCGGCATCCCTAAGGTGTTTACCATCAACAACGGGAAGCAGTTTGACAACGCGTTCTTCAAACAGTAGTGCTCGGAGCTCGACATATACGACCACTTCACTTTAGTTGCGCATCCCCAAGCGAACAGTCTAGTCGAAAATGCCAATCGAACCCTGCTGCACGGGATACACACAAGAGTGGAGGCTGCTGGAGGTTCATGGATAGAAGAGCTTCCCAACGTGCTATGGTGCCACCGAACAACAGCTCGGGTGGCCACAGGAGAGACACCTTTCCACTTGGCCTACGGCACAGAAGCTGTGGCGCCTCTGGAGATTGCTCTCCCCACAATCTGAACAACTCACTTTGACGAAGCAGCCAACAACCGCGCACTAAAGGAGAACCTGGACATGCTCGGCGAACGCCAGAGCAATGCCAGCATCAACCTCGTCTCCTATCAGCAACGACTCGCACAGTACTACAACTCTCGAGTTCGAGAACGGAGCTTCTTCGAAGGTGATCTTATCCTACGCCGTTGCTCTACTTCGGAGCCCCGAAGAGCAACCGGCAAGCTCACCCCGAAATGGGAAGGACCTTATCAAGTCATACAAGTTCTTGAAAAAGGTTCCTATAAGCTGACTACCCTTAGCGACGAGACCATACCAAGAACCTGGCATGTATCCAACTTAAAGGCTTACTATTCATAAAAGTCTTCTGTTCGGCGTCCTACTGCTCTTCTTACTGTTCTATCGGTCTGTGAAAAGGGTGTGTGGTACAACCCCTAGTCGAAGCTTTTCAGCTCGAAAGTCTAGCGTGGTACCCAAAAACCCTAAACATAAGGACATTCGGTACAACACCTGGCTAAGAGCTCTTCAGCTCGGAAAAGCTTGTGCGGTACCTATCCTAGAACAAGGCATACAGTACAAACCCCTAGTCAAAACTTTTTAGTTCCAGAGACCTGCGCAACACCTAAGAGCCTCTAAGAGTCGACAAATTTCGATTCGAATAGAACATGATGAGGGAAGAAGGCAGAAAAAGGAGCCATGCATGTACTCAAAACCATGATCTTTTCATTTCATCAAAAGAAGTTGTACAGAGGACCACCAAGGCCATATTACATACACAAAAAAGGGAGAGATACATGGATCAAGGCGCTTGGTCAGAGGGGCCCGCCTCCTTGTCCCCTTAAGGCATCCATCCTGCTTGAAAACTTGCAAAATGGACCCCGTCTAGGCGAGGGTCTTGAGTTCGTCGTCGTTATTCTCGGAGGGCGGCTTCGAAGGCTTCGCGCACGTACCCCAGGGTAGCAAGTTGTCGTCCTTGGTCTTCACCGACTTTGAGCCCAACCTTGTAGCAAGACACGCCGTACTGCTCCAGGTCTTCCCGGAACTCCGGCCCAGCCTTGTACTCGGCGACCCCGCACAATCTGGAGGTTGTTGTTCTCCATCTGCAACTCAGCCTCCCGACGACGGTAGCGCTCCTCGCACTCGGCCGAGAACGCGATCTCGGCATCCCACATGTGCTGTTGATCTTGCTTCCTGGACACCAGCCTCCGAAGCGTCTCCACCGACCGCGTAATGCCGCCGACTAGTTTGTTAATGTCGAGGTCAGCGTCGTCATCCGAGCAGATCTCCCTCCGAACTTCTTCTTCGGTCCGCTCTGGGGTATCCTCCGAACTCAGGCCCTGACACTGCATCAGCGTCTCGAGCTGCTTGGCGATGGGGCAGGGAGGCAGGCTCCTCGGAGGACCTCGAAAATGCTCCAAGGCCGCCTCCAAGACTGTCTCCGTGGGCTGGGCAGGAGACCTTACGTTCAGCACCTTGGACAAGGGTGCGTGGTCCTCCTCGGACCCAGCCCTGATCTCGGCCATGACGGCAGTCTGCTCGAAAGGGAGGCCGGGCTCCTCGACCACTTGACCAGTGCTCACTTCGGTGGACGCCACCTCCTGTCCCTCAGCCGCATTGGGGGGCACCCTTTGTGGGTCCCCCGTTTCATCACGGTTCGCCGGTTGATCTGAGCACCAACGCTCCCTCTGCAGCAACCCCCGCAAGTGCCATCTCAGGGGTCGGATCAGGCGTGGGCACTTGTGCAGGGGTGGTCTCCTCACCTGCTACCGTGGTGTTCAATGCTCCTGCTGCGTCCGCCCCCTCCTCGTGGCCCCTAACGGGGTCTAGGGGCACCAGCGCCTCGACCTGCTCCTCGGGGGAGCCTCCGTCTGATTGGTCATTGACAACTACCAAGTCCTCGCTAGTGAGCCCCAGCTCGGATAACATCCCCTTGACTGTCAGGGGCTTCGTCACGACTGAGGCCCTCAGCCTCCCCTGACCGACAGTCTTCACCAGCTTCCTCTTCTTCCAAAGCTGTAGCTGGGGAGCCTCCTCTGGATGTGGCCAGGGGTGCACCCTTGCCTAGATACGTCAAGTATGAGTTGACGGTTATCTGTTCGTCGTAAAGGGCCATGTCTTCTTGGTCCCTACTAGAGGCCAGTTCGGCAGTGTCTGTGTAAAAAAGAGGAAGGGTCAGAAGACAGTCCCCTAACGAATCAAAGGGCAAAAACGAAGTTCTCACCCCATGCTCGACATAGCCCATACTTGACGAGCTAGAACTCCGTCAAGTAGTCCTCCACGTGCTCCATGAGCACCGTGCTCAGGCTCTCCGATGCCTTCACCTTCTCTCGAATCAAGAGAGGCACGTAGTCCTTCTTCAGGGGGTCGTGGATCCTAGTAGGGAACCCCCACTCAGGCGCTCCAGCCCCCTGGCGTCGGTCGATGAAGAACACGCGGCTCGTCCAGCCCTTGTTGTTGGAGTGCTTGCCCGAAAAGAGGATCCGCATCCTGTTCGGGTGGTGCTTGGTGTATAACATGCTATTCCCCGACAGCGGCAAAGATGTGAGGCTGAAGTGCCCCCGGAGGATGTCCGCCATGGTTCGCACTCCCCGCAACTTGCAGATGATGCAGAAGATGTAGATCGTCCTCCACGAGTTCGGTGTCAGTTGGATGGGCGTGATCCTCCACACGCTTAGTAGGTTCCTCGCCACCTCCGATAGCGACAGTCGAAATCCTTCCTCCAGGACGTCTAAGGATAGTGCGAAGCAGCCTGGCTTGTCTAGAAGATACGACTCATTCTCATTGGCCAAAATGATGTCATACTCCTCTTCGATGCGGAACCACTCCCGGAGGCCTTCGAAGAATCGGTACTTCGGACCTCTCGACAGTACCGGCGCTGCTCCGCTCACTTTGGCTGGGTGATTGCCTTGCCTTCTCGCTGCGACATCACTGCTTGCAGATGGAGACGAAGAAGATGAAGGAGCGAGGGAGAGCGAAGGTAGGCAACAGGCGGCAAGAGGAAGAAGGAGTGCTTTTTTGGAGAAAGCGCAAGACCCTGCCTTCTCCCCTCCGCTTCCTTATAAGGAAAAAGAGGTGCGAAGTTCAAAGGCAGAAATGGCGGTTCGCCCACTCCCAACGGCTTGTTCAAACGGGCCGTTCCAGACCCAGAACACGACACGTCTCCTCCGCCATCATGCAATGCTGTCCCCGAGGAGAGCTCCAACGGCGTCACTAAGAGACTGTACGCACCGCCGCGGTCGGTATCGCATTTAATGCCAGGGCGACGTCGAGCAGACATCTCCCCTCTCAAGTGCTCTTGATTGCTTCCAAGCAGACTTGAGAGGTTGGGGGGCAAGTGTAAAGGCTATTTTTCAGCCTCCTAGGCATGTAGGCCCATCATGGCCCATCCAAATAGACTAGGCTCTGGTCGTTGAGCCACGTGTTCTTAGGTTCAGCCACTGGCTTCCGAACACTCTCTAGCCCCCATATGTCTAAGGGCCCCTAAGAGTAGTCTCCGAACACCTCATAGTTCGTTCGAGCAGGGCACGACCCACCGGGCAGACCACGTGCCTTTTGTTCGAACCTCCTGCGGCTTATCACCGAGCAAGCACTTCCGAGCACCGGGCACCGCGCAACCTAGCCAATTTCGAGTAGGCCCTAGCGCGACACCCCTTGGCCTGCGGCCCTGAGCAATTCGCCTACCAATGACAGTTAATACGACGGCGTGGCACGTGTCTCATGATTAGTTGCATTAACCATGTAGAATCCCAAAAGGCGCCTCAATCAGACAACTCCCTGCAGAGGGATCCAAACAGATATGTCCCTTCGATCATCATTGAAGGAGATTGTGTCTGGACCCTTCATCTCCCTTGCCTATAAAAGACACAGGTAATCCCTATGCAAAAGGTACGAGACCTCCCCCCCTCACACTCGCCCACGCGCGGACCACAACAAGAGAACCTTCTATTCCTGCCACCTTTACAGTTTGATCTGACTTAGGCATCAAAGTGTTTTCCCCGATTCTTCAATCGGGCGCCCTGATCCATCTGGGGTTTGCAGGCCATCGTCCGCTCGGCAACAATTGTTCTTTCTTTTTTAAGTGGAGGCCGTTCAGCCCAGGGACCGAACATGGAATAACGTCCACAGAACCAATATGTCGATTTGGTTTTTCGGATTGAACCCATAGTGAAACACTCCTAACCATATCTTCTCCATCATGTACATTATAATGACCCTTACTAAATGAAGTATGACAAGATCAAATTAGTATAGTAAAATCATGCAGTTATATATAATGATTGAGTAATAGATAGTCAACATATGTAGGTATGAAGACTGTCAGAAAAAATACAAAAATATGATGGAATGAGAGAATGACTATTAGCTAATATTGGAATAATGATAGATGACATTTACATATAGATTGGAGGTGAGGGACAGTGAGTTAAAAAGTTTAAGAGCTAAAGCTTGAGGTCGAGAGCTTTTCTATAAAAATATATATTATATAAACATATTAAAAAGTTATCGAAATAGAAATGGAAAAGTGGATGCGGAATGGATGTTTCTGCTTCTTACATCCTATAAGAATTCAGATATCCATTTTCGCGTCCGTTAAGCTATCAAAAAGTTCTTTCAGAGTTCTGCATCCTATAAAAAAATGCGGAAGGGAAATAGGTCAGCTAAATAGAAATCAGAGATCATTGGCAACCTACTACCCAGCAATGTTGCATCATGCTTCTCTTCTCTCTCTCTCTCGCTCTCTCTCTCTCTCGAGCTCACCCCATCTCTCTCTCTCTCTCTCTCTCTCTCTTCATCTCGCTCTTCTCTCTCTCTCTCTCCTTGAGACATACAGAGACACCAACACAAGAGGGAGAGGACCCCCATCCTACCACCGTTGAACCACACCTCTCTCTTTCTCCCCTTCCGTCACCTTTTATCACATCTTCCATCATCAAGTTCTTCTTCTTTAGCTAACCAACTACCATCACAATGCTAATGATAGTGCATCTTCCTTGTCCTTTAGCTTGTCATTTTACTTGAGCTCCAACAATATGAGTCCTAAGAGGTAGAAAGCCTTCTCCACCTCCACCATGAAGTCCCTTCCCCTCTAAGTATGTCAAGAACTCTCTTCATGAGGAATGTGAATAATAACGTTAGGTCTATGACAGGCTCATCAACATAGTCGCACCCTACTTGGAGGAAGCAAAGAGAGAGGGGGGAGGGCACCAATGGGGCAGGGGGTACTGAAGAGGGATCTCCCCCTCCAATGCCATCTATGAGGGAGGATAAGAAAAAGAAGAAGATGACGATGATGATGTGTGGGTGTGGGGGAAGAGAGAGAAGATGGTGAGAGAGGGGGGGGGATAGAGAAATAGGAGGGGAGAAAGATTCCCTCTGTAGGGAGAGAAAATGGGAGACACACAATGACTTTGGCGGTCAGTCCTTTTAGCTTTCAGCTTTTGGTAGAATGTTTTCTACATTGTAATTGAGCAACATAACCAATAATCAATAACCAATATTTTTATGGAATATAAAACAGATTTGATGAGATCAAGATTTGAAGAGTATGGATGAGAATATTTTCAAAGATGAGGACCCCGGCTGGTCGATAGGTTAAAACTCCTGTTCGGAGGCAAGAGATCTTAAGTTTGATTTCATGGGGAGGGGGGAAGTTCTTACCTAGTTTATATGCAATCTTGAGACATGAAGGATCATGATTTTTATGGTAGTGGTGCACAAAAAGGGGTTTTAAGGGTGCAGGACGGACTCGAACCCGAGTGGCCCCATAATCACTCAGCTCCCACACCACTTTGCCCAACACTCTATTACCAAAAAAAAAATAAAATATTTTCATATATATATATATATATTTACATCCAAGAAAATAACAACACAAATTGGCGAACATTGAGCCACCTTAAGTTCAATAAGTTGAGAATTGAATTGATAGTGGAAGATAGTGACTAGGTCTCGAATCGGACAAGTTGGTTACTGAGTAGATGGCGGACTTATTTAAAAATGGATGTTTGCTTAGAAACCATTTTTACAAGGAAAAATGAAATATGCCATCTTTCATTTGATCTTGTTTAAAATATGGTTCTTATGATTGAAATGATGCTTATTTGTCACTATGAATAGCTACCGTTAAGAATAAAGCACAAATCCTCCTAAATTTCATTAGCCCAGTTAACTTAAAAATATGATGACGAAAATACTCACTACAGACGTCCCCTTTTTTTTCCACAAGAAAGCCATGGTTTAGCTGGCCAGGAGGGTGTACCTTTTTCCAGAAGGAAAGAATGTTATCACTTCATTGACGTGAACCAAGACTTAAACTTTATTAATTGTACAAAGAAAAATAAAAGGAGACTCTTGTAGGTCACCAATTAACATCTTTTAAGCACCAACAACCACTGCGAATGTCCCCCTTATACCCTCAGAACTACCTCCACAGGCTGTTCTGCAGCCGATCCCAATATGCATGTTGGGCCAAGTTGATGATTAGCAATGGTTTTAGTTGGTTGTGCCTGAGGTCTATAAATTGTTGGCTCGGCTAGCTTGGCAGCTCGATAACCTAGAGGGGGGGGGGTGAATAGGTTTTTTCTGATTTCTGAAATAGAAACTTAAGACAGAAAATTATCACTTGAAAGTTTGGTTAGTTTAGTGTGATAAAGAGTAGCAGTGTGGAAGCAAATAAACAATCACACAAATGAGACAAGGAATTTATCATGGTTCGGCCCTTCCCACATGGAAGTCCTACGTCCAGTCCCCAAGCAACCTCTTGGGATTTCACTAACCAAGGGTACAGTCCCACTTAAGGACACTACAACACCCAGTACCTCAACTGGTCTTCTTCTCTTTCCCGGGCAAGAAGGCAGCCCACTTCTTTTACAGGCTCAGAAGCAACCTCCTGGTACAAACCCCAGTGCGGTTCTGCAAGACACAAAACCCTAGCTAACAGAAATCTTTCTTAGAAAAGAAAGATCAGACTGAGAGCTATTATAAGATGAACACTTAAGAACTAGCTCACAGTCACAAAACTCTCCCCAAAAATTACAATGAGCGCAGAGAGAGAATGAAGAGAGAAAAGAAAGCTTGAAGGCTTGAATGCTTCAGATGCTTGAACACTTCTTCTGGGCTCAGAATCTTTCTCTCTTTTCCTTTGAGTGCATGTGGCGATGAGGTTCCTCACTGGTTGTACACTCCTTCAAAGATATTTAGGAAGACTCTCACTTTCTTTCTTCAGCCTTGCTTCATCTTTTATATGAGAGGCTTTTGAATAGATCCGTTGAAGAGATCCGTTGGAGCTCTTCTAGACGTTGCTGATCTTCTCTTCATTTGTCTTAATCAGACTATGGTGGTCTTCGAGGTCTGTAAGCATAGTAGAGAGTGTTAGCATAAAAGAGTGTTTATAAGATAACAATGCATGCTACTGTGTTTCTGCTATCATGATAAAAATAGCAGTTCATATCTTTTTCTAACACGACTCTGAGATATGCATGCAGCCTTTTTGTCAAAAGATATTTGAATTTTCATTTAAGCGCCAAAAACACTTCAGAGCAAATCGATGTTTAAGTTACTTATCAAATCGTTATACTTATAAGACTTAACAAATCGTTATGAATCTTAACAAATTGATGTGAGAAGCAAATTGTTATGGCACTTGTCAAATCATTGTGAGAACCAAATCATTGTGAGAACAAATTGTTGTTCTCACTTATGAAATCGTTATGAGAACCAAATCGATATGAGAGAAAATCGTTGTTCTCACTTATGAAATCGTTATGCGAGCAAATCGTTATGAGCCTTAACGAATCGTTATGAGAACCAAATCGATATGAGAGCAAATCGTTGTTCTCACTTATGAAATCGTTATGCGAGCAAATCGTTATGAGCCTTAACGAAACGTTATAGAAGGCAAATCAATGTGAGGGCAAATTTTTGCGCTCACTTATCAAATCGTTGTACGATAAAATCGATGTTTCACTTAACGAATCGTTACACGATCAAATCATTGTGTAGCGTATGAAATCGTTGTTAGTGAAATCGATGTGACACTTTTGAATAGAAATCGATGTATATTGAATGAACATCGATTTAGCATTTTAGTGCGCCTTAAAATAATCATAAATATTGATGAAACAATCTAATCATAAATTTTGTTAGCACCAAAATATGAAGGTAATAAAGAGTGGTTCAAAAATCTCCCCCTTTTTGGTGATGACAAAATTTATGTGAATTTTCTGACACAAATATATGAAGCATAGAAAATACAGAAAATTCATAGAACATACAAATTCTCCCCCTTTTTGTCACTAACCAAAAAGGAAGGATCTTACCATGCATTCACTCCCCTTTGAGAAAATTTCTTACCATTGAGGGGTTCAACAATAATAGATATTCAATGAATAACTCCCCCCTTAGTGAAGGCTCCCCCTGAGCATGAGACTCCCCCTTAATGTGAGGTAAGTCAGATCTTGTTGCTCTTGACCTTATACATGTTGATTGTCAAGTCTTCAAGATTTTTATCTGCATACATCTTAACAGTAAACTTGCAAACATTATTAGTTGCAATTAAAAAAAATTCAATATTTATGACTACTCCCTCTTCAAATGAGATTTGGATGAAGAGTTGGCAGTCACTCTTGCCTTGAGCATCCTTGATCCTGATGCTCCAAGGCTACCCTACAAACAACTTATTCAGAAATAGGTACCCAAATCTTTTTGGGTCCTTTATTGTTAGATGCATGAAAATATCCTTTCGGGATCCATACTAGGTGCCTTGTTGTGCAGGTGTTTACAATGTGTCCTAATTTATTGCAATGAGAACAACAATGAATGTAATTGTAACGACCCTCTTTATATCGGTATGGTTCCACCAACCCACGTCGATATAGAAAGTATCGCCACAGTGGGACATTTACCCAACACTAGTACGATAGGCTGAAACATACACAAATATATGTATATCACATGACAACGGAATTTAAAGAACTGAAAAGAAATCTTATTCCATCATCCACATTCTATTCACAGTCCGTATAGAAGAAAAGAGAACTAACTTTTCATAACTGAAATAAAATAAATACATTGTCCACATGAGACTACGCAGAGTCTTTATTACATACTATGAAGTAAGGAAAAGTACAATGCTAAATCCACAACAAGCTCTCCTACTCCCGCTCCGAGTCGCTCCTAACGATCTCCTCGGAAGAAGTAGAAACGTCTGCACCTGTACGCCGAAGCAAGAATGTGTTCAAAAGAACTCAACAAGTAACACCAAGCACACTAAACATTCATGCATCAAGTATTCTCCATCTCCTTATGCTACACCATTAACACATAATGCATGGAATGGACAGTTTATTCAAATAGAGACCTATGCATAATTTCTACACATATTACACATGAATTTCCGTTTTATACAAAATAATCTAATCCTATCACATGCTTTCTACACGTTTCCAATATGCTAAATTGATTTCATTCAACCATTCATATGCTAAATATTGATCATTTTACACATAAATTTACACATATCATAACGACTAATTTAACATGAATTCTAAAATAAATTCTCATCTAGTTAACACATTTACATTAGTGAAAAGCTCGCTGTTTTACTACTATTATGTCACATTCACAAGAAATTTATCCTTTTTGCATGTTTTCGTAAAAATTTCATGAACACATATTCACTTACACAGGTTCACAATTTACACATTTCTTTTCACTTAAACACATTTTCACTTTTTTTCTTAATGCCGTGACACATAGCCCAAACCACTTTAGAAGGACACACACTAATCACATCACATATCTATCACCTAGGCATTGCAGTGATAAATCTTAGTTACTGCGCCGAACGGGGAGAAGCACTCTCCACCCTAACCAGCGATACTTGTTCGCCTACAGGATTTAATCCCAATGCCCATGGGACATCACACACTTTGAACTTTCCCGTGGGGACTTTACCATAGTATAGTTCCACAGCCCTCTAAGGTAGCAGTGTCACCCATTGGCACATTTATACATTTTCTCAAGTTTCAACACACTTCTTGTAAGGCCCTCGAATTTCCGTCGCATTATTTGTATTTGTGTGTGTGTATATTTGTGCTTGTGTATGTATATACATATTTACGTACGTATTAATTAGTACAATTACGTGTGCATATGTTATACTAGAGGTAAATAATGCATGTATTGAATGGTGATAGTATGGATACACTACCATATACATATTGCATGTATATATGCATGGTTTGCTGCATATTTTAGAGTTCTGGCCGAAGGCCTTATTGGCGTCAACCCCTAGCCGTTGAGGTGGTGTCAGCGTCCAGACATGGACGCCAACACTAATCCTGACGTCTAACGACATGGACGCCTATTTCTCTGGCCTGCATGCGCAGCAGAGCCAGAAATTCCGAAAACAAGAAAGCTCAGCCATTGGGGAGCTGTCCCCAACGGCTCTGAGAGCTATCTTGTCACCCTGTGAGTGGGAGAGAGGGCTTCCCACATGTTAAACCCTGATCTGCCTTCCCCACCCCTCTCTTCACCTTTGCAAGAGGAGAAAAGAGAGAAAGGAAACCCTAGAAGAAAAACTGAGAAAACCCCCACTTTGCAACCCAAAGATCCGACTTTCTGGAGCTAGATCCGGCCATCTTCCATGACAAGAGGATAGCTGGAGCAAAGGAGGAGGCTTCCCCGACATTTCCTTGCTGTGGAGACCACTCAGGAGCCCGGAGGAAGAAGATCTAGGAGGACGTTCTGCACCTTCTTGGGACTGCCCAAGGAGGGCTTCACCAACACCCTAGATCCATTGGAGCAATTTCTAAAAGGCAAGTGACCTAACCATAATGTCCCCGTATGTGTCTAGGTCGATTCTACAATTTTTATGAATTTTTCCTCGAGTCCTAGACCCTCACATTCACCCAATCTTGAGAGCTCGGGTTTGTGTTTCTACACAGACCTGCATTGACGGCAAGGTCACTGGACGCTGAGATTATGCTTGGCGTCCATCGACCATGCCGCTGACACTGAGTCAGCGGCCATAGACCGCCGCCAAGTTCCTCTGGATAGAACAGTGACCTGTTCTGCCCTTCCTATACAACTATTTTCGGTATGGTTTCCGTGATGAGGATATATGGTAACCCTATACACTATGTATACTGTTAAATGTGGTGTGTGGATGAGTGTGATGTGTGGTGGTGAATGTTAGAAAATTTGTATTCCATGAATTTGTAAGCATGAATTGTTGATAATCTTGCCAATCTATGCTTTATGATTAGGACTAGTCTGAATGCCTCAGTTTTGTCAGACCATGAAGATTAGTGGATCAGTACACGTATACTCAATTTTTGATAAATTGTCCATGCTTGCATAAGTTGCTAATAAATTCGGTTCGGTAAATAAAAAGACATGTAAGAATGGTTTGTGGTGATCGATCTATGGTTGTATGATTTAGGATAATTCTATATTCTCAGGTCATGCATATAACAGTAGTCTCTGTTCAAACAGTAAGTGGCAAAATTGCATGATGTGTTAAAACTCCATGTCAACTTAAATTGTGAATGGCATGCAAAATAGGTATTTGATTTTCTGTAAATTCTATTTAGCTCAGAAAAATCTGAAAAATTGAATGTATGACCTTGAACCCGAAAATAGCATGTGGTTAAAATTTCAGGTCATTTGGACCAGTATATAAGGAGTTATGTATTTTCCATGTGAAATGTAAAAATCTATGTATGTTATCGTAAGGTGGTTAGATATTGTTTAAACCCAACCTGATTAGTGAATTTACTGTGTGTTAAACTCCTGAAATTTGTAGTGCCATGTCAGAAAAAATAGAGAATGTGCATGTGAGTGAGAAAG
The DNA here is from genome assembly GCA_014218235.1 of Colocasia esculenta. NCBI lineage: Eukaryota > Viridiplantae > Streptophyta > Magnoliopsida > Alismatales > Araceae > Colocasia > Colocasia esculenta. The sequence goes on along the minus strand of CM024753.1, from coordinate 51,500,923 downwards.
TAAATGAATTGAGAGTGACATGTGTCAAACTATGTGTAAAATCGGTAAAAATGTGTAAATGTGCCAAGTGTGACATTGCTTCCACAGAGGGCAGTGGAACCATATCAGGGAAAAGTCCCCCTGAGAAAGTTCAATGTGTAAGTGACCCTAAGGGCATTAGGGGGAAATCCTGGAGGTGGACAAGTACCACTGGTTAGGGTGGAGACTTGTTCTCCCGGTCTGCGCAGTCCAAGAGTCGCCATTGGAATGCCTAGATGGCGTCTATGTGTAATGTGATGTGTATATGTCCTTCTTTGGTGGTTTGGACTATGTGTCACGGCACCTAAAATGTGTAATGTGTAATGTGTATGTGTTCCTGTGTAAATGTGTAAGTGAACAATGTGAATATGTATGTGCAAAGTGCAACCATGTGAAAGAGGAAATTTGTGTAAAGAAAATGTGAAATTCTAAATGTGAGAATATGACATTGAACTCCATGTGAGACAAATCTGAAACCATGTGAAATCAGTAACTTCATGTTGTTATCATCATGTTTATATGTGCAAAAATGTCTAAAATCCATGTTAGGGATAATTGATGAGCACGTGTATAAAATAACATGATTGGTTGTGCACATGGTATATTTTAAACAACATTGTAGCTCTCATGTGTAGGTTTACAGCCATTAAACCATGTGAAACCAACAACTTAAAGCATGTGAAAATGTCTATGTATGTGCTTAAGAACATGTAAAACTCATGCTAGTTGTGTTTTCCTTTCATATAAGCACAGTGTTCATGTTGGTAGCTCCCATGTCTTGGTTCTTTAAAGGCAAAATTTCATGAGTAAATTGAATAGAGAGCATGTGATAGGTAAAGTTTTATTCTTAGAAATCTGAAAGCATGATCCATGTATTAATTGGTAAAACTTCATGATAGGTTGAAACTTTCAAATGACTAGCATGCCATGTGTTGAAAATTTTGAATGTGCATGTAGAAACCGCTATGACCTATACGTGTATGTTATGAGTAGTGTTGCTTGCTGAGTCTTTAGACTCACTCCTTGCTTCGGCGTACAGTGTAGTTGGTGACGTAGGACCGTTGGAGGAGACGGTGGAGACGGACTCCGAGCGCGGAGATTAGTCTTGGAGTTCTTTGTGACTTGTGCATTCATAGTATGTAATTGAACGTTGTATTAGAGTTATCATGAAAAGAATGTATAAGTGTGGACATTATGTATTTACATTTCAGCAATTTAATTATGTGAACTTTTAGCTCTTAATGTTAATTGCAAATTTCATGTATGTTAAATGTGGATGATGAATGAATGAAGACAGTTGTCTTTTACTTCCGCTACTCTGTTGTATATTCACGTGTATCTCAGCTGTTGTATCGTTTGGGTAAATGTCCCACTGTGAGGACTCTCGCTATACCGACGCGGGTTGGTATAACCGTACCGGTATAATGAGGGTCGTCACACTTCTAAATACACAATTCTTACACATTCATCTCATGTTCGCACATTTACATTCTTCAGTATTACCTAGCATGGTACTACTGTCTTCAGTATTAATCAAGTTTTACAACAATTCTAATCATGCTGAAATTTACAGAATTAAACACTAATCATATTAACATGCATTATTTGTTAATATCTAACATAAAACAAACATGTATAGCTATTGTCATAGTTCAGTACAGAAATTTAACCAAAAACCTATCACATCTAGCCATCATGCATACCAATATTCACATTTTATGAATCATACATAATTTCTGAAAATTCTAACAGTGAGGTTATCAAATGTAAAATAGTCAAACTGACATGAATTTTCATTGTTCGGACCCACAACTTAATATATACATGAATACTGATAGTACTAATTATATGTCAATTTATAGGAATTTAACAATTTCGCACGAATTATTAACTTTTCTACATTGAGTAGACATATTCACTTTTTTCGGTTCAGAAAATTTAATAAACTATACAGATATTATAAATTTCTCAAATTTTTATATCATGCATTAGACCTCATAAACATGTACAGAAATTTCATGACAGTTAAATTCTATAAATATTTCACAAACGAGATTTTTCAAGATTTAAAATTCTGTCGGTCGAACTTCAAAGAATTTTAATAATTAAGGAAAATTACAAAAACTCACAATAACTCACAATACACCCAAACATGTGTATTTACATATTATATGATTTACTGTATATCCTCATGCGGAAAATCTCGAAAATTAGCTTATAGAAGGGCAGACCTGCACACTGTTGCAGTCTGAAGAACTTGACGGCATGGGGGTAGCCGTCTACAAGTTAACGTCAATATATGATGCCGCCACATATGATATTAGCGGCAAGGGATCCTGCCGTTAATATACTGTCTGCATAAACACAGACTGAATCGCTAACAAATCACTTGAATGGGGGGTTCCAGGACACGAGAAAAATCCGTAAAATTTCTGGGACATACTAGACACGTGTAGGGTTGATGTGAGTGGGGTACTTGCCTCTTGTAAAATCCACAGTGACGATTCAAGCCGGAAGCCCTCTTCGCCTGTGCCAAAGAGCCTTCAAATCCCTCCTTATTCAGGTTCTCTGTTGATCTTCGCTGCACACCAGTGTGGGGAAGTCGTTCCCGGATGTTCAGAGTTGTCACCAGTCGATGCAGATCACCGGATGAAGCCTCCCGAAGTCGGATCTCTCAGATTCAAGTGGGAGGTTCGCACAGAAAAGCTAGTTTTTGACCCAAGAGTCAAAAGGATGGATATGGCCGAAAACTGGGTAATATAAAGGGTTGGGGCCAGACATGCTAAAGGGGTAAGTCTTAGAGCCGTTGGGGACGGTTTTTCTAAAACAAATAGCGAAATTTCCGGAGGAGTTTTCGGATCTGGAAACATAACTGGTCTGGGATATTGGCGTCCATATCTATGGTCGCCTATCCAAAGTGGGCGTCCATCGATATTGCCGCCTAATCCTAGTCAACGTCAGCCGATGTTGACGCCGACTGGCCGACAAAATTTCACTTAAAATATGCAGAATTTATAACACCACACACCTATATATAATATATATACTTGTATACAATATGCATATTACAATAACACTAATTCATACAATTTGTATAAATAAATACTATGCACAATAATCTATACATCAATAGTATACTCTTATATGTATACAATATTACTTAAGCAAGCAAGATAAAAATCAAGGGCCTTACACCCTCTCCCCCTTAAAGAAACTTCGTCCTCGAAGTTAGACTGACACTACTCAACAACTGAGGATACTTCTTTTTCATTGCATCCTCAAGCTCCCAAGTAGCCTCCTCTCGCGAGAAGTTACGCCATAAGACCTTTACTGACGCAATGCTCTTGTTCCGGAGATGTTGAACCTTCCGATCAAGAATAGCTACTGGTTGCTCTACATAAGAAGATCTGGCTGGATCTCCACTGGCTCATGGCTAATAACATGAGACGGATATCTGACATACTTCCTGAGCATAGATACGTGAAAAACAGGATGAACGCTAGTCAATGCTGGAGGTAAAGCTAGCTCATATGCCACGTTGCCCAATCGTCGGAGAATCTCATACGGGCCAATGAATCTAGGGCTCAACTTACTATGCCTACCAAATCTAACTACACCACGCGTAGGCGAAATCTTCAAAAAGACATGCTCACCTACCTCGAATTCCAAATCCTTCCTCCTGTTGTCGGCATAACTCTTCTGTCTATCCTGTGTTGCAACAAGCCTCTTCCTAATAAGCTGGACCTTATCCGAAGTCTCCTGAACTAACTCCGGACCGATCAACTGCCTATCACCGGTCTCCTCCCAACACAAAGGAGATCTGCAAGGCCTACCATACAAAGCCTCAAATGGAGCCATGCCAATGCTCGCATGAAAGCTGTGGTTATATGCGAACTCCACTAGAGGTAAATGGCGCTCCCAATCATCCTTCCAATCCAGCACACAAGCCCTCAACATATCCTCAAGCGTCTGGATAGTCCTCTCGGACTGTCCATCTGTCTGGGGATGAAATGCCGAATGAGCTTCAGCTCCGAACCTAACGCATCCTGAAACCCTTCCATAGCCTTGAAGTAAATCTCGGATCTCGATCCGAAATGATAGACTTCGGTACCCCATGCAATCTATAATACTACTAACATACAGTCTAGCTAAACTCTCTACTGACTGCTTCTTCTTCATAAGCAAGAAATGCGCAGTCTTCGAGAATCGATCTACCACTACCCAAATCGAGTCATTACCTCGTCTAGATCGAGGCAAACCCGTAACAAAATCATAGTGACAACTTCCCACTTCCAAATTGGGATCTCCATCTTCTGCATAAGACCAGATGGTCGCTGCCGCTCGGCCTTCACTTGCTGGCATACTAGACATCTAGACACAAACTCAGCTACATCCTTCTTCATGCCAGACCACCAAAACGATCTCTTTAAATCCTGGTACATCTAGTGTTTTACCCGGATGAATAGAGAACCTAGATCTATGAGCTTCTGCTAAATATGCTCATGAATATCTACAATGTCTGGAACACAGACACGATGATGGAATCTAATCACGCCATCCTCATCACGAGCAATACCCACTTTGCCCACTAACTCTTGGAGTCTAGGGTCGGCTTTCTGATGCTCGATCACCTCATCCAACACCGATGATCTAATGGACAACTGAGCTACAAAAGCCTGGCACAATGATGGCTCCAACTCAGTCATCGCACACGCTGCATCCTCCAACATCTTCCAGTCCTGCTGGAGAGACGACCTCTTTCTACTAAGGGCATCTGCTATGACATTCGCCTTTCCAGGATGATACTGGAGGTCGAAGTCATAGTCCTTCAGGAACTCAATCCATCTTCTCTGCCTAAGGTTTAATTCCTTTTGGGAGAAAAGATACTTTAGGCTCTTGTGATCAGTGAACACCTCAAATCTGACACCATAAAGATAGTGCCTCCAGATTTTTAGTGCATGAACCACTGCCGCAAGCTCAAGATCATGAGTCGGATAGTTTCGTTCATGCTCCTTCAATTGCCTCGAAGCATGTGCTACTACCCTTCCTTGCTGCATCAACACACAGCCAAGGCCAATCCGAGATTCATCCGTGTAGATAGCAAAATCCTCTACACCGCTCGGTAGAACTAACACAGGAGCCGATGTGAGTTTAGTCTTCAATAATTGAAAACTACTCTCACACTCCTCGGACCAGACAAACTTCACTCCCTTCCTGGTCAGCTGAGTCAATGGAGCGGCGATGGATGAAAATCCCTCAATAAAATGCCGATAATAACCCGCCAAACCAAGAAAACTCCGAATCTCCGAAGGAGTCTTGGGACTCTCCCAATCCATAACAGCTTGGACTTTCACTGGATCCACTGCTACACCAGCACCGGAGATAACATGCCCAAGGAAATGAACCTCGCGCATCCAAAAATCGCACTTGCTGAATTTTGCATACAGCTTGTGCTCACGGAGAACCTCTAACACTATCCTCAAATGCTGACGATGTGTGGCCTCATTCGGAGAGTAGACCAGCACGTCATCAATGAAGACTACAACAAAACTATCTAGATATGGTCTAAACACCCTATTCATGAGATCCATGAACACTGTAGGGGCGTTGGTTAGACCAAACGGAAGGACCAAAAACTCATAATGTCCATAACGAGTTCTAAATGCCGTCTTGGACACATCCTCACTCCTAATCCTCAACTGATGATAGCCAGAACGCAAATCAATCTTAGAAAAGATCGATGCATTCTGCAGCTGGTCAAACAAATCATCAATCTGAGGTAAGGGATACCTATTCTTCACCGTCACTTGGTTAGCTTTCTATAATCAATGCATAACCGAAGTGACCCATCCTTCTTCTTCACGAATAAGACAGGTGTGCCCCAAGGGGAAACGCTAGGGCGAATAAATCCCTTATCTAACAAATCCTGCAACTGCCTCCTTAACTCAGCTAATTCCGCAGGTGCCATCCGATAAGGTGCCTTCGAGATAGGAGAGATGCCCGGAAGCAACTCTAGAGTGAACTCTATCTCTCTAGCCGGTGGCAATCCAGATAATCATCAGGAAAGACATCTGGAAAATCCTGCACTACATCTATCTCTGCAAGAGTAAGTGACTCATCAGCCTTGGGTATTAAAACCACGCTGGCAAGAAAAGCGTCACAACCCTTGTTCACCATTCTCATTGCCCTCATGGCAGAGATGACAAACTTTCTTGCTAAGTTCCTCGGCAAAGGATGAGAAAATTCATCCTCACCAGGAATGCGGAAAACAATCTTCTTCCCACGACAATCTACCAATGCATAGTGCTCTTCTAGCCAATCCAGACCAAGAATAGCATCATAGTCCTTCATCTTAAGCAAGAAGAAACACCCTTCTAGGACTCTATCCTCAATGCACACCGGTAAAGACGGAATACACTTCCTAGTCGATACCGTACCCGCAGGTGTATGCACAGACAAAGGGACTTCTAAATCCTCAGACTCTAATCTTGACTCTAAAGCTAACTGCCTAGTAAAACGCTCGGAAATGAACGAGTGAGTAGCACCCGTATCGAACAAAACCCGAGCATGCACACCTAAGAACAAAACCGTACCTTCGGTGACATGATCCGCCTGCTCGCGTCCTCACGAGCTAAAGCAAACACCCGAGCTGGGGCTCGAGGTCTCCCTGGTCGTCCTGTCGCTGGCGCTGCTG